>OY723386.1:37656043-38088399 GCA_963210295.1 Ophion ellenae | reverse complement strand
CTCTATTTCGATCCCTTTGTCCAAAAAAATGCTCGTAGGCCTCACTCTGGGTTCGGCCTAACTGTCGTCGAATATTGAATTTCGAATTCCCCTTCCTTACTACAGCGAATCTGTGTCCCTCTACCCTCTTCGGTGTTGGACCGCTTACTCGTGAATTACCCCCCCCCCCAATTCGAGATCAAGAGATGAGGAGAGGGTGATGGAGCAGGGCGAACGGAGAGGCGAAATCGGTGGATCTAGATGGAAACAGTGTATGGAAGGAGGGGCTGTGCGGAGGCTGCAGGGAAAGGGACTACATAAGCCAACTAGATGGCAAGGGGGATGAAAATGTGGAACAGAGACGGCGAATGCGTGAAAACGAAGGATACAAATCGAACGGAACAGACAGAAACGAAGTGAGGGATGAAATCACTCCTGTCGAGCTCCCGGACTCAATTACACAACCCCCTCTGCCGAAAGCTTAATTTGAGCACCCCTGATCTCGCCATGTTCTCGAAAATGATCGTTTATTGGCTCTCACGAAGGAGACTGAGCACCCGATTGGATGGGACTGGTAACGCCTCTCGTTTCACGTCCTGCCTCCGTTCTATTCACTAACCTGGACTTTACCTTTGCCGCGCTGCGCTCCACGCTTTGTCATCCTTGTCCAACCTCGTGAATCCGTGAGTCTCGCTACTCGCTTGCTCCACAATGTAGCGCGACTCCCCCAATATCCCGAGGCGAACACGAAAAGTCGCGTCCGCACGGTAGCGTTCACCCCGCTCATGCTCGGAAACCAACAGCCGGGCCGGCTAGTACACGCTGGCACAACGCACGCTCAACACCCCTTACCAAGCAACGGTACTGTGACTATCGGCTGGCTTGTGCACCCGTTAGTTTGAATTAAAATACCCAAAAACAATAAGCGACAAAGTATCGTTCACCGAAAAGCGAAAGCGAATCCGCCAAAGGTAGTGCAGACTCTATGAGGCCTAAGCCCAAAGGAGTCGATAGATAAAAGTAAAACCTACGACCGTGTGATTATATAGAGCTTAAGAACGTTTCGGTTTTCGTGATTGACAAGTCGCAACACTGTGGACAGGAGTGATGGGAATGTGATAACAAATTTCGGTGTAACGTGTCTCAATCATTTCAATGCATACATTCGCTGGTATCGCAATGTCCTTTTCGTGCAAAAACCAGGTGACCGATGCTCAATGATCGTTTTGGGAACTTTACTACATGGTGGCATTCCCTCCCAGTGAACACCGTCGCATTTGGCCATTGAATACTACAGCCAATGACTACATGACGAGTTTTTTTTCACCTATCGTTAATTCGATGGTTTTCGTGCCACAGATTCCCTGCAAACGCATCGAATCTGTTCGCTTAATTACGACTCTGGATGTAAGAATGACGAACGACCCGGAGAAGCTGTCATGCTTTGGTATGTAATCAAAGCAAGTTGTCAGCTGGGACAATCGCGAAGAGAAGCGACCTTGCGGAAGCACAAGAGTCAACAGCGTTAACAGTGAAGTAGATCGGAAAGTTTCTTGTAGACAGTTACAATGTTGTGCATACATCAATGACATCATCGCCACGTACTTGAATCAAGCCCGTGATCGCGTCATACAGCACAATCCTGCTAAGATTCACCGAGTATTTTCGTCGAAACCCCCAATTATGGATTCTCAGCAACTCGTTGACACCACCAACTCGCAGAACTGTCAAGATGCCCTCCTACCTAAACCCCCAGCCAGCGCAGTCCCGAGGCACAGCATAGACGCGATTCTCGGACGTGCAGTACGTAAAAGGTCGCACAACGAGATCGAGCAATCTTCTAGGGACGTTCAAGAGAATACAGGTAACACAACAGTTTTATATGTATTCTTTTGGCAGATGATCACCCCACTTGCCCCCTATAAAAACCACCGATTCGTGAAACTAGACGGTCTAATGAACAGATCCTAAACGAATGTACTATAACATTGCGGCCCGCACATGCTGCCAGGCGAAGTGAGGGCCGTTCCATTGGTAAAAAATTGATTAGGCACTTTTATCGAAAAACGTTAGTGTTTCGGGAAAGAGAAGAGTCTTCGTTCTACTTCCAAAGGAGCACAAAATAAGATATTTCTTTAAAGAAAGCATCACTCGGCTGGGAGGAAAGGGAGAAACGAATTTGCAGCTGTCTCTCGTACTCATATCTGGTGTGTTACACGTTTCACTTAGTCTCATTGCCTGAAACCTTCAAGGGGAGGGTAGGGGTTTCAGCGTGCAAAAAACACTTTTTTGCGAATTTTTTTCATCTATATGGATAGAGTCAATTTATTGAAACCTTTTGTACATTGTTGAGTGTCATTTCAAGAACATCCCGTGGAATTTGTACGCGAAAATATCCACAAACAAGCCGGTGACAAAGCTTTTCCAAAAACGCCTTTGGAAAAACACGATTTGCGGTGTTCACTGTATCTCAGTTAGAAATTATCTGAAATCAAGTACCATTAAAATTTAGTCAAAGTATCATCAAATCCTCCCCCCAACGGTCTTTGATAACATTTTTTTTCATTTCTAAATTTTTGGTGGTCATGTAAAGTGAAAAGTGCTACTTTTCACGAAAAATTCCGCCATTTTGGGGGTGGAAAACCCCCTCAATGTAAAAAAAAAATCTCAAACTAACCGTTGGGGGGAGGTATTTTATATGTAGAAAGTGTGTACCGAGTTTGAAATAAATCGGTCATGTAGTTTTCAAATGGCAGTGAACACGGACTTTGAAAAAGTGGTTTCGAGAAAAACGCGGCACCGGCTTGTTTGTGGATATTTTCGCGTACAAATTTCACGGAATATTCTTGAAATGACACTTAACAATGTACAAAATGGTTTCGATAAATTTACTCTATCCATATAGGTGAAAAAAAAATTCGCAAAAAGGTGTTTTTTTTCACGCTGAAAGCCCTACCCTCCCCTTAACCGTGTATCAGCTGAAAAAAAAGCGGCGCAACGTTGCGGCATGCAAAACATTCGTTCAAATCGTACCCACGTCTGCGTAATCTGATCCTAAGATGAATATCGAGAGAACGAGAATTGCAACAAGCCGATCAATTTATCGTCCAGTCGTTGGTCATTCGCTGCCACGCAAGGCATAGTTTCACACATGCGACGGCGGGCGTAGCATCGGAATAAAATATCCGCGACGCCATGATGACCATTGATTGAGGCGTCTGCTCGCCTCCAACAGATGACACGAAGACTTCTTCCAACTATATTCGAAAGAAAAGATTAATCGTTGCAAACACGCGGTAACTTATATGGTCGCATGGCTATGAAGAACTATTTGAGCAGTAATAATAATAATAATAATAGAGTCAATAGCTGTGCAGTGACTCGTACATGGCGTGTCCGCTCGTTCGATCGGTGTCCTATAGGATGTGCAAGACGATACGTATACCCTACGGTGAAGGCGAGCGGTTGTCACCATCCCGTGCCGACGCCGCTCTACACGTATACGTAGTTTTGTCGCGTGGCAATGTCGGCGTATAATTGGAAAATCGTTAGTATCGCGCTGGGATCTCGTCGTTACCCTCGCCCGCTACCCCCAATCGGTATAACGCACACAGAACCTTCGCCAAGACTAATTTGTCGTTGAGACCACGTTTTGCCGACGAGTACAATGAGTTCTCGCGGGCTTGAAAGCGACGAGCGATGCTCTACATGATAAATACACAAAGTGAGTCGCGTCGTCGATAGCGCCACGTTGTTATTTCAGTCCACGAAAATAATACTTTTCGGCAAACATATTTTATTACGCTGACAAGTATCACATCACAGCTTCGAAAAAGCCGTTCACACACGATTTGGATTCCTAAAGTATTCACGGCGTTGAAGTTTGCATCGTCGGAACCCAACGAAAGTTCTTTTCTATTTTTGCCATTCGTTCATTTTCATTCGGGTCTATCATTTTTTTGCCTATATTAAGGGGTCTTCTCACTTTAGACGCTAAAAAGGCTATTTTCGTGAATTTTTTAGATAAGTTCATATTATAGATATTGATATAAAGTTGTTACACTTTAGGAGAGATATACACCTAGGAGCCGGAAAAAAGGTCATTTTTGTGAATTTTTTCAAGGAAAACTATTTAAAATTTCGGATTGGGGTTTTAATTATCTAAAAGTATATACATTTAAAAATATGTGTAATTTTCTTTATTTAAAAATATCAAAAATATAAAAAATATACAAGGATATTGTATGATCCTTGGAGCGTCGTAAAAAAATCTGCATATACGGTACCCACTGGCGTTTCGACAAAAATCATCTGAAAAAAAAACCAAAAAGATTATTAAATTAGATACTATAATCTAGTACTTGTTATAGCCGATATTCAAAATATCGATTTATGACAAAATGGCGGACGTTTGAACATAAATAGTGATTTTTGGGCAAAAAATTAGTTATTATTTTGCCTATAAAACAAAAACTAAGTAACGGGGAAAAAAATCCTATGACAAGTACTAGATAATGGTGTATAGAATAGTCACAAAAACCTCAAGGCAATCGGTTAATTGGTTTTCGAGAAATTTTGGGTACCGATTTGAAAAACGTGGTTTTGAGAAAAACGCGTTTGAAAATTTGGGAATGAATAAATCATGAAATTTGTCAACTTACATGGAATCATCGATATCAGGCCCATAGTGTAGGTCTTCTACGGTCGACGGAATGTTCATAGCTTCTAAATTTTGTTGTTCGACCATCTAGGTGTATATCTCCCCTTAATAAGTACAGTTTCAAAATATATTTAAAAAAAATTGTATGTATTTATGTAACCCAAACAAACTTTGAACGCGTTTTTCTCAAAACAACGTTTTTCGACGGCTTGTTGATAAAATCACACATATTCTTTACAACTATAGCTATAGCGCATATCAAGGATTTTTTTAAATTTTGATATTTACTATTTTGTGGCCAAAAACGGTGAAAACAACACGTTTTTTTGTTTTTTTTTTTTCGAAAAATGTCCGCCATTTTGTTATTCTTGCATATATCAAAAATCGTATGATACGCGCTATAGCCATTAACATACTGAATCTAAAACCGTTTAATTTTTGTTTCGGATGATCCATCTCCGAGATTTCATCAACGACATTTTGTTAACTACCATTTTCCTCTATAAACAGTGACTCAAATAAATTTTTTTTTCACATGTATTTTAATAGTGTATTTATTAAGTGTACCAACTTTTATATCAATATTTATAATATAAACCTATCAAAAAATTAATGAAAATAGCCTTTTTCAGCGTCTAAAGTAAGAAGACCCCTTAAGATCGTGGGTCTCTAATGACGTTAAGAAAAACCGTTTGGGCCATTTTCGTACCCTAAATCGGCGAAATAAATGTAAGCAATGGAAGAAAAATAAACTTTCTTTGCATTCCAACAATGCAAACTTCAACATCATAAATATTTACTATCTCAAATAACCTCCTCAAATAGCAGCTCGTATTTTCCACATAATTTCGTCAAAACTATTCTACCTTTGCCATGTTATTGCCGAACAAGAAAGAAAGTCTTTCTTCAGATTACAAATACTTCGGTCGATACAATATTTCTTTTCGGAGCCAGAAAATCAATTAAAAATATTGTTGAAACAAATTGTCCAGTCTACAATGGTTCGTTTCCATCCTCGAATAGGAACGTTAATGACGCGTCCATGAAACGAATCTCCAAAACTTTTTTTTTAATCGTATGAGGAGTCAATTTCTGGCTATTTGGCTACTAGGGTGCCGGAATACATTTTTCCGAATCTTAATCCGTGTTTCATTCGTCGTTGCGGGTTTGAAACCAGATAATTGAGGCGGTGAATTTCTGATTAGAGTGCAGCTTTGGCCAGCAAAGTGGATGGGAGAGGGAAAAGTTGAGAGCTTATCAAATCATATGAACACGAACGTCAGTTGACGACCATGTCAGAAGCAGGACACGTCAAATGTGTTACCTAATCCCAGAGACCGCAATGTCATCGAACTGACGAAATTAGTATTAATTATTATACCGCGACTTGACTCCTGTAAGAACTTAATAAGGGTAGCAAGTACGAAGAGAATATGGCAATGAACTGATAATATTAAGTCGTGCAAAAGTACTGAGTGGATCATCCTTTATCATCATTGATGATGTATCATCTTTTATCCTCGCCAATGAATGACGAATAGAGTATAAATCAATAATGTATATTATTACGGTATGCACAGAGAAATGAATGTTCGGACTTATCCTTATATTTCGTATCATCCTACAAATTTGTCTGCGAGAAAATTCGAAAAGATCTCTTAAATCAACTGTTCAGGAGAACACCCTTAATTAACATGTGACAATTTCGACAAATACCGATATCTCGATTGTTGACGAATGTGAGAATCATGACTTCCTTTTCCACCCATTACGATATGGGGGCGTACACAAATTACGTAACGCAAAATTTCCCAATTTTCACTCCTCCCCACGTAACGGAACCTTAATGCTTGGCCAGAACCCCCCCCCCCCCCTTATTCCGTTACGTAACGGGTGCTTTGTCGTCAATAATTGCGATTTTTTTCATAGACTTAACTAATTATGAAAGGATCGGGCTTATACTCATTTTGTGAAGTATATATTCATCTAGTTTTATACCAATTTTTGTGAAAAAATCTTGAAAATTAACCGAGATATAAGCCTTGATTTGATGACGAAACAAACAATTCTCTTCATTGTCCCATCGATATCTTTATGAAAGGTTATCTGTAAATTAAAAGTCAACAATTTATCGATATCTATACTAATGTTGCTATCGTTATGCGTAGCCGATTTTTTATTTTGGTTTTTTTTTTTTACAAAATGCCGACATTTCGACATTTTTATCTATTTTCAAGGCCCTTTTTCTGTATTCAAGCAGTCTTGAAAAATAGTAATTATCAAATGTTAAAAACGTGGATACGTACAACTTTACAAATGTAAACTTTACAAATGTTAAAAACGTGGATACGTACAACGTCACTGCGATTACAAAAATGTTTTTAAAAAAATTGAAAATTGGTTAATAAGTTTTTAAGTATTCGCTCGGACAAGGTTGAAAAAACTAGTTTCGAGAAAAACGCGTTCAAAGTTTTCGTTCCATGTTTCTAGATATAAAGTTATGTTTTTTCTATAATATTGATATTTACATTGAAGTATCTAGTTGCGGGCGATATGACGGTTCTTCATCTTCATGATAGTTCACAAAATAACAAGAGCCTGTACTTTGTCTATTGTAAATGATGCCACACCTGTAGGGACTGAGGGCACCAACCCGTCGCGCTACCCGTTCTCACTAAAGTGACTATAACTCTGTCAATTTTCGGACTTGTGAATGAAAATGTTGCCAGCATATTTTTCAATACATGTACTGTCAAGAATATTTTTTTTTTAATTCCTTCAAATTTTTCTTGGGGGATGTGGGAAAGCTACTGTGCAAATTCTTGCACAGTGACTTTCCTTCTTAACTGACATTGCGTATAGAAAGCTGTGAGCTGTCCACGGTAAAAATACACGCGAGGTTTAAATTAAAAACTTGAACATGCAGAAATGTTGCTATTTCTGGCAGTTTTGAAATCGTGACGTAACGCACACCATGACCCCCCACCGCCAACGTACGTAGACCGTAACGCCTGGCCGACCCCCCCATTGCGTTACGCAATTTGCGTACGGCCCGTATATAGAATAAAAATGGTACTATTGTTACATTTTTTACGACCAGTTTCTAATTGAACGGATGAAATGGATAATTATGAAAGCCAGATTCAAATTGATTTGCTCCCGAATGGCACTCGTGCACGCATTTATTTATAATGAAGATTTCGAGCTGGTTTGAGACAGCACACCGACTCATTAGCGTGTGTATATACACACACACACGCACACACACACACACACACACACACACACACACACACACACACACACACACACACACACACACACACACACACACACACACACACACACACACACACACACATATATGTACACACACACACAAATATATATACATATGCATATAAAAAAAAATCAACATAAAAAATAAGAGAGATCCTCGATGCCGCTGAGACAAACGAGAGACCTCGTCGTCTCGATCATTCTTTCGCTTCTCGAGACTCGAATTGACGTGTCTACTAATGGATCGCGCTTCGCGTTCCCACCTCTCCCTCCCGCTGTCTGCCTTTCTCTTGGTGCTTCTTTTTTTTCATACACGGACACACACACATCTGTTTTGAATATCATTTTTTGTCATTTTCCTTCGCCTGCTTCGTCTTACGACGTCTATGACGGCTTTGCCTTCTTGTAATCTCAGAACCACAGGAAAACAGCTCTATTATTGGTCCTTAAGATCACTGTAGCGGCATCGCGTCATCAGGATAAAGAGCATTCTGATTCGGTCGGCAATTATAGCAGCTCGGGCCTTCATATTCTTTGAGCTGTCGGACGAAGCCAATGATGCAGAGTTCTACCGATTTATCTGGCACGAAAAAATGCTTCAAACCAAATAACATTGCATCATTACATATCCTGAGCAGCGAGTCGTAGTCACAGCATCATGATGGAAGGCAAAGACGTTAGCTGACACGAAAAAAAGGTCTTAAGGCATAGTTTTCCGCAACGAAAAAGGACACGGTAATTCTTAACGTCTGGGTGCAACTTTTTACCTCATTTGTGAGGCTGGAATCGTCGACTACACGTGATACAGCATATGATACAATTTTGCCTATTCTGAAATTCAGTACAACATTCTCGACGTCCATTCAGTGGGCACGCGTAAAGGACATTAGAGCTCACACGGTTATTTGGCAAGCATGCAAATGGATACAGCTACTCCTATTTTATTAAGGGGTCTTCTCACTTTAGACGCTAAAAAAAGGCTATTTTCATAATTTTTTATAGGTTTATATTATAAATATTGATATAAAAGTTGTAACACTTAATAAATACACTTTCGAGATACATTTTAAAAAAGTATTCATTGAAGTCACGTTTTATAGACGAAAATGGTAGTTAAGAAAATGTCCGAAAAAAATTGTAGGTTTGCGCTGTTGATGAAATCTCGGAGATGGATCATCCGAAACATAAAAAATCAAACGGTTTTAGATTCAGTATGTTAATGGCTATATCGCATATACGATTTTTGATATATGCGAAAATAAAATAAATGCCGGACATTTTTCGAAAAAACAAAAAAGTATGTTTTTCACCGTCTTTGGCAAAAAATAGTAAATATCAACATTTTTTAACATCCGCGATATGCGGTATAGCTATAGTTGTAATGAATATGTGGTTAAAATTAAATAAGCATCGGTTCAGTAGTATCACAGATTTTATCAACAAGCCGTCGAAAAACGTTGTTTCGCAAAAAACGCGTTAAAAGTTTGTTTAGGTTACATAAATACATACAATTAAAGACAAAATGAATTTCCAAAGTGTATTTATTAAGTGTAACAACTTTTATATTAATATCTATAATATAAACCTATTTAAAAATCCTGAAAATAGCCTTTTTAGCGTCTCAAGTGAGAAAACCCATTGATCCGTGTGAATGATGGTGATTGCACAACCCCATATATTAGGACGTTGAATAAGTTCTCGTTGCTTCTCAACAGATCGCGTTACCAGAACTGCGTTCGTGTACACTGAGAAAAAAACCAATTGAATCGAAAAAATACATTGGTTGACCCAAATAAATGTCTGATCACGGAGTGCCACCTATATATGACATTGTTACAATACTATAAAATATTGGGAAATGTGATTGATTTTAATAACATATTATTTTATTTGAAAATCTCTTCTGTTCTCTCCATATCTCCATTATCCTTAAAATAAAATGATAATCTATTGAAATCATTCTATATACAATATGTATATAGATCCATTCTATATACAATATGTATATGTATGGATCGAATAATTAAGCGATTGCTACAAGAATTTTTGTTTCGTACAAATATCTAATCAATAGAATGGATTATTTCTTTACTACATCAAAACGAATATGCCATTAGACGTAACATTTTCGAACTCCGTAGAATATCAAAAGTGCAATATCATGCAACTTGTGTGAGATAGAGACAAGTGTATATCATGATTAAAATATCAACAATATGGATAGGAAATAATGGTATTTTGTTTGCCACAATGTACAGGTGTCATCTGTAGCAACGCATTTAGTTTCCGGTAGAAAAAAATATAATATTCGATGGAATAAATGTTTATTGCAATTAAAATAATATATTAATAATTAAAAGTTTTTCAATTTTTTTAAATTCTTAAATAAAAAGTGAGAATTAGAATGATCATCCACGATAATAGTGGAGAAAATATCAGATATCCAATGGAATATTCATGGAGAGATTATCAGATATTCAACTGATGTGAACAGATACTTTGATCTTAGCCACAGGCCAAGAAGCGATACTCTTTAGAGTTTCTCCGGCGTTTAAGTAGATTTTTGGTTCGCGCTACGCTTACGAGAAACGAGCGCGCGTGCGGCTTCTAGCGGTTACTCCGAGAACTACGGGTTTCCTCTCACCTATAATTTCGGTCGCGCTCGGCCATGATTAAGTTTAATTTTTTGAACCAAATGCGCAAGAGACAAATTTTATTTTCGCCCAATTTTTTAACCAATTCAGACATTTGCCTAATATTTTTCAATCAAAATAAGATATTAAAATTTTAACGAATCATGCACTTGAAAATCAATATCGGATATGGTGAAAAAATAAAATAACATATTTGCTCAGTAGAAATTTTATTCGGATCAAACGAGCGAAATTTAATTTTTCTCTTGTACACGAATCAACAATATTCATGTTTTGAATCGTTCGTTGCAGTAAATGCTTTCAAAACTATATAACTTGTTCGCGATAGTTTTTTAGATAGTTTCAATAATATATTGTTCTCGGCTAACAATATATATTTTGGATTTAAAAAAAACACTTCTAATTTTATCATGTTATTAAAGTCAAAACGTTTTGTTTGGACTAATAAATCCGATTATTTGTACAAACAATTTTACAATTGAATCAACGAAATTTCATTCAATAACACCAATGATATTGGATCAATGATTTTTTTTAGTGTAATTTAAGATGTTAACGCATCTATGAAGAAGTACTTTAAGCAATCTTGCCATTCATTGTATGTAATTTCGCCGAAGTGTAAACAACTTTTTTTTCATAGTGTTAAACATGTCAAATTTCGTGCCAAAAAAGAGTATTTGCGGGAAATATTCCTGCACCACTTTATACAAAAATAAATCTGCAGCTGAAGCACACATCATTCTTGTTGAAACTTACGGCGACCATGCTCTGTCGGAAGCAACATGCAGAGATTGGTTCAGACACTTCAAAAATAATTATTTCGATGTGTTGAATTGGAGGCATTACTTCATGAAGACTCACGTGAGACGCTAGTTGAACTTGCGGAATCATTAGGAGGTGATCACACAACCGTTCCGAAACGTTCGAAAGCATTGGAAATGATTTTTTTTTAAATAAAGAATTAATTTTCACGCAAAAGCAGTCAGTTATTCAACATCCTAAAAAAACAAAACATGAGACTGCAACAACTAAGTCAAAAAGTCAACTACTAAAACTCCCCTCTGGTGACTGCTGGGAACTTGACACTCGCATCAATTATGGAAGCATTTCTCATTATTAGAACCCCCCTCCGCCCCTCAGGTGTTCGGTTGTAATGATATACAATGTCGTAAATGGAAAGTTGCAATTCGCCATTGACCTAGGGATAACGAAATGTCGGTGTCGTCAAACGCAACACATACCTATTGATACTGTGATCGCAACAAGGCTAACACGTGAAGCTCCATTCTCGCAACAATCGCTCATTGGGTTCATTAAACTGCGTTTTACGGTGAAAAAAAAAGAATCCGCATGGCACAGCGATATACGTGTTACGGGCGCATGCACGCGTAATTTGATGTAATGGCGAGTCGTAATACGTGGTACGCGAGAAAAAAAAACACGCTGGCCAAACCCGTAAAGGTCTTTTGTTAGGAAGGGGCCAATCGCAATCGCGTGACAACCCCTTTACTATGCATCGGGCCACATGCAATTATGTGTAATTTCATAGCCATTTATTGCCCCGATACCTTGTTTTTCGGACTCGTGTCGCACTAGCGGCCTGGTATACACGTACACCCACACACGTTTAGGAGATAAACGCAGGGGTGAAACTGAAAAGTGGACAGTTCGACAGACAGCCAGGACTCATTCCGCAACCGTATACACAGAATCAAAATGTTCAATAATTAGTTGCGAGCTTTGTATAATCACACAATTCTCGGCTGTTTTTTTTACGGCTTTTTCAATAATTTTTTACGGGCAAAGCATCGAAATAATCAATCTCATTGTTTTTGCATAATCTTTATTAACATTTAAATAAGCTTTACAAATTTTTTGAAGTCAAAATATATATTAGAATAAAAGTTATAGTGGCCGACAGGAAGACATCAAGTAAAAGAGGTGCTTGACGGTGACCAAGATTGCGGCTGTTCTGCTTATCTGAAATCAAAAAACCAAACGGCATTTGAATTTTCATATTTAAGACTAGCGATTGAACTAGAGTGAATTCTAAATGACAAAAATTGACTTTTTTATACACTTTTGAAAATTACATTCTATTTTTTACTCATTTTTTCTTAAGTTTTTCGCTCGTACAAAAAAAACTATCGAAGCAATCATGATAATCCTAGTTCAATCGCTGGCTTATAACATATTAAAGATGCTGTATAAATTTGAACAATATCGAGGCAGTAGTTTCTGAAATATCGTGGTCACCGTTTCGAAAAATGATGTTTCGAGAAAAACGCGTTTGAAAGTATACCTGCTCCGTTCCAGGGTCGTAACTTGTGAACCACTTCAAATATCGAAAAATCTTTTGGCACACATTTTCTACACATGTTGTAGATGTGATTTATGAAGAAAAAAAAATCGATTTTTTCGACCCGAGAAACTAGAGGACCGCCTTAACAAATGGTTCATCCAATTGAAAATTGCGATCGTGAACCGAAAATGACTACTGTTTAAACGCTAACTGTGCAAATTCAAGTCAGTAGTGTGACAGTTACTCAAGGTATCAATCCCGCCGTGTCAAGATATGTAGTTTCCAGATAATCGCGTTCTAACTCGAGGGATCACGGTAAACCCTACGCACACTGTTCCACTAAAATAGGTGTAACTTCGTCAATTTTGAGAATTTCTGGGTCCGGTTGGTCTTAAAATATTCTTGAAAGTTCACACTATAATAAGATGCAAAAAAGTCGATTTTGTTAAGTTTTCACAGAGGGATACCCCCTTGAGAATCTTCGAAACTATATTGGGAAACTGATTGCTTTTCGGACAGTTAATGCATTCTAAATTCATCTCTCGGTGATATAAACTTCAATCGTCTACACGCATTTCGATTTGAGTCTTGAAACTCCTTCAGCAACCAATGAAGAAAATAATTGAAATGGTGTGACCACTATTCTTTAGATTGCGTCCGCACAATTCCGAGGTTAACAGCGATCACGTCGTAGTCCAAAGACAGCAATATAATTAATCTAAAACCGAGATCGAATTCGAAATTTACCCAGTTTATATATATATATATATACGCCTGATTGAGAGATACTAATACTCCGCAGAGCAAAGATATCGTGAAGTAGTATTCCGCCTGTCGCATTATCGACTTATTGAATTGTCTCGGGTTTATCCTGCCGTGCGACACCAACGGAGGCGACAGTCTAGTAACCCCGATCGAGAGATGCGATACGATTTAAGCGAATTACCGCTTGATCAAAGCTTCGCTAGCGCATTAACGGAGTCCCAACTTACCGTTTGTACCGTATACATCCATCGGTATCGAACCTCGAGAATCACATGTGCACAGAGACCGTAACCGGACGGATAAATGTGAATTAAATGCGGCCATCCGATGACAATGAAAAATATCAAAATCTGTACTGTTCGTCAATAGCCTCGCAAAACATAACACTAGACGCATGCGAGTGTTCAAAATTATAGGTGGCAAGAGGCCTGGGTCAAAGAGAAGGGAAGTTTGAAGATTGCTTGCGAAGATTGAGTATAAGTTAGTAAACGGAGTTTCGAGGGGAAAAAAAACACACCAATACACTTGCTGGTCGATTGAAAACCAGGGAATGTATGAACGACGAGATCAACAAAATCGAGCATGATTGTGTGGTAGAGAGAGCAGGAAAGGCCAAGAAAGTAGTCTCATCGATTCGGTCTTACTTATAAGGAACATCACTTAAGTGTCCGCCGTCAATTTTATTGAAACTCATATATCTGATAAAGCATTGAAAACTATTAGACACGTATTTTTTTTATCTGCGCAAAAACGGTTTTAATGGGGGAAACTACCCCTCAAAGAGAGACGTGTCGAGGGGTGGTTTTGCAATTTGGCCCTCAGAGAGTCCCCCGATCTGGATGAAACAAACACCAAAATTCTTCTAATGTAAAGCGATGAAAAATCCACTGTAGAATAATTTAAAAAATCAAATTGAGGTTTGACACGCCTTCCACTGAGGGGTCGTTTCCCGGATGAAAAACGTTTTTCCGCAGATAAAAAAAAATACGTGTCCAATAGTTTTCAATACTTCATCATATATATGAGTTTCAACAACATCAGAGGCGGACGCTTAAGGAATGTTCGTTGTTCGTGCAGCAAGGACCCCAGGGATGAGCAGACATATGAACGGATACCGAAAACACCAGAGGAATCCTTCATTTTTGACAAATGACCTCCGCAAAATGCAGCACATTATCTTTTGAGGCCTGCCCGGAAAATATTTGATTTGCCAATCATGAAACAATGACCCCATTCACGTTTTCCGTTGAATTAGCGAGCAACAAGATTTTGCTACTAGCAAATTGCCTTTAGTTTACTTTCGAAGGGTCATCCCTTGAGGGTAGTCTGAAAGCCATTATCACGGCGATGTCAAAGGATTGAATAATCACTGTATTGCAAGGCGCAGGCAATTGGGAGCCTCAACGGAAGTTGAAGAGTTTTGCGTTTGGCGAATCCTTCTGGTGTAAACACCCATTTTCAAGGTAATTTTTTGATAATTGAATTTAGACAAATGGTTAAATTTACGGTGTCAGTATTTCACGGTTATATTTATACATGTTTGAAGTAACACCTAACATTTTTTCAAAGCATTATATTCAAAATTTTACATGATATTTGATTTTGCACAGGTCATGTCGCGAATTTTTTTCACCTTCGGGCGTTGTAATTGCGGCTGACTTTGTCACCTGAAAAAAAAACGATTTTTCGAAATTCTATCGTTCACGAATGTGGTTGTCGTTCGGCCCCCTAGTAAAAATGTTTACGAATAATTTACAAAATGGCGGCGCTTGAAAAGGAGTGCTCTGATTTTTACAACAAAATTTCCACCTATCGAGGCGCGCAAAAATAGTAATTGTGAAGCAATCAAAAAGATAGAAGAGCGAACGATAGCCACACATGTACTCTACATGTGTGCAAAAGTGCAAGTCGATCGGCCGAGTAGTTTTTGAGAAAAAGACACGCCCGATTTGAAAAATGTTGTCTTGAGAAAAACGCGTTTAAGGGGTATTCTCACTTACACGCCAAAAATGCTATTCTCATCAATTTTTGTTGATAGGTGTATATTATAGAAATTGATATAAAAGTCCTTACACTTAATAAATACTCTTCCGAAATACATTTGAAAAATGTTTTTATTTTTTTATGTCACTATTTATAGACGAAAATGGTGGTTAAAAAAATGGTAGGTCTGCGCTGTGGATGAGATCTCGGAGATGGATCATCCGAAACAAGAAAATCAAACGGTTTTAGATGCAGTATGTTAATGGCTATAGCGCATATCATACGATTTTTGATATATGCAAAAATAACAAAATGCCGGACATTTTTCGAAAGAACAAAAAAAATGTGTTTTTTTCACCGTTTTGGCAAAAAAAATAGTAAATATCAAAATTTAAAACAATCAAGAAACGCGTTTAGGGTTTGTTTGGGTTACATAAATATGGTGTAACAAATTTTATATCAATATCTATAATATAAACCTATCACAAAAAATCATGAAAATAGCCTTTTTTAGCGTTTAAAGTGAGGATACCCCTTAAAGTTTCTCATGCAGGATGGATATTGGATATTCACTGATTTCAACAATTTACCTTCAGTCGGCTATACCAGGATCATACAGGATACCTTTTGAAGCTCCGAAGAAGTCGTATTGAGCTGTCTTTTTTCATTTCTTCATTCTTTTGACTAGACACACTAGAATTCTGCTTTAAGTCAAATGCCAAAGAACAACGATAAGGAACCGATAACCCTTTGAATGGCAATTTCCGTACTAATTTTCAAGATGCACACGTGTTGGTGGTTATTAAAAGAAGGAATAAATTGCATCAGTCCGACTGCAATACGCGTTTTGGTACAGATACGAGTAGACTTATTGTGCTACAGTCGTTCATTTTCTATTGAATTTTCAGTATATGCCGGCAAAAAGGATATATTTGCGTATCCAATATTCATACTCGTCGACTTTCGTGTTAGCCCTCCTCTTTTTTCCCACGATGGGAAAATAACAAAAAAATCCAGCTCCATGCCAGCGAATGAGATCCTTTTTCTAATTGTCCGATTAGCGTTGTCACATCCACCGTGCCATACGTGCCAGTTAACTTTTCATTTTAATCGAACAGCTATAAGTGTAATATAATTCTCACTACAATAGCAAAATGAAGGCTTTGGTCCGGCACAGGTATAAACGAATCTTCTTTACACATTGCCATTGAAATAACAGAAGAGCATCGTGTTAATAATACATATGTCTAAAATTCACGGCACCGCATACAAATAGTGTACCCTATATGTGCGAAAAGACTGCGAATTCCATTGAAACCGAATGATTATAGCCAAAAGTGTCTTCGTGTATGTATGGAGACAGGTATTGCATTCGGACAAAGGTAATTCTCGGGAAATGACCCGTAACAACCTCTATCAAGGACCGACGATGAGGAAGACAACCGTGGAAATGAGGACGAGTTTAGAGGAGAAAGCAATAACGTATTCGAATGAGGGTGGAGGGGAAAACTAACCAGATACACCTATAGTGCCATGGCAGGAAAAGGATATACATGTCGACCAGACGAAATTGTAGCTCGAATCTATGAGGACATGAGCGTGTATCACGTGCATTAGCACTAATACCAATTAGCGGCTATAGTCTCGGTGTGATCCGTCGTGTAATTATAGCGATTGCCTCGTAATTATCGGCGTTAACATGCGTCGAGGTATCGACAGCCCGCAACCGGAATTCGCATGTTCCCCATTCATCTCCCTCTCTCTCTCTCTCCTTCTCACACACACACACAAACCCGCACACACACGCACGCGCGCACACACACGCACACACACCCGCGCGCGCACACACACACACACACACACGCACGCAAACACTTACACACACGCACGCACGCACGCATACACACACACACTCTCTCACTTACACACACACACACGCACACGCGCCCGCACACACACACACACACACGCGCGCGCACACACACCCGCGCGCGCATACCCACACACACACGCACACACACACGCGCACACACACACACACACACACACACACACACACACACACACACACACACACACACACACACACACACACTTACACGCACACACACGCGCGCGCGCGCACACACAAACACACACACGCAAACACTTACACACACGCACGCACGCACGCATACACACACACTCTCTCACTTACACACACACACACACACACACACACACACACACACTCTCACTTACACACACACACACACACACACGCACACCCACACACACACACACACACGCACACACACACACACACACACACACAAACACACACACACACACACACTTTCTCCTTCTAACTATCGCTTTTCTCCATCCTCATGCGGCAGCCTCGCTTGATTCTCTAATGGCACGTGCTGTTAAGTGATGGTACACGTCCACATAAATAGCATACATACGATCAGCTCAACTGCACAATATCCGCACTGTATCCCGCGGCGTCGCCGTATACGATTCTCGTTTCTACGCTGGTCCTTATTCTCTGGTAATTAATTCATTGTATAATTGTTTTTGCCCCTACTTGTATTTGTAATACTTGACTACCTGGATCCTTCGACACTCGATTCGGCTGAATGACTCGATTCGTCGAGTGGCGTCAGAAATCTACGGGTGCAAAAAAAACGCTTCGTGACGAGGAGTATATAAAATTTGACAGTGTTTTGTATTTTGATAATTAATGTATTTTGTAATATAATATTGTATTCTAACATATATTCTAACAATATAGTATAATAAATGTTTTGGAATAATTAATGTATTTTAATATTTTTTTACGAATGCGTGTGGTTCTGTTGAATTTCAACGATAACGAAGATTTACTTTCTTCTAATATTTGCCGTACGGAAGGAAAAGAAACGTTATATTTGATGGTGAGACGAGAGAAGTTACGCTTCGACCCTATCATTTTTGTCGTGTTGAATTATGCTGAATCATTGCTTTTCGGCCGTCTCGAAGGATAATGTTTATATTCGCAACGTTGTAATAGCTGTCAGCGTTAGTCTGGATTAGTTAGCTGAGATAGTTTATTGCTCTGCAATACGAATATTTTTGGAAATCGATTTTCGTATACAAAATCACAGCTAGGGAATCAAAAGGCTGACGATGGAAACAAACTTGTGCGAGCCTTGTTTCACCGAGCCTGAGTGAGACAGACCTGGGCCAGGTTTCATTGCATCGTTTGGAGCAGCCTGGAACCAAGACTGGCTGCTTAGCCTAAACTCAGGGTTATTTCAAGCTTTATTCAGCCAGTGAATTTTAAGGCTAAAAAATTAAGGCTGGATGTAGGCTTGTTTCAGGCTGTGATAAAATAAAATAAATTTTAAATAATATTTTTTCTGTACTTTTATGAAAAAAAAAATTAGCAATAAATTTGTCGGGTGCGAAGGCACGAAAACGAAAGCGAAGGAGGCAGCTCAGAACATTTAAACATATTCTCTTATCGATATTTATGAGGTACACAAAAAAGTTTTTTTCTCGTCACACACACATTTCGTATATCCTCACTCTCTGAAGTTTGCGTACACTCTGTGTATTACGTGTCTCATAAACAATAAATAAAATAAAGTATTATTCTTTTAAATATTTTTTATATACATTTTATAATAAATAATATAATGAATAATAAATATATATAATAAATAAAATGAATTCTTTACAAATTTATTAAATTTACCCCAATGTAGAATATAGAAAACTAAAAGCAGGCCTCATATAGCCTCGGGAAGAGTTTGGGATAAGCCTGGTCATAAATGCTCGTGAAGACTTCATTGAGGCTCGTTTTGAACCTTGTTGTTTCATCATTTCAGGCTTAGTACAGGTTTTTCTACCAGCCTTTGGTCAAGTCTGTGTGCAAGAGCCTGAAACCGCGTTATCATTCAGAGGTTCAGCGAGGCCTGAAATCAGGCTGGTGCTCAGCCTGAATTAAAAAAAGTGAGCCTTGTTTCAGGGCTTGGCGAGCCCTTTTTTCATCGTCAATTCCTACCTGGGATGGGGCCTCTTATTTAAAACTCTTTTTTTTTAATCCAAAATAGATTGACGATTTACGTAGGTACTTTGAAAGTTAATGAGAAAAAAACCGACTAATCTGTTTAAAGACGAAATATTTCTGTCATTGAGAATTGTATATTTTTTATTACATTTCTTTAATGCGTTTATGAGATGACAGATCCAATTTTACGTACAGAAACCTTTGGGTTTTCACTTATCGTTCTGTTTATCGACAGAAATTAGATATTACCTATTAATGAACAGATCTTCCTGATTTTTTCATATTACGAATGCTAAGTTTTTGCTTATCCAAGGACTTATTTTCAATTGATTGTTTATTTCTGTCAATTTAATCAAATAAGTTCTATAAAATTTATATCTAGCGGTGAATATGCCGCATCAATAAAAAAAAATGATAATTATAATGAATGCATTATTATGCCTAAGCTACAAACGCATTCGGTGCAAAACTTCTTAACTCACATCAAGAAGAAAAGGTGAATATTTTTTCATTTGTAGAAAAAAAGGACTCTTAATACTGATAATTTTTTTCAGGTCCTCCTTCTTCCATTCGCTTTTGCGGATATACTGTGGATAAAAAAAGTATTTCTACACGTCGTCTTTTCAAATCATCCTGAGAAAAAAGAAAATGCTTCACTAAGTTTCTGTGGTCGATAGCTTATCCTAAATATACATGGTGTCCGTTTACAAAAATCTTGGGCAAATACGTGCAAACGAATAAAGTCAAATTATCAACAGTCACGTGTGAGATGTACAAATACTTTTTTTACCCACTGTACATACATTTATATGTAATATCAACGATCGCGCGGGTTATAGCTTTAAAGAAGTACAACTATGTATGTGTATTACACTCATTCACATTCGCAAGAATCAAATGGCAATGTGTTGTCGCATACGCACTCATATTCACAGCCAAAGGGATCAACAGAAACGGGAGCAAAGTGAGTGAGACGGTTGAAAGTAAATTATGTCGCACAGACGAGGTATTTACAAAAAAGTGTAATAGAGCGAAGCAGTGCGATGCCTGCCAGAGATATCCAATAAAGCACGAGCACGCCACCAAACAATTAAATTATTGGCGGTGAAGATAATAAGGCTCATGGTATCGGTGATTATCATTATTATTATTATCATGAATGTGTAGCCTCCCGTTACTTGAACTTTCGTTTTACTGCGGTCTACATACAGTCATCATGTGTATATATATATATATATATATATAATTTTTTCGTCCTCAACTCATTCGTCTTGATAAGAACACACACACACGCACACACACACACACACACACACACACACACACACACACACACACACACACATATATATATATATATATATATATATATATATATATATCGGTATTTGCCTGCCTGCACATCGTATAAAATTAATTATATAATGTTTTCGTTCTCAACTCATTCGTATTGATAAGAATAGAAAACCGTAGACATCATATTTAAAATACCACAATTTTGTTTAAAGTTTGTTTGCATTTTCCTACAACTATAAATATATATATATATATATATATATATATATATATATATATATATATATATATATATATAGTTGTAGGAAAATGCAAACAAACTTTAAACAAAATTGTATTGTATATTGTATTATATATATATAGTTGTAGGAAAATGCAAACAAACTTTAAACAAAATTGTGGTATTTTAAATATGATGTCTACGGTTTTCTATTCTTATCAATACGAATGAGTTGAGAACGAAAACATTATATAATTAATTTTATACGATGTGCAGGCAGGCAAATACCGATAAAAACGCAAAAAGCAATGGGCGCTCTGTATACCTATCACATGTAACTTGTAACAAATTACGGAAATCCCTCCGAGCTCAATCCTCTTCTCGTCACATTGGCGATGATGATTGTCTTCAACTTTTCATCTGCGTTTTCGATAGTGGATAAGCGTGGTCATGGAGCTGGTTTGGGTAATTTTACCAAGCTTAAAAAATCTTGATAAATGAAAACTTATTATCGAGTCTGGTGATAATTGAGGCCGTATTCTACTGTGAACACTCATTTTCATGGTGATTTTGTTGGGAATTTAATTTAGAGAAACGGTTAAATCTACAGTCTTAGTATTTTAGTCATATTTATACATGTTCGAAATAACATCTTAAATTTTTTCCAAGCATTTTATTCGAAATTGTACATCATATGTGCTATTGCGCAGGTTATGTTGCGAAAAGTGTCTATCGTCGGGCGTTGTGATTGCGGCCGTCGTTGTCATCTGAAACAAACGATTTTTTAAATTCCATTCTTTATGATTGTGGTTATCGTTTGGACGTGCAATGACAAATTTTAGGAAAGGTTTACGAAATGACGGCGTTTGAAAAAGAGTACTGTGATTTTTATAATCAAATAATCTTGCGGCCCGGCAAAATTGTATTTTTAAGAAAATTTTAGAAAAATGTAGGGCCGAACGATAACCACATTCGTCAAGAGTAGAATTTTAGAAATCGTTTGTTACATATGAGAAGGATGCCCGCAATAACAACGCCCGACGGTAAAAATGTCTCGCGGTATGACCTGCGCAACATCAAATATCATGTACAATTTCGAATAAATGGTTGTGAAGAAACGTAAGATGTTACTCCAAACATGTAAGAAATATAACTGTGAAATACTAACACTCTAGATTTAACCGTTTCTCTGAATTTAAATGCCAAACAATCAGCTCGAAAATGGATGTTGACACTATGTGTCAACATACGGCCTTCATAAACGACATTTTGTGACGTTTTTATTAGCTGGATTTCTTTAAACATAGCTGAGAACTGGATGACAAACAAACAGACAGACAAGATAAATATAAATATAAAAATTTATATATACATATAATGATATAAATAATATAATATACAAATAGATATTATATATATGTAAATGATATATACACTATGCAACAGGTTCTAGATTGAAGAATTAAGTGTGTAAGAGAGAGAGAGAGAGAGAGAGAGAGAGAGAGGGAGAGAAATGGTGAAAAGAAGAAATAATGAAATAAAATAGAGTTTAGTAAAAGAGAAAAAAAATAATATCAATAGTGAATAGTGCATTAGTGATTAGGGTTTTCAACTTTCAGGATTTCATAAACCTAAAATTGGCCCCACGATTCTGTCATAATCTCATCAAGATGTTTAAAATCGATTGAAAAATGTCACACACAAGACTAAAAAGCCGAAAATGAAATTATTTAAATTTACAAAACAAAATTAATATACCAGGTTTTCAAAACGGACTAAAAGTATAAAATAATTTCTTCCAGTCCCATACAGATTTATAACCCCATACAGATTGTCCTGACATTTGTGACGTGAATTTTTAAGGAATCATCACAGTGCGACCGCCCGAAAAATAGCCGATTTTCGAGATTTTTTTTCGGTGGATAGGATCAGCTAAACGGTCTATTTTTTTTACAAATTGAAGCACCGATAAAGAACACAAAATGATTTAAAAAAATCTTTATCCATTGTTTAACATTGTTTTTATTTGCGGAAAATTGCGTGGAAAAAATGGTGTCCCATGGTGTAGCCATGATTGCGGCCGCAAATTTTACCTGAAACAAAAATTTCAAAATTATTATTAATCTGTAGGAAAGCCGATATTCTCCTTTGGAGGTTTTTTAAAAGTAAAATTTGAAAAAATGGCGGTGGTTTGAACCAAAAGTGTCAAATTTAGCCTTTTTTCGACAGTTTTTCGTAAAAAAAAAATAGGAAGGTTTGAAAAGAAAAAGAAATGCTTACGTAGCAACATAAGCAATGCCGTGAAGAATGTTCTGTTAAAATTTCAAACGGATAGCTTGAAAAATTTTCCTTTGACAGTGATCACCGTTTTGAAAAACACCGTTCCGAGAAAAACGCGTTTAAAGTTTTAAGAAAGGCTGTTAAGAAAGGCTTAACTTTTTCTAAGAAAGGCTGTAGCGACCGAAATAATTAAAATTTCGATCTAAAAATTGGACAGAACGTTTATAACCCTGTATACTACCGGATAATGCAAAAAAATCGATTTTTTGAAAATTTTACACTGTGATGATTCCTCAATAGCCATGAAAATACTTGTAAGATTAAAAATACAAAAACGTGGGGCGCATGCAATAGATGGTCGATGCATGAATAGTTCACCAAAGTCACTAACAATTTTATTGCACTGCAAATGTTAAAAACTGTTGTGTGAGTTTTCACAACGACAGCTACTTCCTAAACTCCTTACTATTATCTATTGCACGCGCTCCACGTTTTTTGTTTTTAATCTCACCAGTATTTTCATAGCTATTAAAAATTCACAATTAAAATTCACTAGGAGAAATTATTTTATACTTCTTGGTCCATTTTGAAAAATTGTTATATAAAAAAAGAGTGTATTTAAATAATTTTATACTCGACCTCATGCGAATGGTAAGGATATGAGCTTCAAGTTCGAGTGCAAACTTCCTCATGATAATTTATTCCAGGCCAGAATTTCTTATCACTCAATAGCGAAGTAACAGCGTTCAACGTCGTGAATAATATTCATTTTATTGGTCGTTATCCAAGAAAAGTGTTGCATTTTTCGTGTATCGTGCTTCAAGTAACCTTATTGGAAGATTTATGAACGGTCTGATGCTACGAAATAAACTCGAGGGAGGGGGGAGGTCACACTATGATTCAAGCCTTGATATCTTGCTACAGAAATTCAAAGGTTTTCCATCGTTGTGGCATGGTTGTTTGTTCTTGACAGTTCGATTTCCCGCGTTTGCGAGACCTAAAGATGGGGAAACGCACAGGCGCGACCAAAGGCGAGAAGGCGTCCTCGACCTCCCGATATTTCACGTCGTCGTCACCATCTTATCGAATATTACTCCGCCGTTACTCACGTTATCGAATATACTGCACTATACTTATCGAATATACTGCGTTTGTCGGAGATGGATTAAACTGTCGATAACGTGATATGTCAAATTTGCATCCAGCCTATATAAAACTTATTAAAACGGATTAATCTCACGTGTAAGTTTTACACATTCATTTTCCTTACAATACAATTTAGGCCAATCTAAAATCATGTATATGCCGGATACGACTTCGGATGTGGTGCTCGTACCAGCCAATTGATCCCATACGCAACATTACGTGAGCCCCGATGTCTTCAAGAGGGAAAATATCTTTAGGCGAGGAAAAAAATACGGATTTCCATGATTTTTTTAATAGAAAAAATTTCTTCACATTTTTTTAGACTTAGGGTATGTTTTACCTACTTTTGGATGTTACATGGTACCTTTATTCATTTTGGAAAAAAATGCGGATTTTCCTTGGTTTTTTTTTTCATAGGAAAGATTTCTTCACCATTTTTTAGGCTTAGGGTATGTTTGAGTACATTTTGATGTTACATGGTATTTTTTTTATTCATCTTTAAAATGTCGGAGGTTTGGCACGGGTTGTGGCGGATGTCGTCAGACGGCGTGACACGTAGCGTCGGCGGGATTAATCCGAATAAATCCAACGAAGATTTTTGTATCATTACCACTCATACGCAGAATATGAACCAAGAAAAAGTGAGAAATGTTGCAATTCGATGAAATGGTACGCTTCGAAACAAAAAAGTTGAATTTTCCGAACAATGGCTACATTTCGAAGTAAAAAAACCTTAATAAAAAGGTTTTCAAAAATATTGAGGGTCATGTTTTAGACAATAAGGTTATAAAGATTTATACAAAATTCTATTAGAATCGGTCCATTAGTTTTTTCGCTACACGTCACACCAATTTTGAAAATGCAGTTCAGAAGACCGTCCCATACTTCCGCAATTTTTAGGATTTTTTTTTTAATGCGATGCAACAGCCAAAAGTAGTAATAAAACATACCCTGAGTCTCATAAATGGTTAAGAAATCTTGCCTTAAAAAAATGAAACCAGCCAATTACGTCCTCGTCTAAATGTATCTCCCCCCTTAAACTTACATTTGGATAAACTTCAGCATAATTACATGAAGATTATTTTATGGAACGTTTTACAGTCAAAATCAACGATCCGTTAAAAATATTTCGAGGACGATCTTCAAAACAGCCAGATGTGGTGATAATCAACGTTACATAGATGTGATGGGCTCAAAGAACCTTTCCGCATATATATAAGAATCACCTTCAAGAGGCCTTTCATAGCAGCAGAAGGTGTAACTTTATATGCAGAGCAAGGGGCCTCCAACGAAAACCCGATGACAGCTTAAGAGCCTTTCACCAACCCCACTTACATATAATGCTCACCAAAAATGTTGGCACCATACGCACCCACGTTCGCGCAACATTTCTTATTATTAAAGGTAATACCTGGATCAAACTGACTTGGCCAGCCTATACGAAATTTCAATATCCTGTCGATCGAATGTCAATAATCCTCACGAACTCCGATCAATTTAAGTAAGCTTGAACTATACGGGTGAATACTTGTCTATATTCTCAATCAATTATGTGAAAATATTAATACACTCTTATCCGGTGTACATACTTTAGCTTTACAAATTGACCACTCGGTGTTGAAACTGTTAAGGATGAAAATAATTTATCGTGCCAAATTGACGACAAAGCCTGTAAGAGACAAAAATTAAAAAAATGTAAACTATTTGCACCGGTCATACTCGTTTACCATTTATTTAATTCGTAACGTTTGAATTTTTGGCTCTGAATTCGGAGTCTACAGGATGTCCCAGAACTAATAGTAGTCCCTGAAATGGAAGGTTGGGGGTAAAATTCTGAGACGATTGATATAAGCATGTATGGGTCTCAGATCACCCCCTGAATTATTATTCATTTTTAAAGGCGAGCGCACCTGATTGGCCCGCCTTTAAAAATTAATAATAATTCAGAGGTTGATTTGCGACCCATACATGCTTATATCAATCGTCTCAGCATTTCGCCCCCAACCCCCCATTTCAGGGACTACCACCAGTTCCGGCACACCCTGTATAAGTCATCATGATGGAACTTGAAATTGAAGACCCAGCAAATGCATCTACGATTAACCCACAAACTACCTCCAACTAATTGATGAAAGGAATTCCAAGCTCATAGAACCAGTTTCGGATTTGGCATTTTTCAGATTGCGTTTCGATATTAGATATGCACGATCCTAAGAGTATTGGCGAATCAAGCCATTTTTAAATTATCACACCACTGTTGGATACGTCTTCACTTTTGAAGACGTTCCATGAACAAAATACTTAGCGTCGTGGGTCACGAATACTTTGCACGAATAATAGATTCCGATCGGTAGCAGCTCGATCGAATTCTTTTTAGACCTCATTTGCGCATCGACTCTTCAACGTTACTGCCGGTTGCCATTTTGTGTACAAGGCCGCAAGTGCACGATGAGGTGAATTTATCGACCTCTGTACAAACAGAGAAGACGAGGTGAGGATGAGAAGTGGAGAGAAACGGAAGATTTAGGGAAGAGCTATGAACCAAGACTACGATAGTATAGTTAAAACAAGGTCCGAGTGATAGAATACGTTTATGCAAAGACAACGGAGTTAAAGCAGAAGCGAGCGTTCACGGGTTTCTCCACATCGTTCGTCGACCGACCGAAATTTCGTAATCCTCTTTGGTCGGCGAGGTAAGCCCTCTGTTTGACGGCATCTCAAATCCTAAATATACACACACATACATACATGCATATATATATATATATATATATATATATATATATATATATATATATATATATATATATATATATAAATATATATATATATATATATATATATATATATATGTATATATATATATGTATATATACACAGGGTGTCGCATTTTAGGAAAAGCATTAAAATCAATCGCAAAGATGAGGTCGTACAAAAAAGTGTTTCTACGGAAGCATATAACTTTTACCAATACAACTTAAATTTTTCATAAAAGCATATAACTTTTACTAATACAACTCAACTTGTTCATAAAATCATATAACTTTTACTTATCAACTTAATACCACTTTTCGTCAACACGTCTACAAGATACTGCGGTAAATTTTAATTTTTCAAATGGAATGGTATGGTTTTCATATTTTAGAAAAATAGCTGATTTTTAATCAAATCTAACGGGAAAAAAGTATATCTCAAAAATCAAGAAAGTTATGGCAGTAGACATTTTTTCGAAATATTACAGGGATAATACGACACAGCGGCAAATTTCATATGTATTTGTGATATGTATGTGTATATGTGATGTATATAACATGAGATATTTTCAAAAACTTTTAAATGTCATAAGTTTTTTGATGTTTGAGCTAGAGAATTTTTCTTTCCGTTGGTTCCTTCTCGAAATCAGCTATTTTTCTAAAAAATAAAAACCGTGCTTTGCCGTTCAAAAAATTGAAAGTTACCGCGATATCTCATAGACGCGTTGAGAAAAAAAATCTTTCGTATTACCATCCTCCTCAAAACCACAAAACTTTTGTAGAAAACACTTTTTTGTACGACCCGATGTTATTTATTTATTTCAATGCATTTAGAAAAATGGGACACCCTGTATGTGTATGTGCGCTCGCACGCGATTGTATGTACACATATACATAAGCTCCCATTGTCGTTTTTAGTCCCAGTAGTTCATTTTTTGCCTGACTTTATAGAATGGCGTCCGCCCACGCAAATTTGTCTGTGTATATTTTTTAATTGAACATTTTGTTCTCGTGAACAGAAAAAAAATAGTTATCTTCTATTTTCGTGTCCCAATCAGTTTATACTTCAGTTAAATTGAAAACTGTTCGTAACGTTCGATGACGCTCTTAAAAAGTCATTATGTTAACAAAAAAAGGACGGAGCCAAGGCAGAAGAAGACAGAATAGGTGGCGAAATGAAATGGACAATAGGAATCAGTCATCGAAATAAAAAAGATAAATGTCGGGATAGAAAACGGGCAATGGGATACAACAACGGTTGGTCGATCGCTGACGGATTATCAGCTAATTAGATTAATTGGACGAATCTGGGTGGAAGAGGGGCACCAAGAGAGAGGACGACAAACAGAGACGCGGAGAGAGTGAGTGAAAGGTAGAGTGTAAGGGAAAGAGAGAGACAGACATATCCAAGTTGAAGGCCGCATTCTAGTGTGAACACCCGTTTTCAAGGTGACTTTTGGGAATGAAATTTAGAGAACCGGTCAAACCTACAGTGTTCGTAAAGGGTGTCTCAAAATGACCTGACATTTCAAATTGCGCGCCATTTCTTTTGTGGCGAACAAAAAGTACCAATCTTTGACAACTGCCCGAGTAGAAATTTCTTAGGGTTGGCCTGACCAGGATCAGGCGCCGATCGGGGTGTGATACGTGTAACACCTATTACGGTCATCCTGATCCGGATCCCGATCGGGCCGGAAGTATTTAGGCCCTAAATCAGGCTATACTAAAATGGCCCTACTAAGGCCGTCCCTGATAAGATCCTACTAAGGGTTTCCCCGATAGGGCCCCACCAAGGCTTGCCCTGATTGGCCCTATTAAGGCTTTCCATGATAGGGCCTTACTAAGGCTGTCCCTGATGTGGCCCGACTAAGGCTTTCCCCGATAGGGCCCTACCAAGGCTTGCCTTGATAGGCCCTACTAGGGCTTTCCATCATGAGGCCATGAATAGGCTTGCCCTATAACTGCCTTAGCAGTCGATAGATGCACATAACCTCTGATTTTCCACATGGAAACTTCGATTTTACAGCATCGTAGCTTCGGAGTTTCGATGCATTCCTAAATTCTATTTAAAAAAGGTGCTATGGACTGTCACGACAAAAAACGTTATGCAACTCGAATGCGTGTTAGAAGACTTCGGCAGCTTTGTAAGGCGAAGAGAGAGAGAGAGGAATTATATAAATAAGGTTGAGTTTCAAAAATGTATAGCATGTTATTCGATAAACCTCTTTAAGGTAGTTCCTCTGCGAAAATCTCAACCAAAACTTTACATACCATGTTCATGTTTAAAAGATTGATAATTGGTTTAATTAGTAATGAATAAAATTAAAAAGTACGCAATATTGACTCGGTACTAGTAGATAATACGATGGATATCATTTATTGCCGTAAAATATATTTTGTATTGTATTTTTGATCGACCATTGCCAGTAACCTTTTTGCCGGGACTGTCCAGGCTTTGCCCCAATTGTTTTTTTTCCAGGCTGTGCCAGGCTTTGCACCAAAATTGTGAAGGCTTCTCATGGTTATATCTTGGAAACTAGATGGTGAATCATTCTCATTTTTTTCACACTATTCGTGATATCTTACTGTAGCTTATCCTCGTTTTTCATCAATTTCTTAATTTTAGTTTTGACGGTAGAATTAATGATGCTCTGTTTGCCCATCATAACGCATTTGTTACGTGTAAACCAAGCCAACTTTAAGTGTAAATATCTCAGGTTTGGGGTGGTCAAGCTTATTCAAATTGCACAGATGTTTGGATAATGTATTAAATAACGTATATGTCAAATTTCAACCATTTCTTAATTCAACTCTTCTGTGGAGGTACTACCTTAATTGTCACAATGATATTAACTAATTGATATACTTTATGTGATACAACAAATAATTATAGGAATTCATTTGGTCTCTTATGCCATATCTGGGACCAAGATGTTACAAGCAATCGGTAGCATAGGGGCAGCGTGCGTAGCTTTAGGTAGGTAGGTACGAGGTTCGATTCCCATATAGGCGAAATATTTTCTTCGAACAAAAACATGTCAGCAGGCCAGGGAATGACGAATTATGATACAAAATCATTGTAGTGGAACTCTAAATTAAGTGGTTCATTCCATTTTGGATTTTTGAAATATTATATGCATTTCTTTCTGATCAGGCAACCTGATAGGGGCCTGATCAGGCAGACAGGTCAGGCCTATATGTGACACAACGTTACATTTCCTAGTAGGGCCCTTTCAGGCTGCCTTATTAGTGCCTTACCAGGGCAGTCAGGCAACCTGATCGGGCCCTGATTTGGGCCCTATCAAAATTTCTACGCGGGTGGCATCAGGAAGTATCGAGGTTTACTCATGGAGAATAACACAACCGAGCAACGCATGGAAATTGTTATATGCTGCATTGTTACTGCATATTGCAGACGAAGTTTCATGGTCGTGTTATCCTGCGTCGCGGCAATGTGAATTGGCCACCAAGATCGTGCGATTTGATGGCATTGGACTTCTTTCTTTGGGGTTTTCTAAAAGGTAAAGTGTATGCCAATGATCCACAGAGCATTCCGGAGTTCAAGGAAACAATTGGACGCACCATTCATGAAATCAGACCGCAATTAGACCAAAATCTTATTGAAAATTTCGCCAAAAGAGTGAAAGTTTGCAAACAGGGACGAGGCGGCCATTTATCGGATGTTGTGTTCCACACATAACCTCCATGTTTGTAAAATAGAAATATTCGTAATTTTGAAATAAATAATACGTTTTATTAAGGGGGAAACGTCCTCCAGACAACAGGTTTTTCAATATTTTTTTTTACAACAAATTGAGAGCATTTATTGCAATGAATCTGAGTACATAATAATATTGAGGTTCAAATGAAAACAAAAACAATTTCATGAGGGAAAAATAACAAAATGGCGGTGCTAGAAGTGCTTGAACTTGGCTCCTAGAGTTTGCGCCGTGGATCGCCCAGGTCCTTGTACTTAACTAAAATCAACAAAACATTTTTTTTTCATTCAAATAAGTCATTCCGCTTTGCATAAACCTAAATTTAGCAAAAGAAAAATTGCAAATTTGCAAATGAAAAAAAAAACACTTTTTTCACAAACAGATCGTTGAAAATAATATTTATTATAAAAATGTATACGTAATTTTAGGTTTGTGCAAAGGCCGATAAGTTAAAGAATATCTGTACAAAATTTCAAGTTGATTGGTTCTTTGAGTTACATTCCACGGCGCGGAAAAAAAACGTTTCGAGAAAAACTCGATTGAAGTTTTCCTTGTTGAAAAGTAGAGTTTGGAGTGATTTATAATTACTCAAGCTTAATCTGCGATGCCAGGGTCATAGAGCAAGCCTTCTTCTAGGAAATAATCAATCTGGGCTGCATTTTTCTCTTTTTGTGTGAACTGTTTGTGTGAAAACGAAAAACGACGCTTACGCAGGCCGAATTTTTCTTTACAATCGTCGGAATTGAATAATAGGGTGCACCTATTATTCAAAAAGTAAACTAGCAAACTCGTTTAGCTAAGAAATTAAAAGGTAGAGGCCGCAAAGTTTGCGCGCTCGTTTACCTACTCTCGGTACTTTTGGAGGGCATCACTTCGGTCACTTCCTGGAGACCTTTAGGACTTTCTGTTGGGCTTTAAACTTTCGAAATATATTCTTCAGATACTAAATGATTTTTTAAAGTAATAAAAATAATTTGATATTTCGAGGAGGTTCCCCCCTTAATAAATTGAAATGCTAGGTCATTTTGAGACACGCTATATTTCACAGTTATATTTTATTATTATATAATAATATTATACACAGTTATACATTATCATTTCGACCCAACCTCGAGCCAGCGTCACGCCAATCACATTCAACCATTGGCCGATGAACGGCAGCACTACCGATTTAGTGTTGCGCCACGGTAGGAGTGATCTCCTCGGCCCAACGCTGGCATGTACGGTTGGCCAATAGTAGGCTTACCGGAACTCTAACAGTTGGCCGGGTATTGGCCCAACATTGGGCTAAAGAGATCACGATCATTGGCTGACGGTTGGCGTGATCACCGGCCCATAGTAGGGCTAAGGTCGGCTTCATATTGTTGGCGCAATATTCGGGCTAGTGTTGGCCCAGTGTAGGGCTGTCAAAACAACCCAATGCTTAGCCAACAATCAATCAGATTCACAAGTTTCTGTGCTCGATGATTGCTCATCGAAAGAATGATTAGATTTACTAACATCGTTATGCACAATCACTTGTTCGTGGAATGTTTCCAAATTTGTTTCACTATCTACTTGTCTTTTTGTTTCGTTGCCTCTGATCCTAACCTGCTGTAAAGAGTCTTCTAATTTTTGTCGTCGTTTTAACACTCGACGTTTCTTAATACTATCATAATAACTCGGCATTTTTTTAATACACCACAAAACTTTAGTATAAATCAATTTTATTTTTAACAAAGTGAATTTCAGAAAACAGTAATTATGAGTTTTTATCATCACAGGACGTAGAAAATTGCATGCGGCGATAATAAAAAATATATAATAATAATATACGTAAAAAAGCACTCTTGTATATATGTATGAACTATACCGTTCAAAGCCAGTGTTGGGTCAGGATTGGCAATTCGTCAGTTTGCCATGCTAAAAATAAGCATTGGCAAAACCACGGTCAAACGATTGGCTCACACTCAGGGCCTGCGCTCGCCCCGACAATTGGCCGACAGTCATTAATTAGTACTGGCCCAGCGTTGGCTCTTCGATGGTGTGCCGAGTTTCAATTCGAGACTGGCAAACCCATGATCAACCGATTGGCCCATGTTCGGGGCCAACACTGGGACCCGATAGTTGGCTGACAGTTGGTGATCGATATTTGGCCCAAGGTTGGGTGTTCGTTCGTTTGCCGTGCTTCAAATGAGCACTGGCAGAATCATGGCCAAATCATTGGCCCGTATAAAGGACCAACACTGGGTATTAGTGGTTGGTGCTGAATATCGTACCAAGCGTCGGCCGCATCTTAAGCGCCGGCAAATTTTTCGCGGGATTTTTGTTATCGTCGGGCGTTGTGATAGCGGCCGCCCTTGTCATGTGAAAAAAAAACGATTTTAAAAATGTCTATTCTTTAATTACTATCATCCCGGGCCGCGAGAAGTTAACATTCTGTTGTAAAAATCAGAGTACTCTTTTTCAAATGCCGCCAATTCGTCAATTTATCCTCAAATTCTCTATTAGAAGGCCGAACGCTAACCGCATTCATAAAGAATGGAATTGAAAAAAAAAACATTCGTTTCAGGTGACAAGGACTATTGCAATCACAACGCCTGACGACAAACAATTTTCGTGACATGACTTACGCAACATCAAATATCATGTACAATTTCGAATAAAATGCTTTTAATACATTCAACATGGTACTTCGAACATGTATAAATATAACTGTAAAATACTAACACTGTAGATTTAACCGTTTCGCTAAATTGAATTCTCAAAAAGTCACCTTCAAAATGGGTGTTCACGCTAGAATACGACCTTAATCCTGTGAACTCGCACTACGCCAACTCCATCCACTTTCCACTAATTGTTTTCGCCTCGCCGTACTGCCCGGCACGTCTGTCTATTTTTTCAGTTTTGTAGGAATCCTTAATGCGATGTCTCGTATACCATCATATTAGACGCATTGTATATTTTACCCTAATAGTAGATACACATTAGCATTCGCATACCAAGAGATACGTGCACTCTCGTGTTTGAATGCATATGTATATAAATATGTGGGCGTATATACAGACAGGTGACGAAGTGGAGGCATTAGTTGTTCATGGCGTTTTAATTTCTTGGGTATAACGGGCGGTGCTTGCTATTTTTCAATATACACACTTTCCCCCTTTCGCAGGGGAAACTCATTTCGTCTATTTCGTTACTTCTGGTAGAAAATCGTATACAAAATTTTGTATCATGTTGATAGAAAATAAATACAGGGTTCTTAAGGGGTCTTCTCACTTTAGACGCTTAAAAAGGCTGTTTTCATGAATTTTTTGATAGGTTTATGTTATAGATATTGATATAAAAGTTGTTACACTTAATAAATACACTTTCGAAATACATTTCAACATTTTTTTTTAAATTTATTTAAATCACTATTAATAGACGTAAATGGTAGTTGAAAAAATGTCCTAATAGAATTGTAGGTTAGCGCTGTTGACGAAATCTCGGAGATGGGTAATCCGGACCAAAAAAATCAAACGGTTTCAGATTCAGTATGTTAATGACTATACACATATCATACGATTTTTGATATATGCAAAAATAACAAAATGGCGGACATAAAAAAAAAACAAAAAAAACACGTGTTTTTTCACCGTTTTTGGCAAAAAAATAGTGAATATCGAAATTTGAAAAAAACCTTGATATGCGCTATAGCTATAGTGTAAAGAATATGTGGTTAACATTTCATAAGGATCGGTTCAGTAGTTTCGAAGATTTTATTAAGAAGCCATCGAGAATACATTTAAAATTTTTTAATGTATTTCGAGAGTGTCTTTACTAAGTGTAACAACTTTTATTTCAATATCAATAATACAAACCTATAAAAAAAATCATGAAAATAGCCTTCTTAGGGTCTAAAGTGAGAAGACCCCTTAATCTGGAAAAACATATTTTTAGCTTAAGGGGCCAGTTCACTTTGGAGCCACGAAAAAAGGCTATATTCGCGATATTTTTTGAGGATTTTATAAAAGATGTGAATATAAAAGTTGTTGGGCTTGATTAATAAAGTCTTGAAATACATGTAAAAAAATGTTTAATTCAATTTTATTGATTTTTACGTACAAAAACTATAATTTAACGTAACGCCTCAAAAATGGGCTAGAGAGCTCCATCACAACTCGGCAACGGCTTGTCTGAAACAAAAAAATCAAAGTCTATTAGATTCAGTATGACATCAGCTACAAAATGACACTCGGACATAAAGTTTTATTAAAAAATAAAAAAAATGGCACATGAAAAACGAAAAAAGATTAAAAAACGCGTGTTTCGCAGTTTTTTGCCAAAAAAAGAGTAAAAATCAAATTTTAAAACCATTGAGGGTCATCTTGTTGCGAATCATGTTTGAAACATGTGGTTCAAATTCCAAGAGAATCAGTTTATTAGTTTTAGAGATACGATGGAGCTAGATTTTGAAAACGTTGTTTCAAGAAAAATGCGTTTGAAGTTTATACTATGAAAAACTCTTACCTAAACTCAATCGGCAATTCCTGCACCGTACAAAATCCCTTCTGATTGCTCATCATCGTCAATTTCTTGAAGTCTTGCTTGCTTTCGATTTTTTGAAATTTTCAAAGTGGACTGGCCCCTTAATTTCAGGTTCCAAGTTCATAATTACTGTTCATCCTTGTAATGAAGACATTATGTTCCGTTTTATCAAGTACGTTCGCCTGGTTACAAAAAAAAATTTAGGTAACCCAATAGTTATTTTCTATAGGTGACATTCTCAATGTTAAAAAATGCTACTCAACTGCATCTCTGCGAAGAAAGAAATCAATCAAATTTCCGGACAGGTCTGCAACTATCGATGCACTTTTTGAATTTTGTGCAAATAATTTGATGTTAAATATTACACTTTTTGAACTGTCGTATCTTCTCAAGGCCAACATTTTTCTTGTATTATTTTCAAAACACGGAAACATAACTTTAAAGCCAAAAATCTGTATTTCGGTTAAAAAAAGCTGTCGTCAATTTTATAACGAATAATCAATGGGTAAAGAGAAAGAGACAGCACAATATGTGACAATGAAAAGGAAATTATTTCTATTACATGAACAGATGTTACGACTCGTTTTTTGCTTCGGTCGATGGTTTCAACAATTTCGAGAGGAAATATAATTCATAATTATTCATTAGCATCAATTAGCTGGATACACTTCGAGATTCATTTTAATTCATTGAACCATTGGCAAAGGCGTTCACGTAGCTCCAAGATTTGAATATGATTAGTGAGATAAGATGTTTTTGTGAAAAGCCCTTTCACTTAATGAAATCTCAATATGTATTATACTGAGAGATGCATTATGAGGATTACGAGGAACTGTCAGTCTCACCTCAGTGCGGGGAAGTGATGAAATCCCCTTACCTCCAGCCAGAGCGTCCCCTTCTCCAGGATGAATTAAGACGCTTCGAAAACTTAAGGTGCAGGCGACGAGGCAGTTCTAAAATCTCGGCGGGCTCAGATTATGCAACGATGTATATGATTTATATATATATATATATATATATATATATATATATATGTGTGTGTGTGTGTGTGTGTGTGTGTGTGTGTGTGTGTGTGTGTGTGTGTGTGTGTGTGTGTGTGTGTGTGTGTGTGTGTGTGTGTGTGTGTGTGTGTGTGTGTGTGTGTGTGTGTGTGTGTGTGTGTGTGTGTGTGTGTGTGTGTGTGTGTGTGTGTGTGTGTTTGTGTTTGTGTGTGTGTGTGTGTGTGTGTGTGTGTGTGTGTGTGTGTGTGTGTGTGTGTGTGTGTGTGTGTATGCCGTATCTCTTTTTTACCGTTCGATACCTTAGGCGATCAATTTATACAAGTCGATCCATTCATGAGCAGAAGAAACAACCAGGCCAAATAAAAATTCCGTAAAAATGATAATCTTTTAAAGATTTTTCTAACCCTGACGGCCCGTCTAATTTTTTGCATACCGCCCTTCATTAACTATTGTTTATATTTATTTCATAAGAAATCTGTCGTTAAAATCGTTCAGTACCTAAAGACCGATGATTGGTTACCGATAAAATTGATTATTTTCTATATCTACGCTCGTTCAAATATAGGATGTCTCCAAATAACCTGACATTTAAATTTGTTAATAACACGTATTATTTACGGGGAAAGTACGAAAAATGTTATTTCAATATAACGTACAAACATGGAGGTTATGTGTGGAACACAATATCCGATAAATGACCCTCACTAATTTCATTAACGCGGTCCTCTAGTTTCTCGGCTGTTTTTTTTACGGCTTTTTCAATAATTTTTCACGGGCAAAGCATCGAAATAATCAATCTCATTGATTTTGCATAATCTTTATTAACATTTAAATAAGCTTTACACATTTTTTGAAGTCAAAATATATAATAGAATAAACGTTATAGTGGCCGGCAGGAAGACATCAAGTACAAGGGGTGCTTGACGGTGACCAAGATTGCGGCTGTTCTGCTTTTCTGAAATCAAAAAACCAAATGGCATTTTAATCTTCATATTTAAGACTAGCGATTGAACTAGAGTGAATTCTAAATTACAATAATTGACTTTTTTATACACTTTTGAAAATTACATTCTATTTTTGACTCATTTTTTCTTAAGTTTTTCGCTCGTACAAAAAAAAAACTTTCGAAGCAGTCATGATAATCCTAGTTTAATCGCTGGCTTATAACATATTAAAGATGCTGTATAAATTTGAACAAGATCGGTGCAGTAGTTTCTGAAATATCGTGGTCACCGTTTCGAAAAATGATGTTTCGAGAAAAACGCGTTTGAAAGTTCGCGCTCCCGGCGCGCGCTCCGTATACCTGCTCCGTTCCAGGGCCGTAACTTGTGAACCACTTCGAATATCGAAAAATCCTTTGGCACACATTTTCTACACATGTTGTAGATGTGATTTATGAAAAAAAAAATCGATTTTTTCGACCCGAGAAACCAGAGGACCGCCTTAATAGTGCGTCCAATTGCTTTCTTGAGCTCCGGAATGGTCTGTGGATCATTGGCATACACTTTTCCTTTCAGAAAACCCCAAAGAAAGAAGTCCAATGGCGACAAATCGCACGATCTTGATGGCCAAATCACATCGCCGCGGCGCGAGATAACACGACCATGAAATACGTCGTCTGCAATAACTGGATTGTTTCGCCCGCAGTGTGGCAGGTTGCGCCATCTTGTTGAAAGCATATGTCTTCCAAGTTCATGTTGTTTATGCCATCTATCGGGTATTGTGTCCCTCACATAACCTCCATGTTTGTACCTTATATTAAAATAAAAATATTCGTACTTTACAAATAAATAGTACGTTTTATTGATAAATTAAAATGCCAAGTCATTTTCAGACACCTTTTCTTATTATATTGCAGCACAAGATTCAATTTCATCGTTTTGGATTAATTGTATGATCTTACACTCCTCACGAGAGCTAGATAATTGTTGGCGTTCTAGTTGAATTGCTTATCAATTCTCGAAAATAAAATTCCTATCGACACACCTCATTAGCCGTAGTGGAGCGCGTAGAAGATGAACAAACACATGCACGTAAGTTCACATAAACACGCTTAAGGAATCATCGCAGTGTCACGGGTCGAAAAATAGCTGAATTACGCGATTTTTGTTCGATGGTTAAAATCCGCTGATCAGTCTGATTGTTTAATGTCATATCAAAGTTCTCATAAAGAAAAGAAAAGAAAATTTCAAACGGTTGTTTTTTTTTCATTTATTTCAACAGTTGGAAATGTCTTCGAAAAAAAAGTCCTCACGGCATACACGGTAGTGGCTGTAAATATTATCGGAAACAAAATTTGTAAAAAGATTAGTAATCAGTATGAATACCGCTATCTTGCTAAGGAGGTTTTTTAAATCCAAATTGACAAAATTGACCTATTTTTCGACAGTGTTTCGTTAAAAAAATAGGAAGATTAAAAAAAGCTTCCATAGCAAAAAAAAGATAAAGAATGGCGTGAAGAATGTTGTATCAAAATTTGAGACGGATAGCTCTTCCTTTGAGAGTGTACGGTGCTTTAAAAAGCAACCTTTCGAGAAAAACGCGTTCGTCCACGCCAGGTCTCACGCAGCTGGTCGAATCCCTTTTTCTGAAAAAGGCTTACCAACCGGAGTAATTCGAATGTTGCCCCAAAAATTGTACAGCATGCTTATAACCGTCTATACTATCGGATAATGACAAAAATCGCTTTTTCAAAATTTTATCTTTTTCAAAAATGATGTGATGCTGTGATGATTCCTTAAATATGTAATGTCTGCATGAATGTATCTAGGAATAAGACATATATTTTTTTAATTTAGGTGTATCCAACACAATACACGTATATATTAGTGCGAAACTATTCACGCAAATGCACAAACGGGCGCGCACTCACACACACATAACAAGAGACGCGGCAATTCGATGTCAAATACGTAAAAGCCAGAGGCTACAAGTATCCCTACGTGAAAATGCCGGAACTGAAGTCTTGCAAAGCTTGTATCCTCGCAACTATGCTCCAGAGCGAATTATTGACGAGAATTTCACTATATAATTCTAACCGACGCTTTTTTCCCTTTTTATGACTCAATTCGTCCACACGATCCTAACGTATTAACATCGTGTCTATAAAAATCGCAGAAAATATAAATATCTTAGACTGTAGGCAATTGCAGTTTTTCCAGCCATCTGACAGAAATTAGTGTAACATAAGTGTCTTCGCCAACGCAGAATTTCACTTTGGATTTTGCCCGTATCCGTATTTTATATTATTTTCATTTTTTATTGATTCGGTAGTAGATTCAGGAGGCTTGGTATTTTGTATGATATTTTGTGGAAGGCTCGATATTTTTAATATTTTGTGGAATATTTAGGATGGTGAAAGAAATCGTATATGACTTTACATTGAAACTCCGAATTCGCTATTTCGACGGTGAGTAAAAAAGGTCCATTATTACCTATTATTACTGCTATTATTAAAAATAGATAATAAAAACTCATTGCGTAATAATAAAAGGAAATTAAAAGTATGAAAAATAACACTTTACGCTACACAAAACGATGAAAAGCCATAAATATGCATTTTTCTTGCATTAGTCGCAGACAACGAAAATTCGTAAATGGAAGTAATGAAGTGATAGGTGTGGGGCAAGAATAAAAGAGAATAAAAGAGAGGACGTCCAAAGAAGCGCGCGACAGAACATATATATATATATATATATATGTACAGAACGCGACAGATATACGCGACAGAACATTCGAATATATATATATATATATATATATATATATATATATATATATATATATATACCTTTCGGTCTTTAACTCGATTAGGAGTAACAGAGATCAATCGATATTCATCATGTTCTGGAGCTGGAGCTTAGGAACGATTTGACAGAATTTATTGACAATCAGTGTGTTGACCCATTAAAGTTTCTGACATTGCAACGACCAGTGAGTTCCTTCGACAATTTATACCTGCCTGCGTATGTATAAATACACATGTATAATAAGGTAGCCCGACTATCCGCATTTGCCCCTGCAAACGAAACCAAGAGATCGTGGTCTCAATCGACGTCCCTCTGCTTCGCACTGACCATTATGTTATCTTGACGTGTCAATCTTTTAAGTAGGTAGAACGAACTAGGACGCCTTTACATTAAAAAAGTAATAGAAAAAAGTGAGTAGAACAGAAAGAGAAAAGGAAGAGACAGATGGAATGAGAGAGGGACAGTGAGCTTCATGGTATACAGTCGATAAAATCAACCATTCTTCTCCTCCCTCTGCGTCTTCCTCTCGTGCTCGTGAACACCTTTTACTCATCTCTCGTCACTAATGCACGGTGAACAGATCCTTCAATCGATTTAAGAGACCTTTTTTTTTTGTTTTCATTTTTGAAAACCGATTTTTTTTAAACTATTTGACCTCAAATCGAAATTGCGTTTTTTTTAGTACTGCGGCCGCCCAGGTTCCGTGGAATGTTCGTAAATACATAAGCGTTTTACGTGACCAGCTGTCAAAAGATTGTAATGGTTTGCTTTGCATCTTTATAATCTTTTGGATTCAGGAGCACAGCATAGTGGCATTTGAAAAATCGAAGATTTTTATTGTAAAGTTCCCTTTGGAACATGAAGGATTACCCATACATTTTGGAGTAAATAATGAAAATAAAAAATATAGTTTAGTGAAAGAGAAAAAATTGTTGATTCTTTTTTCAATAATAATATCAAAAGTGAATAATGCATTAGTGACAATTTCTACGATAGTCAAGGAGACATCCCCCCAAAGCAAGCGACGCCTAGAGAAGGAGAAGCAAAATTTTACACACAAGACTGAAAGGATAAAATAATTTCTCCTAAGATTTATAACACAATACAAATTTCTAATCCCATACAGATTGTCCTGAAAATTTGTGATTGTGAATTTTAAATAGCCATGAATAGTTATATACTTGTAAGATTCAAAACGAAAAACGTGGGGCGCATGCAATAGATGAAGTGTAGGGAGTAGCTGTCGTTGAGAAAACTCACACAACAGTTCATATCATTTGCAGTACCGTAAAATTGTTCGTGACTTAGGTGAACTATTTATGCGTCAATTATCTATTGCATGCGCCCCACGTTTTTCGTTTTATACCTTACAGGTATTTTCATAGCTATTCAAAATTCACAATCACCAATTTTCAGGACAATCTGGAACAATCTTTTAGTCTGTTTTAAAAACGTGGTTAATTTTTTTTTATTTGGATAATGTTTTGCATACTAATTACAATTTGAGTTAATATGAACCAATCACATACTTGAATAATACAGGCGGGGTAAACAGTGGAGGGGGATGGGCGTTTTGTATCACGTTTAATATTTGATTAACGAGGTTTCAAAAACCATGCGATGAAGTTTTTTGTGCAGTCTACTTATTGAGTTTCCATTAACTTAATCTAGCAATAACTTGGTTGTCCACATCTCCTGAATTCGTTAATGTATTTCGACCAAAATAATTTTAATTGAAAGTTCTAATCAAATGCCAGTAGCTAAAAAAATTCCGTTGGTTTCTCGTTTGGATACAGAACCCTAAAAATGAGACATGCAAGTCTGTTCGTATTGACAGGCCCGAATTGTATTTGCTAATTGTTGAGGTATTAATTACTTTAAGAGGTTACCCCCACTTGCGATTTTGAAAAAATCGATGTTTTTTATTGCATTTTTTTGAAATATAAGTATCTGAGAATATGTCCTGAGAATTTCAAGTCGATCCGAACAAAATTGACTGAGATATGAGCGTTGAAAGAGAAGAATCCGCGTTGAAAGAGCGTTGAAAGAGAAACTTTAAACGCGTTTTTCTCAAAATGGCATTTCTGAAGTCGGTGACCAAGATTACTCGAACACTAATGAACCGATCTTCTTGAAATTTTTCAGACTTATTTAATACATGAAAATGTAGTCTTTAATCGTTCGATTTTTTTTTCGAAAAAAAAATGGCCGTATTATAGCCAAAAAACGGCCGTTTTTTTTTTCGTTAAAATCGAACCATTAACTTTGACTGTCCGCCATTTTGTGTAAAATGAATATTTTTCAAAATCCTTCGATTAAAGACTAGTTTATACTTATATTTGACTAAATCCATCCGCATTTTTTTTCAGATGATCCACTTCGCCGCAATGTTGGTCACCGCAAACCGTGTATATAAAAACATCATTTCATTGACGGCCATTTGCCACTAAACAATGTAATATTTTTCAATAAAAAAAAATACTGAAAGTTCTTCAAGATGTGTTCTTTAAGATGGTATGTTGATCGATTACAAAAGTTTTGTAGTTTTCTTTTAAAAAATGCATGAAAAAGGCCTTTTTTTGCGCTACAAGTGGGGGTAACGCCTTAAATAATTGGCATTAGTAGATTTCGAACTAGATTGCACAGTGGATAGCCTATTTACGTACATATATAATATAGTAAAAATGACAATAGAAAGAAAGTTTACACCATGCTTCTTGAAACATTGGTGCGTTGACAAAGCAATATCTTCAAGGGAAACTTGGTTCTTGGGGCCCCGAAAGTTTTGTGCCGAAGTGACAAAATGTGTTTTTTTTTTTAAATTAAGACGGGATTCAGACAGGAAAAAAGCAATATTGAGAGATTTTTTAAACTAAGAAATAATTATTCTACAATTATCAAACCTTAGGCATACTTTAATAGTATATTTAAGTATACGAAACAATTTTTTTTAATTAATTCATCATCAAAATATCGGAGCTGTGGCAGAGTGTTACAGCAAGGTCGCCGCGGGAGTTGCGAATCGGCGTGCAGGCTAGCTTCCCGTAGACTTTGATTTGCAAAAATGTTCCAACATTTTTTTTCAAAATTGCACGCATTTACAAAAACAATCAACATTTCACGCAACATTTCTGTAAAATGTCGATTAAAAAAGTAGTTTTTTTCCAATTTTTCGAAAACACTTCTCGTCAAGTAGAAGGTAAAAATATTTCTACCAAATTTCAACTTAATCGGCTTAACAGTTTTTGAGTAATCCTGCATGTCAATTTCGATAATGCAGTTTTGAGAAAAACGCGTTTGAAGTTCACGCCCGCTCCGAATCCGGGCGGTGAGGCACAGCGTTGACGGGCTGTAACGTTTGAAGTTTTTCGAATTTTGCTTTGAAACTTTGGGAAAATATTCTACATATATAGTTCTATCGTTTAAAAAATAAAAAAAGAAATTGATTTTTTGATCGTTGCAAATGTATATCCCGCCTTAAGCCACAGATTTTTGAAACAACGTTTGCGTTTTCGTACCACGCATTTTCTTGATTCTCCCTGAGGATACTTCCGAAGGCCCCTTGCAGTGAACGTTGATCCGATTATTGATTGTAGCTGATAATTAGTCGCTACAGAGCCGTCAATCAAGCCGTGTGCATGCCGTAGGGTTATTAGGTCGTTGGTTACCGACGACGCAGCTTTGCCTCCCTTCCTGTATAGCCTGTCGGAATAACCTGCATTTTCCCTCGCTTCTCATCCGTTGTCGTACATAATTTATATATAGGAACTTTGGCCTCGGCATCCGCCAAAAGAACTGATTGAACCAAAATCTTCTCGGGCCAAACATACATATGTTTGTCTATGACCTTAGTGAATTATTTGTTGCTCTACATGGGTACTCTTATTTGTTTATGGGAAGTATTCTTGCTCTATACAAAAATACGTGACGATGAAATAAGTATTAAGTGAGTTCAAATGTTTTTTCATTTTGAATATATATTGAAAATATGTTTAAATGTAAAATATTCTTTATCCTCTATACAGCAAATTAACAAGAAGCAGATAAAAATGTTAATAAAGAAGTGACGATAGATTCTATTTAGGTAGGAAAAAATGTACTCGATAAAAATACGATATAAGAATGAAAGGGTAAGATGCAGATGTTTTGTCCTACAAAAGGTCTAACTAACGAGGAAACTAACGAGGTCGAACTCTCCGATTTCGACGAAATTTGGCATGTTTTTAGAATGGGTAAAAATAGGCAATACGTATTTTTTTTATAATTGCGGAACCCGATTTTTCAGGGGTGAAACGCAGACTCGAAAATATGGGTGTTTTTCATTTTTCGTCGATAACGTTTTAACGGTACGAGATATGAAAACATTTCAAATTGCAACAACATTTATTTTTCCGTGTACTATACATGGGAGATGAGAATGATACAGACAACAATAAATTTCAAACGACAAACACCCCTATTTTCGAGGGTACGTTCACCCCTAAAAATCGGGTCCCACAGATTTAGAAAATGCGTGTCGCCTATTTTTAACCATTCTACAAACACGCCAAATTTAATCGAAATCGGAATATTCGGACCGCGACCTTTCCTTGTAAGCGGGAGGAAAAAAAGAATGAAAATTGGCAATTTTTTTGAAGAAATATTTCTTCGCCATTTTTGCGACTTAGGGTATGTTTTATTCCTACTTTTGGCTATTACATGCAATTTTTTCAAATGAATCTGTAAAAATGGCGGAGGTATGGCACGGCCCTCTAAACGGGTTGCGGCCGATGTCAGACGGTGTGATGCGTAGCGTCGGCGGAATTAATCTGAAAAAAAAAACCAACAAATATTTTTCTTTAATTAATACTCATACGCAGAATATGAACCAAAAGAAAGTGGAAATCCTTAAAAAATCGATTAAATAGTACGCTTTGAAAAAAAAAGATTGAATCTTCCGAAAAAATTGCTACATCTTGCAATAAAAAAACCTTTTTTTTTCATTTTCAAGAATATTTAGAGTCATGATTTAGACAATAAGGTTAGAAAGATTTATACCAAATTTCATTAGAATCGGTCGATTAGTTTTTTAGCTATACTCCACGCCAGTTTCGAAAATGCAGTTTAGAAGACCATGTTATACCTCTGCTATTTTTAAAGATAACAAAAATACCTTGTCACAGTCAAAAGTAGTGATAAACATACCCTAAGTCTCAACAATTGTGTAGAAATCTTTTCTTTAAAAAAAATTACAACAATCAGCAAATTTTTTCCTTGCCTAAAGGTACCCCCCCCCCCCTTTACAAATAAAAAAGTATTAAAACTATGTATTTGATGGGTATACGTAGATCTCCTTTATGCGTGCGCAACGATGCGTATACAGTGAAACTTCACTTATACGTTTTTCAAGGGGTACATCAAATATGACGTATAAGTGAGAATAACGTAGAAGTGAAAGACAGTATGTATTTGAAACTCTTTAACATTTGAAAATGGCGATTGGTGCATAATACCCGATGTTTTTCAATAGGAGTACCTCTAGTATGTTAATGTTTGGTTTTGTAATTGAAAATTTGATTGGTAATAATTGAGAAATGAGCCAATTCAAGTTTTCGAAGTTCCGTTTAAACTTTTATTTAATGCAAGTTTGTAACACTAAGCTTTGACGTTTCAGACTAGTAAATGACAGACAGATTCGTATTGACAAGAGATATTTAATCGACAGTACATGCATACATAGTCGAGGTCAGAAACATCAAAACGTTGAACAAAAAATCAAAACGCAGTCACTTTGCATTTTCTCCGTCGAGAGAAAACAGGCACGTAACCCCTTAATTACATGTGATTAAGGGGTTACGTAACCCACTTAAGGGGTTAGGCCCGTTTCCTAACCAACTTAAGGTGTTAGGTAACGGGTATAAAATCATGTGCGAATTTAACAATTTTTTCGTATGAAAAAGTAATTCACTCATAAAATTAATTACACATCTATCTAGTATGAATATCAAGCTGTTAGAATTTTTTTTTCGATGTACAAAATGCCGATTCCCAATATTTTCTTTTGTTATCTAACAGCTCCGCGGCGTGACATTTAGCATCCACAATTTTTTACCTAGACCAAACAAACAAAAATTCTCGTCAATCTACATTAGAATACCTAGAGAAGTACGTACGGAATTTAAAAAATATTGTTTTATTCAAAAGTTGTAGGTATTTGAAGGAGAGTTTTATACGAAATTTTTCACTGAAAATTCATTTCTTAAGTTCAAACACCTACAACTTTTGAATAAAAAAATATTTTTTTAAATTCCGTACGTATTGCTCTAGGTATTCTAATTTAGAATGACGAAAATGTTGGTTTTTTGTTCTAGGTTCGAGGAATTTAAAAAATATTGTTTTATTCAAAAGTTGTAGGTATTTGAACGAAAATTTTATACGAAATTTTTCACTGAAAATTCATTTCTTAAGTTCAAACACCTACAACTTTTGAATAAAACAATATTTTTTAAATTCCGGACGTACTTCTCTAGGTATTCTAATGTAGAATGACGAGAATTTTTGTTTTCTGTTCTAGGTAAAAAATTGAGGATGCTAAATGTAACGCCGCAAAGCACCTAAAAAAAGATAACAAAAGAAAATATTAGTACTCGGTCATTTTGTACATCGAAAAAAAAGATATATTTTCTAACAGCTTGTTATTCATACTAAATAGATGTGTCATTTATTTTATGAGTGAATCACTTTTTCATACGAAAAAAAATTGTTAAATTCGGACATGATTTTATACCCGTTACTGTGGCCTAACCCCTTAAGACGTTAAGATAATATTCTAGACATATTGTACTATTAGGTAATAAAAAAATGTTTAAATGGATTTTTTCGAAATTTTCAAACCCACGTAACCCCTTAACGAATAACTGAGAAAAAACTTACCTCGAAACCGACGCTGGGGAATAAAATTAACAACATATAAGCGCGAAAAACGTAGAAATGAAACTGTATTACCATCTTCATGAACGGAATCTGCAGGGGTGGAGAAATTTAAGGGAGACTTTGTCCTTGGAGTGTTATATTTCAGGTGTTTACATTTTATTTTTTTTAAACGAAACGAGTAAAGCTTTCTGAGTGCGGTTTTTTCCTTGCTTTTATTCATGATATACAGAACGTTAAAAAAATTTTTTTTTTTTAAACCAAAATGGCGGCCGTTGCAGCTCCGCGAAAACAGGTCCTCAAATCGCGGGAGGTACACGGCTGACATCACTGCCCCCTCTTTGTTGATCTGAACCACAAATTCAAAGCATATTATCAATCTGTGACCCTTTGGTCATGGAATGATGGATGGGTTTTTCGTTTAGTACAAATTTCGGAAAATGGTGGCAATTAAAAAAAAATCGAATTTTCGCTTTTTTTCGCATAAAAAGATAAATAATAAATGCAAAAATGTATCTATCGAAAAAACGATCCGTCATTCCGTGAAGACATATTTTCTGAGTATGCTCTCCAAATTTCCGGTCGATATGTTAATAACAGCGGTCAGGAGAATGTCAGCCATTTTTGAAAACGTGTTTCCGAGAAAAACGCGTTTAAAGTTTTGTAATGTGTTTACACAAATGTGTTTATAATTACCGCTAATCGGCAATGCCTGGTCCATAGAGGCATCCCTCCTCTTCTTCTAGCTGCTCATGTTGAGCCGCTAACATATCCCGCTGCATTTCAAGGACAAAGTCTCCCTCAACGTATAAATGATAAAAACGTGAAAAGTGCAGAACGTATAAACGAGGTTTCACTGTATTTTGGTAACATGTAATTTTCATGTGTGATTCCTTTTTTATTTACTCACAATCATTATTCCAGCTACTCAAATATTTGCATGGGATGCGTTGCAGGTGAAAATAGTTGCAATTCGCCGGGGAGTGACGAGGAGCCTGGCACAGGATGTGGCGACGAATCGAACGGTGTAGCAGGGAAGAAAAAACATCGTCGCAATCGTACAACATTTACAACGTATCAGCTTCACGAGCTCGAGAGAGCTTTCGAGAAGTCGCATTATCCGGACGTCTACTCTCGCGAAGAACTCGCGATGAAGGTCAATCTACCGGAAGTACGTGTTCAGGTGAGTCTTCATTCAAAGATGAATATTCAAAAGATAACATGGAATTTCGCCAATAATTGCTGATGAAAAGTTGAATGAAAATTCAGTGTCGACGAAACAACCGTATAGGTCTCCCCTACCGTGACTTTTTCCGACTCAACTTTTTTTTTTCTACCGAATAAAATTCGTTGCTCAATTCTAGCCTCGCTACCTCGCGCTCCGTCCCATTCGTCTTGCGCGCTTTATTAAACCAAATTAGATTAATTATGTGCGTGACAGCGATAAAAGCACGCAGTCGCGTGCCTACGCCTTATCGATTATGCTCGCGAGAGTTACGAGTCAAGGGGGTCTCGCAGAGGGAGAGAAAGAGAGGGAATGTCGAAATCCCAGACGTAAGAGCGGAGCTTTAGCCAGGGCGAACTTCGCAGGGTTTAGTTCCCCATCTCGTCCAATACCCATACCGGGGACTCGTAAAGTCAGGGCTCGTGTTCACCAACCGCGACCCCTCTCTCTCTCTCTCTATCTCTCTCTATCTCTCTCTCTCTTCATCCTCCTCAAGATCCAGCGAACTTCTTCTTTCCTTCCTACAGATACGATGTCTAGAGCACTGTGTTATACGGCATACAGTATTCAACCACTCAGTTCCCAAATATATGTTAAAAGCTAATAGACGAAACTATTCAAACGTGACTCAACGATCCCGAAAAATAACAAGCTGCTGAAACTCGTACAATGACGTCTCGTAAATGGGATTTTTTTGAGGGGGTGGAGACACCTTTAGGCGAGAAAAAATTTCTTATTTTCATGATTTTTTTTTAAAGGAAAGATTTTTTCACCATTTTCTAGACTTAGGGTACGTTTTATTACTACTTTTCGCTGTTATATGGTATTTTTTTATTTTATTCATCTCCAAAAATGGCGCAGCTATGGAACGGACTTCTAAACGGGTTGCGGCGGATGTTGTCAGACGGCGTGACACTTACAAAGAACATCCCTCAGGTGACACCCTTCGATTTTGTTGAAATTTGGATATGTTATAAAGCACCGAAAAGTGAGCGATACGTATTTTTTGGTATCGGCGGAAAAACAGTTTTAAGGGCTGAAACGCACCCTAAAAAATGGGGATGTTTTTCGTCGATAACGTTTTAACGGTACGAGATATTAAAATATTTCAAATAGCAACAATGTTTATTTTTGTGCACTATACATTGGAGACGAGAACGATAACGTCATCGACGAAAAACGAAAAACACCCCTATTTTCGAGGGTTCGTTTCACCCCTGAAAACCGTTTTTCCGCCGATAAAAAAAACACGTATCGCTTACTTTTCGGTGCTTTATAACATATCAAAATTTCAACAAAATCGAAGGGTGTCACGTGAGGGATGTTCCTTGTTAGCGTCGGCGGGATTAATCTGAAGAAAAAGCAACGAAGATTTTTCTTTCGTTAACACTCATGCGCAGAATATGAACAAAGAAGTGAGAAATATGCAATATCGATCAAATGGTGCGCTTTGAAACAAAAAATTGAATTTTTCGAAAAAAAAAATGGTTACATTTTGCAATGAAAAATACTTTTTTTAGTTTTCAAAAAAATTTAGGGTCATGTTTTAGACAATGAGGTTTGAAAGATTTATACCAAATTTCATCACAATCGGTCGATTAGTTTTTCAGCTATACGTCAGGCCAGTTTTATTAATGCAGGTTAGAAAACCCTGCCATACTTCCGACATTTTTAAAGATCAATTAAAAAAATACCATGTTACAGCCAAGAGCAGTAATAAAAGATACCCTGAAGCTCAACACGGCAACTTAAAAAGAAATCATGAAGCTCAGCAGATGTTTTCCTCGCCCAAAGGTGCTCACCCCTTCTAACAGACAAAAAAACTACCCCGATTAAAATACGGGTGCGAAAATATTAAACTCCAGAAACTTGAACTGCCACATCTTGCGAACCCTTTCAGCTATTTGACTTCCCTCTATACGTTTCGGGATTTGGTGCAATTCTTTGTAAAAATTCTGAACGACATTCGATTTCAAAGTACCATCAACATTGCGGAAAAAAGTCTCGTTGTTTCGAGGACAGGCAAATTTTTACGCCACATCCTACAAAAACAGTCGACATGGGCGTACAATACCTTAATATAGTATATGTATATCTGCATTAGAATATGAATTTATATTAAGGCCGGTACGTGTGTGTGTGTATATATAAATATATATATACATTGCAGTGCAGTTGCGCACCTCCCGTTGCGTTGTAACGCGACGTTGACCGAGCCGGAACGAAATAGTAATTAAAAATTTTAATTGCGTTTTAACCCTGCCGCCACGTTAGTCCTTTCTTTTTCTCTGATTGCTATACACGCTACATTCAAACGCTCCACTCGTGTCTCATCCTTCTATCCTTTTATCGTCTACCACTCTGACGCTTTTACCATCCACTTTATATTTCACTGCCATCCAGACTTTTTTCAACTTCCGCGAGTATCCCGTTGATTTCCATTCGGACAATACCAAACACGGTAACAAGCCAGATACTTATCCACGGTCGTAAAATTGAATGATTTTACAAAAAAAAAATCGAATTGGTGTACAATACAAGCTCATTGGTTCATATATATAAAAAGAGTTAATATTTTCCGCATTTTTATAAATTTCTGATAACGCTATTGGTTCTTAGCAATTTAAATGAAATATTTGACTCCGTAGAATCTCTATTTTCAAAGAACTTCTGCCTGCACATAAATTGTTTTTCAACTATTTGAACGAGTAATCTGACGTTTTTATTAACAAATGGAGGGTAAAATCATTCGAATAAAGAAAAATCCCTACACTAATTATTGCAAGCTAACGTAGACTTTTTATACACATTAGAAATTTTAGTAAATGAGCGAACAGTGTGCATTCGGGTAGCATAATTTTAAGCTCTATTTTTTTCCCTTTTTCTCACCATCCAATTATATTCGTTAAATAAATATGAATTGTTGCGCAAGCTGCGAGCGGTCAAAAAATATTTAGAGGTCGCTCTAACCTCCCAGAAATTCAAATTTTCATTAATAAAGCGTTTATTTTCGTCCACTTCTCACCCATGAATTTTACGCTTTATAATTTTTCAATTACCCTCGCAAAAGCTGGCGAATGAATATTTAATGATCACTCAAGGTTTTCGAAATTCAGAATTTTCAGCAAAAAATAAATCTCGCATGCACTATAATTCCTTGTAGCATAAAAACAAACTAAACAGCGAAGTGATACATTTTCTGAATAATTTATTATAATAATTTGTAACAAACACCAATTAGACGATATGTGTTATTAAGTATTATTATGTATTATTGCATTATGGCGTCGCTCGTCACAGAGTACAGCTACGATTGGTCCGCAGTTTTACTAACGACACCAACTGCGGGACGCATTACGATGCGCGGAAAACAGCTGCCATTTCAGTTTTACGAATAAAACTACCTATAATTTTGTTTACGGACAAGAGCTTTAAAGAATTATTTTATGAGAACAAAAATTATAATTCTTGGGTTGGAAGTGTGAGGTAAATTTGAAAAATCTATTTCTAAAGAAAAAAGGATTAATTGTTTTGAACATTTTACAAAGCGACAAAATTATGAGTGAGAAGAGTAAAAAAACATTTTCGTAAATTGGAAATTTCAAGCTTTTGAGAGACCACTAAATATTCATTGGTCGGCTGGAGCTATCGCGAGGTTAATTTTAACATTATATAGCGTAGAATTCGTGGGTCAGAAGTCCACGAAAAAAAAACGATTTTTTAATGAAAATTTGAAATATTGGGAGGCTTGAGCGACCTCTGAATATTTTTTGACGGCTCGCAGCTTTCGCGACAATTTTTTTTTCCGTAAATATTCGGAAGTGGAGCTCCTGCTAGAATCAGGTATTAAACAACCCAAACGAACCCAAACAACCCCAAACAACCACAAACAACCCTAAACAACCACAAACAACTCCAAACAACTACAAACAACCCCAAACAACCACAAACAAATCCAAACAAACACAGACGAACCCAAACAAAAATTAGCCTGATTCTAGCAAAAAAAAGGAAAAAAAATAGAGTTCAAAATTGTGCCACCCAAGTGTGCATACTTATGTCGAAAACGCTCGCACTACTCCACCTTGCTACCCATCGTCGGTGGTAATGTCACTTCCCAAATATTGATCTCCGTCTATTATACCTATACGTTAGATTTCAACGTTAAAACAAATCCAGTCACCCGCTCCTAATTTTTTTTCTTCGTTCTCTATATCCCCTATTTTGTACCTATATAGTGGTCGTCGGAAATAAGGGTGGTTTGAGAATTAGGCAACTTCTTCGAGTTCTCGACGGAGGAAAAGCTCCATGCAAAAAGGCTTTCGCTTCACGAGTCTCCCGGTTTTATCATTTTTAATTGACAACGTGTGCCAATCTCATCCGTCAGATTAATCGCGAACCGTAGGAGCGCGCAGTTTCCCGACGATAAAAGGGGTGGTGGCAAATGGGAGCTCGATATAGCTAACAGACGAGTGAGGGGTTGAATCGGGTAAGGCCGGACGCTTTTGTGGACGCGGCGTGCCGCAGGCCATATGCGCACGCCCACCCTGCTTTTCCTCGACTCATAATCAAAGAGTGGTCTCGACTGATTTTTATGAGGAGTAAAAAGGCCGGGACGAATTACCTCTAAATTCATTTTTGATAGAACTACGTCGATTCTTCTGGTATGCTCATAGGCAGAGAATCACTTTTCTGGTAATCTCACTTACTGTTTCGTGCCTTTAAGCTGGAAACTGCTCTTTTGTGAGGCTGATTCCATATCCATCGTACTTTCCGCTTTGTCATTTCGTCTACGTAATTAACTGTCCTGGCCCGTCGAAATTTTCGATAAAGATCGTTTCTGCTTACCAAATAATTAACTTTATTTAATGGTTCGGAGATAATGCGATCTTGGTTTTTTCGGGGGGAAAATTACCTGGGTTAAGACTATATACCCCGGTATGATTTGAAAGGGTATAATTACGAAAATCCATAAATCTATCAAATATACTTGCAGCTTTTTTATTATTGTTTTTAAAAACATTAACATTTCTCCAGCGATGCGATGGAAATGATCGGACTGAATTGTAGGTATGAGAGATTATCGGTTTTTATGGGGAGAGTATTTTTTTATTTGTGTGCAATGTGCTTATGGTTCCTTTACGATTCTGTGCTTTACACTATACGACCCACGTTCTTTCTTCAGTCACCCTTAACAGACTCTGTCTCACACCCCCCTTACTGAAACGCATTCACATAAAAAACGAGGTGCAAGTGGAAATAGGTATGCCTATACGTGTATCATGAATTATTATATGTTCCTCTCAGGTGCTTAGTTCATTTTTAACAATTACCTTTCTTTGCAGATTGGATACTTATTAACGGTTACAAAATTGGTTAGACGTTAAGAAATATTTGTGTCCTCGTGACAAAATTTGATAGCCATAGTATTTCTGTGAAAAGAATGATTTATTCGATTACCTTTATTTCTCTTAACTCATTGTCACTAGAGGTTGGTTTCTCTTAACTCAGTAGATTATGGTCATCGAATAACGACTTGAAATTGTGGTAAGATAATACAGGTTGAAGAAGTAGATATTTGTTCACAATTAATATATTTAGATTTGGGGCCGCTAACGTATAGTTGCCGGGACCGTAATGCTTGGCCAGAATCCCCCCCCCCCCTCCTATTCCGTTACGTAACGGGTGCTTTATCGTCAATAATTACGATTTTTTCATAGACACAACTAATTATGAAAGGATCGGGTTTATACTAATTTTATGAAGTATATATTCATCTAGTTTTATACCAATTTTCATGAGAAAATCTTGAAAATTAACCGAGATATATGCCTTAATTTGACAACGAAAAAAAAAATTCCCTTCATTTTCCCATCGATATCTTTATGAAAGGTTATCTGTGAATCAAAAGTCAACAATTTATCGATATCTATACAAACGTAGCTATCGCTATGCGTAGCCGTTTTTTATTTTGGTTTTTTTTTACAAAATGCCAACAGCTTGGACGTTTGTTTCTATTTTCAACGACTATCTCGGCTGCATTTGAGCCAAGAGTCACACAGTTGACGCGACAACTTCTCTATTTAACGCAAATAAGGATTTATTCACTATTAATGGTAGATTATAACTATTAACGTTGTCCAACGATTTGTCTTCTAAAAGTTGCAAGGGACAACTCTCATTCCCTACGAAAGTTGTTCCTTGTACACTTGCTCACTAGCACTATAGTCCTACATTGATTCAACTGCAAATTCCTTTGCCGACAATCAATGAACGACTTTGTCCAAATATTAGTTTGGTAACTATACACGAATCTTGATTTGTGCGAATATAAAATATCGTTCACTCAACTATCCTTTACATCTGGGACAACTTGTTCACTGATCTCGTTGAATAAACGCTTCAGTTAGAGGAAACAAGTATTTATAGCATATTGATACGAGCATTGGGTTAGACCAACTGTATATCTATTGGCTATTAAGAACAGGTATGTTCTATTAAAGTAACCATTTTTTGACTATTACCAAATATTTATTTGTAACAATTCAGAGGCTGAAATGAATGATTCATTAACTGTACTGTATCACTGTACATGTGATGTACCCAGCTGTAATAAACTTCACGATATAAAATATCACATTATTATACGATGCACAAAGTAATTTGTTTCTTTGCGCACCATATACGGTATTCGTAATTTGGCAAGACACCGACACGGTTTATTTTCGGTACATTAATTTTTTTATGTAAAGAACACAGCAATCTTTTTCTGATAAATTTGTATAAATTTAATTGAATAATTGATGTCATCAGTGGGTGACGATTTTGGTAACCGTATTAGAGGTAAAATAATGCTTATGCGGATAAATATATGAAAAATTGCAATACATGGGATGAGAAACGGTGGTTCGAGCGAAATGCAGCACTTCAACAATGTCACCGCTAACAAGGGAACCGTGCGAGGTGTCCCCCTTCGATTTTGATGAAATTTAATATGTTTGGAGGGTGGATCAAAATACTCGACACACACTTTTTTATATCGGCAAAGCCCTATTTTCCAGGGGTGGCACGGACCCTTAAAAATCGGGTTTTCTTCATTTTTCATCAATGACTTTTGCTAAACTAAATGGAATTAAATGCGAAGAAATTTTAGACAGAATGTTTATTCTGTCTAATTTTCTTCCGTCTAAATTTAAACAGAAAATTTATTCGTTCTAAAAAAAATTTAACGTTTGTTAATTTTTTCAAGTACTATACATCTATCATAAAACCAACACAAATAACGACAAATTTCATGAAAATTTTTATTCCGTCAAGATGTAAATTTGCTTATGTGTAAAGTATAAAAAGTTAGCGAGCACATGATTTAAAAAATTCAATATCTCACGATTAAAGGTTTGAAACCACCTTTCAATTTATTTACTAATATCGGCTCATAAATTGGTAACATTTGGTGATACCCAGTTAAATTTGTGTTCCTGCAAACCCATTCGATTACTCGATGGAATAGTTCTGAAAGATAATCTTACCCTTCCCAGTTCTTCCTTTATACGAAATGCCATTCTTGAAGATTAGAGCATTTGGTGTAAAAGTACTATATATTGTATTGTTGAGTACATGCCGCTGTAAACTGATAATTAGTTTCTATTTTCGATACGGATATTCGGCTTACTTTTTTAAACGTATGATTTAACGATATTACACATTTAAAACATGGAAACGTCCTCACCTTTTCGCAGTACTCCAAGTGGGAACATGTAAGAGGAATTGATTGTGTAATATGCAACTTCTTTTGATTATTTGTATATTGGTAAATGTGCAAATTACAGATTTTTCATGAATGATACATATGACGATGGCCATACTCGTGAGAGAAGGAAAAAATCCATTTAGAAGGCCAGGGACTGACGGATTATGATACAAAATCATTGTGGTAGAACTACAAATTAAGTATTTCAATTTATTTTGGATTTAGGAAATATTCTATTGAATATTCTAAAAAATAGATTTGAAACATAGGATAGGATCGTAGTACAAAAAAAAACCTATTTGATTTAAGTAGATCCTATTTAAAATAAATATTTTTTTAACAGTGCAATGAAAATTGTGATGAGATGGTTTCCGAAGCAACAGCGAACTTCTCTCTTCGGACTGCAAGTCAGGCCTTCACTTTTCACCCTGATCAGGCCTTGATTGTTTACCCTGATCAGACCGAAATCAGAAAAAGTGTCAAAAATGATCAAGGTTTGATAAAAAATCCTGATCGAGGCATGAAAAAAATCAGGATGCCTGATCAGGTCTTTTTTGTCGCCGCAGCAGGATTTCTACTCGGGTTGTTTATGTTTGAGGCTGTACTTTCCTCAGCCATACTGAAATATCTCTGTATCGCCTCTAGGACGTGAAAATCGCGAATGGAGCAGACTTTTCAGGATAAATAACATTTTTCCGCGCGGTATGAAAGAAAATGATTTCGTTTTTTTTACTACTGATCCTATGGTGAGAATGACAATTACTATTTCAGTAGACTGCATTTTTCGTGTGTTCGAATTTCTGTTATTTTTAAATTTCGTATTTGCTCATTGAATTGGATATGGGGTAGATGGGGTATAAACAAATTTGTACGGCTTACATTTTTTTCCTTTTTTTTCTCTACAATTGATTTGTTTTTTTTTCTCAGCAAATTGCATTCCTCGATTGTTTGTACAACTTTTATTTTTGCTTTCTTTCTAAAATTAATTAGAACCGGGAAATAAATATAATAGAAGAGGAATAAAAAAAGCAATAAACGCAATGTGCATGTTCAAAACACACCGTTTTTGAATTGTTTTGTGAGTTCAACGAGTTTTGTTTTTTACGACAAATTGTTTCTGGCGTTTTTTCCATTTTCGACGCAATTCTTCGTCCTGCGGAACTTTAAACACTGAACACTTTTCAGTATGGTTCTCAAAACTTTCCCAACAGTTCGGTACGATGAAAGCTTTAGGCATTTTCCGAATTCAATAGACCGTTTGCTTTCTTTCGACACTACAACGGGACACGGTAACACGATTCCGAGGCTTTGAGGAGGTTATCCGTAGCTGTATATCTATACCCATATTACTGTATGAAGAGTCGCGGCGTGTTCGTCAGTCCGTCAGCGGCGTCGAGATCGGTGGCATCGATCAGTGGCGTCGAATTTTTTTTTATTGCTTGGCGTTAAGACGCTGTCGCGTCTATTGATCTACAAGATCCCTACAGCGCTTCCAGCGGATAGATGAGGAACTAAATTTTCGGCTCACTAACGGTGACACTTCCCACCACTCAAAAATGCCCAAGTTTCCAGACCTGTATGTAAGACCGTGGCCACAACAAAAGATTGAGTCACCCGCACCAAAGACCTCGTTTGAAACAATGTTACCGATGTCACCTTTCTGAATTGACCCGATCGCATTATTCGTCGAGTTATTGTGTCCTGAAATTCGGCATGATTTCGTTGCAGCGTAAATTTTGACCTGGCTACTAAACCGAATTTAAAGATTCACGTCAAAAAGAAATCCAGTTATTATTCCAACGATCAGACTTACGGTCACAACGTTGATCCTCGTTGTGTACCATGTGCCGTAAAACGGGACTACTTTGAACAGGGTTTGGAAGTTTTTTGTAGGTAACTTTTTTCACATCCTAGATACCAACTTTTCTTGCTCTAATAGAACAGTGTTTCCTTTGGTATCAAATGTTAAAGAAAGTCAAGCTCCACCACCCCCTCACAATTTGATAGATACATTTTTTTAAGTGTCAAAGTAGCCCCGAGTGTGGATCTTCTACGACAGGGAATTGGAATGCAGCTCATGTCAAAGATGAAGGGTTACTTTGGAATCATTTTGATAAAAAATGTAATATTTTATGCATTATAGATGGCATTGATGAAAAACAACGACTTTTTTATAACCAAATTGTCATTGTTATTAAGGCAGCAGAACACGAACAATTTTCGTCCAATCGACTTGAAATTTTAATTGTAGCTTCGTTGATTGCTTTAAGGCGTTACCCCCACTTGTAGCGCAAACAAAAAGGCCTTTTTCATGAATTTTTTTAAAGAAAACTACAAAACTTTTTTAATCGATCAATATACCATCTTAAAAAACACATCTTAAAGAACTTTCAGTAATTTTTTTATTGAAAAATATTACATTGTTTAGTGGCAAATGGCCGTCAATGAAATAATGTTTTTATATACACGGTTTGCGGTGACCAACATTGCGGCGAAGAGGATCATTTGAAAAAAAATGCGGATGGATTTAGTCAAATATAAGTATAAACGAGTCTTTAATCGAGGGATTTTAAAAAATATTCATTTTTCACAAAATGGCGGACAGTCAAAGTTAATGGTTCGATTTTAACGAAAAAAAACGGCCGTTTTTTGGCTATAAAACGGCCATTTTTTTTCGAAAAAAAAAATCGAACGATTAAAGACTACATTTTTATGTATTAAATAAGCCTGCAAAATTTCAAGAAGATCGGTTCATTAGTGTTCGAGTAATCTTGGTCACCGACTTCAGAAATGCCATTTTGAGAAAAACGCGTTTAAAGTTTCTCTTTCAACGCGGATTCTTCTCTTTCAACGCTCATATCTCAGTCAATTTTGTTCGGATCGACTTGAAATTTTCAGGACATATTCTCAGATACTTATACTTCAAAAAAATGCAATAACAAAAAAATCGATTTTTTCAAAATCGCAAGTGGGGCTAACCCCTTAACAGTCAAGTACGAGCGCTTTTTTCGATAAATCGAAAATTGTGAAAAATATGTCACTTTTGAGATGAAAACTATGGTCGAAAAAACGAACTTTTTTCAAACTCGTCTGTATTTTTCTTCAAATTATTTTTAAATTCCCCCCGTACTTGACTGCCAAAAATAATATAAGTAACGAAAATATTTCACTCTTAATTCCGAGACTAAATTTACGACCGTTTTACTGCGTGCCGCGGAGAGGGTTGGCTGAAAAACAGTAGCGCTATAGTGACTCGTGCGCCGCCATTGTGTATACTTTTGACAAATAATTTCTTTTTACATACTTCAATACATACCGTGTAAAACCTAAAAGCCCTTTTGACCATGTCTTTTATTCCTCCCTTAAAAAAAAGTCCAAAGAAAACGGTTGAAAACTGGGTAGTTACAGTGGTGCCCTCCCTTAAGGAAACATTTTACATAAAACTATAAAGTACCTGGGGTGCTATTATAGGCACCTAATGAGTCTTATAATTGCCATTGAGATCAAAATCAACTTGAGCAACATTATAATAAACTTGAGCAACAAAATGTTGTTCAAGTTTATTCCGCGCACTCGCCGCCCGCCACAGAAGGTCAAGCGGGCTCGCTTGTTAAGCCAACCGCATAAATTGCCTTAATTAGAGCAAATACTTTATTCTCATATCCATAGAATAAGAACAAATATAAATACAAAATAAAAATATATGCTCATATATTTTTTCGTTAATATAACTCGCTATGTCTCATGGCTTGCGTACGTGACCAAGCGACCAACGCACAAAGCAACTTTGTCTAGGATTAAGTATCGATATTTCTCGGCCTGCATATGCGCCCGAGCTCTCAACGTTTATATAAATATTTTATAAGATTAAATTTTATTGCGCTTCGCCTTCGGCGTGAGTCCGTTGTCCAAAACCCTTGAAACACTGCGGACTGAGTCAGACTAACGCGTGGGAATATATACTTATCGATGGGTCCCACGGATGCATTCCTAGAAATGCAGTCACGTAAACCCTTGCCCCACTATCGCTATCCGACAAATATCGGCCCTGCGTAGCACGGGACTGACGACCTATAAGTCAGAATCGTGAAATCACTGTTACGAAGAGGTTCTCTCTTAAAGACCTCGACTGTTAGCTGCTACGCTAGCGATACGCCGTACAGTACACGGGATAACACGCGCAAGTTTTCATTAAGAAACTCCGTAAATTACGCGAACGCGTTTGTTGTAACGTTTAAACCATCGCGCTAATAAACCGGAAGAGTGTTATCCGCATCCGAGTTAAAATAACATCGATGTAACGAACTGATATAAGTGTAATTAAATCATTGACACAATTAACTCGTGATCTTCTCCTTTGTGTTAACCTGAAGACACCTTGTTCCAAATCCTGGCAAGCTCTGATTCTTCACCAGTTTCGCATCGTACTCACCAAGGTTCGTCCTCTTTCTGTAAAGACGTCGACTGTTTGTTATAACAGGAGTCCCAAGGAAAGAGACCTTTGATCAACATTTCGGCAAGTATAAAAATACACGTGAAACTCATCTCACTTCCAATATTGGTCCTGATTCTGACATCGAGGAAAGACTGCGCCGTCGATAAAGACACCGTTGGGCTACAGACCTATTGTTACGCGTATTACCATTCTGACACGTAATACAGCCCTGGAAAGGCTTCATCAAAAACTTAACCTGGCGATTCGAAAACCAGAGGTTCTTTATAAAGACGCGTTATCTTGTGATGTGTATTTTGCACAAGAACAGAGTTTATAACGAACGCTAGTTGGATTCGAGTCATCGAGCCATTTTGCGTAACATAAAATTGGCGATCCTGCCAGGATTACTCAATGAAAAATCGTAATACCAAAAGTCAAGTGAAAACTGGTTACCGAAACTCCACGACGGAGGGTGTAAAACTACGAACATTAAACCTGTGCACGAGTGAACGTTAAACAGACATTTAACTTAGTTAATTTTGTGTTAACGGAAAAGACATTGCCACGCTGAATTTTCCGTAAGTGAGTGACGGACAATTGTGTATTAAGGAACTTGCACGTACCGCGCATCTATAAGACTTCGCTGCAGGAGCACGAGCACGGGAAGGATTGAATAAAAACTGGGGGAGACACGCCTTCAGAAAATAACCTCAACTCCGACGGTATGCTGGATCATCAATCGACGCGAAAAGTCTACAACCGATCGTTGTAACAGCGTTCGCCACTTCAAGAACACCGAGATCAACATCATTCGACCAGTATTGTATACGAACACTGAGTAAGAGTAAGTTTAAAATCCCGCTCATTATGTAAGGGAATTAGAGACTCTTGCGACAAAACTTTTCCGCAGTTAATATTCTGCGTATGACAAATTAAAAATAGGAAGTTGTAACTACCTTATTCCCAAACAACGTAGTTAAGTAATTTTGTGTGTTTAACTTTAAAAGAACCACTAGCATTGGAAGCTATGTCCAGTCCAAAAGTAACGAAAACAGATACGGCAAAATAATAGTGTCTCGTTATTACAATAAATAAAAGACCTGGCGGTACGGAAAATAAGTAAATTCATAAATCTAGTGGTGCTAGTCGAAGTTTACCTTTTATGACCAATACCGCCTATTCTGGAATTATTTTGAGTAACAACATGAAAAAAAAAATCATCATCTAATTACTCAACCACATAGGATCTCTGATCACAAGAATCTTTGAGACACACAACATCGCTTGACAGTTATTATAATTAATATAAATATATACGTAGAATAAGAACATAGCATTATAGATACTATTTAAAAAAAAAAAAAAGGAGATTAATAATCAACTACAAGAATATACATACATAAACGCAACTAAAATCAAAGGTAATGTCCATAGCAGGAAATAGTGTATCAGGAAGAAGCATTGTAATCGATGAAATCCCTAGTCATGTGAAGAAACTCAAAAAGGACATTTCACGAACCCTGTTCAGTTATTTTCTGTATTATAAAAATCACCCTGAATGGGAACCTAAAGAAGATTTATACGCCCTGAGAAAAACTGAGCAGATAGAAAAAATAACTTGGAATTTTCACGAAGACCCCAGTAATCACCCGCTGCTATTAGCATATCATGAGATACCTCATTCATTAAACCATGTTTTAGTAACCATAGGAAAAAAGAATATTGAGGAAATTGAAGAACAAGATCTTGCCATAGCACTTCGCCCAGAAAATCAGATCGCTATCCCTAAGACGAGAGAATTAGAATCAGAAGCATCCAGCCTTAATGAACTCAGACCACCACGAAAAAGACAGTCCACAGAAAACCCTATACTTGCAAGAAATCTCGAAGAAGCTACCGTAACCAACTCTCAACTCACTCTATTAGTAAATAAATACTTCGACGAAGGGCTTACTTTAAAGGGCAAAGCGATAGAAGAAGTGAAATTACGCGACACAGAAATCGAACAATTACAACATGCACTTCAAGAATCAAAAAACAAGATAAGACCATTGACGGAAAAAATCAGCCTGCAAGGACAACAAATCTCCCAATTTAATATTGAGAGACTAGAATTCGAAAGAACCCAACTCGAATTACGCTCTGAATTAGTCCACGTACAGAAAAATAACAATAATAATCTTGCCCTAGTAGAGCGAATAGGTCAAGCGAACCTTGAACAGAACGACCTTATTAAAACTCTCGAAATTCGAAACCTCGACCTCGAAAACCAATTCGAAAAAACTTTACAGAAAAACCAAATAGAACTCTCAGCAAAATGCGGCGAAATAAATGAGCTCAGACGTAATTTACAGGAGACCCAGACAGAAAAACAGCAATTAGAAAGGGAAAAATCAAACCAAGTAATTAAACAAAAATATTTACAAGATCAGGTAGAAATCATTAAGCAAGACGCTCAAGGCTATCGCGAACATATCGAGACCCTTGAGAGCACGAATATCGCGCTACAATCACAGATTATAGCACAGAAACAATACCTTGAAAAAGAAACCAGTGAGACCCAAGATCAATTCAAAGCCTTACAAGAACAAAACGCTCATAGACAGGAGCAAGTAATTAAAGAAATAAAAAGGAACTACGACGTTCAGTTCGATCGACAACTAAAAGAAAAAATACGAGAATTCCAAAAAACTGAAGAAAAACTTATTAAAGAGAAACAGCAATTTGGAGAACAAACGAGGCTAGAATTCCAACGGAATAGGGAAAGTATATTACGAGATTATAACGTAGAAAAAGAAAGGTTAGAGAACACCATCTTAGAACTACGAGCTACTGTTGCACAAAAAGAACAGCATATTCAAAAATTAAATTCTGGTATAGACGACTTGAAACGAATACACCGACAAGAAATGAATACTCTGACTATTACCAAAGACCAACAAGACCAGACGAACGAATACGAAATGCAAATACTGAAAACAGAAAATATTCAGCTCCAACAAGACCTAAAGACTGTAAAAGACCAAATGAAAAATCTCGAAACCATGATGAGACAACTTATACAGAAACAGGAGTCGCAACCTACCTCCTCACAACTAGACAAAAGGGCACCTCAGGATAACAGACGACCACCAAATCGATCTAATCGAAATCAACCCCGCGCACCACCACCTGGAAATCCAGACGACGACGACCCCGATGACGATGATGAAGACGCTGATAGCCAACCTAACGCCAGAGGAAATCATTACCGACCACATCGAATGCCTCACGACCTGCTACCGAACCAAACCGCACCAGCCAAGGAGACTATTGATATAGTACCGATTTTTACCGGAGACACGGGAGAAGGAGCAGTCAACATTTCAGAATGGACAACGAAAGTTGACAGAGCACGACATTGGACAATGCCAGAGCAACACGGCTTATTATTGGAAAAGATATTAACAATGAAAATCAAAGGAAGGGCACAAAGTTGCATTTCGAACGTCGATATTTATACATACGACCAGTTGAAAGACGTTTTGATAAAACGCGTCAACCCAGTGAAATCATCACTGTTACTCATGAACGAGTTGACAGCATGCATCCACACTCAGGGAACGATCCAAGAGCATAACACCAAATTCCGAAGAATCTATATATCTTGGTTAAACGCTAAACGACTCGAACTTAAACAAGCTCATCAAACGGATGAATCAATCACCATATATTTACAAATATCTGACAAAGATATCATTCAGACTTATCTGCAAAGTCTCAAGGAAGACACACGAGCCTATCTCAGAACAAAGGACATATATTCGCTCGCACAAGCAGAAGCAACTGCTCGAGAACACGAAGATTTCAAAAGAAGCATCCAAAGACAACGAGGAATGTTTCATGAACCTCAACCCCAACGTAGACCGGAAAAACCCAGATTCAACCACGAAAAATCAAGATTCAGTAATAAACCACAAGAAAACAGGAAATTCTTCTCAATGAACAAACCAAACGTCCACCACACTGAATACAACGAATGCGACTCACATGACGAAGAGGAAGGACAGGAAAGCATGACGGAAGAAGAACGACAGTATCAGAACGATATACAAGAATTCGACCTTGACTCGATAAACACAACCAGTCAAATGAAAAAGGCACTCGAATATATTATGGTAATGAATCATCCGGACAGAAAATGCACGTATTGCAAAAGGCCTGGACATACTGAGCTGTATTGCAACCAAAAGAAGAAAGATCAAGGAATACCGAGTCCTTTCAACAAAGGCACCAATCAGAAGAAGAAACCTACCCAAAAAGGAAACCAAAATTTTCGACAGAATCCTCATCGGAAGAAACCTCCTCAACAGGAAGTGAACACGACAAACGAAGAGCAAGAAAGCACAAGCGACGACGAGAGCGTCCACGACGAGAGTACATCTCCGCAATAGATAAAGGACACCTTTTCACCGCGAAATTCAACTTCGAACGGACGACATTCGAAACTTTAACAGCATTAATCGACACAGGAGCATCCATTAACATAATCAAAGAACACCTTGTGAAAGAAAAGCACATTGTTAAAAAACCCATCCTCTTTAACACGGGAAAAACGACAAATAAAACACTCGGATATACGTTTATCAAATGCAAAGGAAACATTAACGACCGACGTGACAAATTTCATATAGTTCCATCAGACTATCCGATTAGAGAAGACGCTTTAATAGGAACCCCTTTCATTCTAAACAACGACGTCATAGTTGACTTACCCCGGAGAAAAATAAGAGTTAACAAAAAATATCAAGAAATAGAATCATCCGAATTCACTGTGCCTGCCGGACGGTTTATAACTATCCCCGTAGAAGTAGAGAAACGGAAAGGAACAGTCTTAGTAAGAACCCCTCAAGGAGACAGTATCCATCATATAAAGGAAGGTATTGTAAATATTCCATTAGCAAATGAAGGAAAGAAGAACATCACTTTTCAAACAAAAAACATTCAAATCTTTGAAGTAAAACCGAGGTTAACGAGCAACAAAAGTAACCAAAGTAATAAAAGAATTCAGGAACTGAAAACCAAGACTAGACTGGAGCACATAAAGAGTATTAAAGAAAAAGATGAAATTTGGAAAATCATACAGAACTATTCAGATCTATTCCAATTAGACCATGACAAGCCACCAAGTACCAACTTAGCAGAACACGTAATCGTAATTGACGAACCAACGAAACCCATCAATATCAAATCTTACAGACCACCTAAAATCCATCAGGAAGAAGTGGACAAACAAGTGCAAGAGTTATTAGAAAAGAAAATAATTCAACATTCTCAATCACCATTCAATGCACCCATTTGGATAGTACCAAAGAAAAAAGATGCGTCAGGAAAGACAAAATGGAGAATGGTGATTGACTATAGAAAATTGAACGAAAAAACAGCTCAGGATTCATACCCCTTGCCTGTTATAGAAGATATCCTCGACGACCTAGGAAAAGCCGCAGTTTTTTCTGCATTCGATCTAAGTGCAGGATTCCACCAAATACCAATGGAGAAAAAATCTAGAAAGTATACCGCTTTTAGTACTAACCAAGGACACTTTGAATACCTACAAATGCCCTTCGGATTAAAAAATGCACCGGCAACATTTCAAAGAATGATGAACACTGCATTAAGAGGATTAATAGGAAAAATTTGTTTTGCATATCTGGACGATATAATAGTTTTTGGAAAAACCATGGAAGAACATAATCAAAATTTGATAATACTCTTCAATCGACTGAGAGATACAAATTTGAAATTACAGCCAGATAAATGCGAATACGTGAAACCTGAACTCGAATATTTGGGACATGTTATTACACGTGACGGAGTAAAACCCAACGTAGAAAAATGCAAAGCTGTAAAAGAATTCCCCATACCTAAAACACCTAAGCAAATTAAATCATTTTTAGGACTCGCAGGATACTACAGAAAATTTATCCCGAAGTTTTCATCCATAGCTAAACCTTTGACTGACCTAACCAAAAATTATCAGGAAAACAAAAGTGGACCAATAACATGGACGGATAAATGTCAAGTAGCATTCGACACGTTAAAGAATATCCTCACGAATGATCCTGTATTAAAATATCCGGATTATACGAAAAAATTTGTATTAACGACTGATGCCTCAAATCAAGGACTAGGAGCTGTATTATCACAGGAAGGACACCCATGCGTTTATATATCGAGGACGTTAAATAAAGCCGAAACCAACTACACGACAACAGAAAAAGAACTACTCGCTATAGTTTGGGCAGTTAAACGATTCAGACAATATCTTTTAGGAAGAAAGTTTACAATAAAAACTGATCATCAGGCATTAAAATGGTTAGCTAATAAACCAGACCCTGCATCGAGGTTATTACGATGGAGACTTAAACTCGAAGAGTATGAATTCGACATCGAATACGTAAAGGGAAAACATAATGTAGTAGCTGACGCATTGTCTAGAGAAGCACATATGGAATTACCTGAGGACTACAACAAGGACAAGACATTTAACAACGAACTCATTTATCACATTGAAACAGATTCGTACGGGAACAACCAATATATAATTACCAGCAATATTGAGCAAACAGAATTTAAAATCAAACGAATAGCTCGGAGAAACACTTACAAACAGAGTAAAACAGCCCCTAATAAACTTAAATCAATGATAGACAATGTTCAGAAAGAATTCAAAACTATGAGCACCACGAATGATGAAATAAATCATGTGAAGAAAAGTCAGGAAACCCCTGAAAGCCGTAACCAAATTAATTACAACTTAAGACCAAGAGACTCAAACGCTATGAAAGATTTAGAGAGTTTCAGTGACGAAGACGAAACGAATCAAGACGAGACTTCAGATCAACCCCAAATTGATTTAGGCGTAGAACTGCCATATGACTATTATCAATACTCGACATACAAGTTGTTTAACCCCAACAATTTGGGACACCTTTTAAAAGAGAAACCCAATGTAAAAGGAAAACACTGGATAAAAATCACCCAACCGACAAATAATAAACCTCAAAGTCTCTACTATCAGATTCTTAATAAAGTAAGATCCAAGCTTACCATCAATAAAATCAAAGGAACTAAACATGTTAGGATATTTACAGATGATGTAATGACCAAAGCAGAGAAGGAAGAGATTTTATCGATATTAAGATTCTTTAGTATCAAAGACCACGAAACACAGTATGAATATTGCTTTTCGACCTTCAAGGAACCTGACTACATAGACAAAAAGAAAATAATAGCAGAAAGCCACGGTACTAACCTAAGCTCACACTTTGGAGAGTATAAAACTATACAAAGAACAAAAGAACACAGGGAATGGGAACGCCTCGAAGAAGACGTCAAACATTATATTAAGAACTGTAAAATATGTCAAAAATTTAAAGCTGTGAGAAATCGGAACATTGCTCCTGCTATTGTACCCGAACTGCCAGATAAGCCCTTTGAAAAAATTGCGTTAGACATATTCGGCCCACTACAAAGATCGCGTTCAGGGCATGAATATATCCTCAGTATACAAGATTGTCTAACTAAGTACATTGTATTATGCCCACTCGAGACAAAATCTAGCTCGGAGATCATCCAAACATTAAACGATGATTTTATAATGATCCATGGATCCCCTGATATCATTTTAACAGACCAGGGACAAGAATTTAATTCAAAATTAATGAAGGATTTCGAACAATTACACGGTATTTCGCATATCAAAACTACCGCATTCCACCCTCAAAGTAATGGGAGCATTGAAAGAATGCATTCCCTTCTTAAGGAATCAATAAAAACCATGTGTGAGGGACATATAGACAATTGGAAAGATATATTGAAATTGGTAGCCTTCGCTTATAACAGTTCGGTACACAGTGCAACTGGATATCGACCTGACGAATTGGCATTTAATAGAAAACTTAAAAAGCCATCAAGCCTACCTCATAAAAAATCATTGACTTATGACGATTTATTAAAGAAGTGGACACATACGCACGACACAATACTCTCAGAAGCACGCGAACGTTTACAATTGAAACAAGAACAAACAGCCAAACGATTAAACGAAAGTAAAAATAAACTGGATTTTGATAAGATCAAGACGGGACAGAAAGTTTACCTTCACAACGAAAGTAAAAAACATAAGTTAGACCTCGAATGGTTAGGACCATACGAAATAATAGAAATTTACAGAGATAAGTCAAACCTTAAGATAAAAATCGATGATAAAGAAAAAATAGTCCACCTAAATAGAATAAAGTTATTCTTTCCAGATGACGAACATAATGAAGACATTGCTGATGACAACGATCACGCTCATCGCAATTAACAGCGCTTTTACTATCGAACAGGTAACCTTCTCAAACACTTCATTCATAGAAGAATATCAGGCATACGTAGTGACCTATAGTGAAGAAATGAGGTTCTCAATAATTATCGACCTTAGGAGCATTTATACAGCCTATAAAGAAATCGATAAACTAGCTGACCAATATGTAGAACTGTCAGATGATGTCCAAGAAATAATAAACCCCATCAATCTGAAGGTCTATAAATTGAGGAAGCAAGTTCAACTGTTAACAACCTTAAATCCTGGGATTAAAGACGATGATCACGTTTTTAGTAAACAACTGACAACGAAGAAAATAAAAAAGCTAAGAGAAAGATTTGAAGACGCTATGCCATACAGAACATGGGGAACAATAACACCAACCCTCAGTGGATACACCTGTTTACAAAGAGATGATATTATATATGACCTGCAGACGAAATTCTTACAACTCAATAATATTAAAGACACACCGGAAAATCGTAATAAAGTAATACCCACGCTCAAAAACTTAAAGGAAATAACCGAATATATCACAAAAACAGGAAATCAAGACCTGGTTGTTGCGTGCGATATATTGACTCCTAGACGACGCAGAAGAGGAGTTTGTAACTTTTGTGGTAATATCCAAAAATTCCTATACGGAACTGCTACTAGCGATGACATAGACAGGATCGACGATAACATTCAAAATGTAACGGATTCAGTAAACCTCATTAAAACCTCAGTTCAGAAACAATCAGCAGTTATTCGTAAATTAGCTACCGAAACAGGAGAACACATCAAAATGTTAAAACAAGCGCAATTCCGAAGTATGTACCTAATATCTCTCATGTCGTGCATAGATACTTTACTATTCGATATAAATAATGTAATACTAGCTATTGAAACCAAAAAGATTCTACCTCAACTAGTAGAACCGGAAGTCATTTTAGACATGATCGATAAACTACTAAAGGAATCAAACGCCGACCATGTGTTCAATTATTACAACGAAACGCGAGCGCAACACTTCATAGATATCGCCGACAAAATAATACTGTTCAGAGGCAGCAATCTCATCTTCGAATTAACGATCCCTAAACTAGAAAATAATCAGTGGAAATTGTATAACGTCATACCTATCCCAAAGATTTACAATAATACATATGTCGTCGCTGCTCCAAAATATTCCCACTTGTTAAGACAAGGGAGCAACTATATGATAACTAATGAAATTGAGATTATGCGAATGAAGAAGATTGATAATTACTATGTTACACACTATAAGCACCCGATTTACGATAGAATCAATAAACCAACGTGTCAAAGCGACATCAAACAATGCGAGCTAAGTAAAATCAACGTCACCAACATGAGCTATATCTCATTATACGATAATCGCGGAGTGTTGTTAATACCGAACATTGAAAAACCAGTTCTGGTACTTGTAGAATGTAAGAACTATAGAAGCGAAATTTACATTAAAGAAGTGACACTGTTGAAAACAACGGATAAATGTACGCTAATGCAAGGCAATACCAAAACAATCCTGAATGGAATTCCAAAAGAATATCGATTGATAAATCCGAGTCTAACGTACTTGGCAATAAACTTTTCACAATTAGTTATGCGTATAAAAGATGTGCCAAACCAGATAGACACTACTTACCTAAAAAATATTGGTCAAGATCTAGATGACATCAGCAAAGACATAGAAAAAGCCAGTATCATACTTAAACACGACGAATTTTGGAAAACCATGAATGGATTACTCGATAAGCTCATTAAAATAGGTTTGCCATCATTAGGAATAACTGGTATATTGTTTGTACTATTGCGATGCGGAGCTGTAACGCCCGTCCTTAAATTTCTCAGAAACGGACTCTTCAAATGTTGTTGCCCCAGAGCCAATAAGAAAATTAAGAAATATGAGAATAAAGCGAAAATAGAACTGCAAAAACGTCAAAAACAACTAGAATACTTGACAGAACGGCAAGAACAATCAAACCTATCGGGAGCCCCGAAAAATATTGTAGCGGAACCAAAAGAGATAAGACCTTCGACATCTAAATTCATTATCGCCGAAGTTCAATCTAACTTGGGGGGTGTTAAGCCAACCGCATAAATTGCCTTAATTAGAGCAAATACTTTATTCTCATATCCATAGAATAAGAACAAATATAAATACAAAATAAAAATATATGCTCATATATTTTTTCGTTAATATAACTCGCTATGTCTCATGGCTTGCGTACGTGACCAAGCGACCAACGCACAAAGCAACTTTGTCTAGGATTAAGTATCGATATTTCTCGGCCTGCATATGCGCCCGAGCTCTCAACGTTTATATAAATATTTTATAAGATTAAATTTTATTGCGCTTCGCCTTCGGCGTGAGTCCGTTGTCCAAAACCCTTGAAACACTGCGGACTGAGTCAGACTAACGCGTGGGAATATATACTTATCGATGGGTCCCACGGATGCATTCCTAGAAATGCAGTCACGTAAACCCTTGCCCCACTATCGCTATCCGACAAATATCGGCCCTGCGTAGCACGGGACTGACGACCTATAAGTCAGAATCGTGAAATCACTGTTACGAAGAGGTTCTCTCTTAAAGACCTCGACTGTTAGCTGCTACGCTAGCGATACGCCGTACAGTACACGGGATAACACGCGCAAGTTTTCATTAAGAAACTCCGTAAATTACGCGAACGCGTTTGTTGTAACGTTTAAACCATCGCGCTAATAAACCGGAAGAGTGTTATCCGCATCCGAGTTAAAATAACATCGATGTAACGAACTGATATAAGTGTAATTAAATCATTGACACAATTAACTCGTGATCTTCTCCTTTGTGTTAACCTGAAGACACCTTGTTCCAAATCCTGGCAAGCTCTGATTCTTCACCAGTTTCGCATCGTACTCACCAAGGTTCGTCCTCTTTCTGTAAAGACGTCGACTGTTTGTTATAACAGGAGTCCCAAGGAAAGAGACCTTTGATCAACATTTCGGCAAGTATAAAAATACACGTGAAACTCATCTCACTTCCAATATTGGTCCTGATTCTGACATCGAGGAAAGACTGCGCCGTCGATAAAGACACCGTTGGGCTACAGACCTATTGTTACGCGTATTACCATTCTGACACGTAATACAGCCCTGGAAAGGCTTCATCAAAAACTTAACCTGGCGATTCGAAAACCAGAGGTTCTTTATAAAGACGCGTTATCTTGTGATGTGTATTTTGCACAAGAACAGAGTTTATAACGAACGCTAGTTGGATTCGAGTCATCGAGCCATTTTGCGTAACACGCTGCGCACACATTCAAAACGTATTTTGACGCTCTGTCAAAGGAGCCCCAAAAACTCTCAAAGTTACCCTGAATGTCAAAGTAGGCCCGTTTTACGGTAAATACGAATATTTCGTTTGCGCTCGATCATTGTATCGAATTGCATTAAAAATAACGAACGAACTGTGACCGTTTATTTTCACGGTATTTACGCATTGATTCGTAATAAAAAGCAAGCACTTGCTTCCTCCTGTTAGTTCGCGTTTAACAAAAAGTTTGCCATGTGTGAATATATGTGTACATTCATGCGAAACATCCACGTTTTTTTTTGCCGTATTCAGGTATACTTTCGCACTTATCATTGTGTGCGAGCACGGGCTGACGAGTAACTTGAGCGAGTTTATTCTAGGTCCGATGTTTTGTAGGGTGCCGGCTATACATCATATTATCCGGCTGCTATTGTCGGTAGGGGCGTACATTACCTTTCCTGTCACGCGATCGCGCTCGTCTCCTACACAACCCGACAAATAAAAGTGTAGTGTGTACCCAGTTAATTCGACGATTTCGTAGGTCGCACCGGAATCACGTGTATATGTATATACACCCGTTGCAACGAAATCGATACGTAAGGATTCAAGCCTCACGATTCGTAAACGCGCTTTGTTGCCTAATGCGGAATGCACACGAAATCAACCGTGGCCTTTTGAGATTCTCAAGTAATATAACAGTCTTATCATTTACTAGCCATGACAAATCGTGTTATGTATTCGAAATTTTATAGGCCTCGCAAAGATTGAACGATTGGGGCGTTTTTCCGACGTAGCCGGCGATGTTCACATAAACAGCACATGATCGTTTCACTAAATTATCCATACCCATTGCGCGAACAAAAGAAAATCTAATGAGGCAACAAGTAGGTTGTTCTGAATGTTGTCATTTGTTACGCGCATTTCACGAATTAAATAAAGACGTTGAAGGACATAACTCTGCTGACATGTTTTGGAATAAAAAAACGTAGCTGTTTCATTATTTACCAATTATACTGATAACACAGCTTAAGGGGAGATATACACGTAGGAGCCGGAAAAAAGGTTATTTTTGTGAATTTTTTCAAGGAAAATGATTTGAAATTTCGGATTGGGGTTTTAATTATCTAAAAGTATATACATTCAAAAATATGTTTAATTTTCTTTATTTAAAAATATCAAAAATATACAAGGATATTGTATGATCCTTGGAGCGTCGTAAAAAAATCTGCGTATACGGTACCCACTGGCGTTTCTTCAAATATCATCTGAAAAAAAACCAAAAAGATTATTAAATCTTTTTTTAATAATCTTTAGTCTTTAATTAAAGTTTAAGTTTAATAAAACTTAAAGTTTAATAATCTTTAATAATCTTCTAGTACCTAGATCTAGGTACTATCTAGTACTACTAGATAGTACTAGATAGTAGTACTAGATAGATTTCCAAAATCGGCTATGACAAGTACTAGATAGTCATACTAGGTACTATCTAGTAGTACTAGATAGTACCTATCTAGACTATCTAGTACTTGTCATAGCCGATTTTGAAAATATCAATTTATGACAAAATGGCGGACGTTTGAACATAAATAGTGATTTTTGGGCCAAAAATTAGTTATTATTTTGCCTATAAAACAAAAACTAAGTAACGGAAAAAAAAATCCTATGACAAGTACTAGATAATGGTGTATAGAATAACCACAAAAAACCTCAAGGCAATCGGTTCATTGGTTTTCGAGAAATTTTTGGTACCGATTTGAAAAACGTGGTTTTGAGAAAAACGCGTTTCGAAATTTGGGAACGAATAAATCATGAAATTTGTCAACTTACATGGAATCATCGATACCAGGCCCATAGTGTAGGTCTTCTACGATCGACGGAATGTTCATAGCTTCTAAATCCTCGACCTCGACCATCTAGGTGATATCTCTCCTCAACAGCCAGTTTAGTACCGCAAAATCGATTTTTTTCTTCTCTAAATCTTATATCTTATATCTTATACCTAATCTTATATCTTATACCTAATATTGATATTTTAGGTGAAAATCCGCGAATATACAATTTTTAAATTAAAATCTAATTTTATTGAATGATGTAATTATTATTCAATAGATTTACATTGAGTAAGCTTCTTTTTCGTGCATTTCTTCAGTGAGACAAGTCGAGGCAGTCGCGCATTAAACTCCAAACGTCATCAGTCATCATGAGTGTGCGCCACACGTCCCTTCATACATATTTCGATATCTTGTTGTCCTTGCTCTTCACTGAATGAGCCAAGATTTTATGCGAATTTATTTCGATTCCTTATTTGTGTCCGGAAATAAAAAAAAAACACTTTGCACGAAATCTGTAATTGTTTTTCTGAATTTCGAAATAACATACTTCCCATATATATAACAAAATGTACTGGGGTAGTTCGAATAAGCTCGTCTTCGTTTTGCTCCCGTTGACACATCACTGAGTTAATTCATAATAGCAAATAATAAAAAAAAGAATAGGTCATTTCTGTCATGAACTGCTAACGACATTTATGATGAAACTAAAATTCATTTGGAAACCTTGTGTAGTAACTTGAAATATAGATTAGTATAGGACTCACCAGTAGTCACTTGACAAAAATTCATACGAAGTTTTCCGGCACCAAAATTTTTTTTGTTCTTGTCGCCTTGTTTAAGTCATGCCCTTAGGGAAATCCTAACCCATCATTTTGAAGAAGTTTAAGCGGCAAGTTATGCGAAATATATTTTTCCCAATCAAAATCACAAAAAAAAAATCAAAATCACTTTCCTTTAATCAAAAATTACTTTTAAAAATGAAAATCACTTTCTTCTAAGGCGGGAGCCCGAATTAGAAGGTCCGGAAAATCGTTTTTTTTTTAAATTGCTTAAATCGATAGATAAACTATTTAAGAATATATTTACAAAATTACAGAGGCCAATTATAAATTTTTTCGAAGATACAAGGCTCAAAGCAGAGAAGCGATTCATATTCGATATTGATATTTCTTCCTATTGAAAACTTTGAAGCGTCTTTTCTCCAGTTTTCATTTACACGATTTTTCCAAATTGGCAGGCGTGATAGCAAAAAAACTAAACGACCTCTTGAATCAAACCAAAGTTTATTTTCTTCAGTATGAAAATCTCGTCTAAGTGGATTAAGAAAGTAGTTGAAAAAGTTTTTCTAAATAATTTTTATAGCACGTTAAAGTTTTTTTTTAAACACATTTTTTTCAACCCTGAGAAAAGCTATAATTTTACGATTTTTTCTGCTTTTTCTTAATTCGCCGAAAAGAAAATTATATGAGAATTGAAAATTTTATTGGTTTCTTTGGTTTCGCCAAGAATTACGAGCTGCATCTTTTCCGCCGATTGGGGACTGCAGTGGCAAGACGCACATGGAATAGGCTGATAAATCTGCAGTCATTTATTGTTTCATGTTGAACATTTCTTTAATACATTTCAAATATACATGAAAAGATGCCTCAATGTTTACTGGGCTCACTTGGTTTTTCCCTTCTAAAAAAAAATCCCGAATAAAAACGCTCTTTGACCTTTTAATTCAAGCCTTAATCAATATCGCCAATAAATAAATATTAAAAAACTGATTAAATGGTCTCCAATAAATTTAACGATTTTCAGCATCCAGATATTGAAATCAAAGGTTCATTCCAACCAACGCGAGGTAGAGGAGGAGTGCGATAAAAATGTATATGGCGAATGATTGGATGGGATGGATATAGGGAATATTGTTTTTGATGAAGCGTACCAGAAGGGTATTTCGCGTGAATGTAAAGAGTTTCAGTCGGGCTTGGGGATGAAGGGGCTAGAGGCCAAGAGAAAGGGGCATAAACATTGTGAGAGTAAGAGAGAGAGAGAAACAAACGAGCCAGCAGAATATAGGAGGGAACTATTTCCAGGCTGACCACCATTCGAAAATGATTATGGCGGATATTTGCGACTTTAGACCGCAAAATGGAAGCGACTGAAAAGGAAGATTGATTTTTCGTGGTGCGCCGCAGCTAATTCGGAGCTCCGGTCTTTCCTCCAATGCTCGTGCAATTTAATGTTTTATTGATATTTATCCATTCATTTGTTGATTTAAAACGAAATTATCAGTTGATGGTCCTCGATCCATATATCGTTCTTCCAAATCTGACGTGCTATTCGGATCTTTCCGCCACGAGGAAGCATTCGGACGTCATGATAGCAAAAAAGTAGTTTGCTATTGTAGCACTGTTCCATACAAATGGAGCAAAGTACTTCCGTGCGACATAACATTTTTTTGCTATGGAGAAAAAAAAAACAAAATCACGAAAGGTTTGCGAATTTAAGGCAGTTCTCTAGGTACACGTATGAGCCAAAAGCTTCGGTCGAAGCGTATAGTAACATCCACTGCCCATACGATGCTGTTGGTTGTCAATTTTTGACAGAGCTTGCACCCTCTATATGTCCCACACATTCGCACCTCATGCATAGATAAGTCTCATACTCGTGAAAATGTCAACCCAAATGCGATACAAAGGAAAGTTTACAAGAAAAAAGGCGCTTGCTAAAAGACCGAAAGCTGTTGCAGCCATGTGTCAAGCAAATGCGGCTAAACGCGATGAGAATAACCATAACCTCAACGATCAGCAACAAAAATTCGCTGTCGAAGGACGTCGGATCGTGGATTTACATCTTGTAGGCAGTTTAAATTGTATTCGCTGTAACAAAGACAAATACATGCATAAATTGAACAAATTAAATTTGTTTGCAGAATAAATTTATTTCACATCCGTCTCAGAATTACTAGAACTCGGGGAAAAAAACACGCTTCGAGTGCCCAGACCACGCGCCGATCAGCTGATGGCAGCGTACACTGTTGCCATGCCGGTACAGATGGTTGGGCCCGAATTCGGTGTGGAATAAAATTACCACTTTTCATGAGTCGATATCTCCGAAACTAAACGGTCAAAGTTTGTCATTTTTTTGAAAATCAATCCCACAATAGTACTGCGTACACGTGTGTTTTTATTTTGAAATCCTAAGATCCGTTAAGAAGCTATATCGAGAAATGCGAGCAAACTCCTATCGGTTTACGTGCTAGGTATAGGGATCGCGTACAAAAATGGCCATATTCAATTGCATTTATCTCATGAACTAGACGGTGAAACGAATTGAATTTTTGGGCATCAGTCCACGAAGGTCATACCTACACCATACTTAGATTTCAGCCAATTCCTAAGATTTGACCAAAACTACGGAACTACCTTAACAACCAAAAAACCTATAAACTACGTATGGTTTACTCGGGTGACATATAAGCCTTAGTCGGTTAACCAATGCACAAGTGGTCATTGTGGACGACTAGCAACTCTTACGGGTTTACGAAGAACTAAAACTTGATTGGCACTGTAACATACTGATTGCTATCGAACCCTGAAGAGCTCATGTGCTAATCGAGCGTCGGTAAACATCTCTATTACAAATGAAAACTATTTATGTAGACAACGTAATTTTAACGAAATAATTATCACCGCATACCAGTTATGAAAATATTCACACATTTAATTTTCATTACTAGTATTACTTACTGATCATAATACGTCGAGGGAAATAGGAAAAATTGTAATACAATGTTTTCAAATGAAGCAAATGTGTTAAGGCGTTACCCTCACTTGTAGCGCAAAAAAAGGCCTTGTTCATGAATTTTTTTAAAGAAAACCACAAAACTTTTTTAATCGATCAATATACCATCTTAAAGAACACACTTTGAAGAACTATCAGTAATTTTTTTATTGAAAAATATTACATTGTTTAGTGGCAAATGGCCGTCAATGAAATAATGTTTTTATATACACGGTTTGCGATGACCAACATTGCGGCGAAGTGGATCATCTGAAAAAAAATGCGGATGGATTTAGTCAAATATAAGTATAAACTAGTCTTTAATCGAAGGATTTTAAAAAATATTCATTTTTCACAAAATGGCGGACAGTCAAAGTTAATGGTTCGATGTTAACAAAAAAACGGCCGTTTTTTGGCTATAAAACGGCCATTTTTTTCGAAAAAAAAATCGAACGATCAAAGACTACATTTTTATGTATTAAATAAGCCTGCAAAATTTCAAGAAGATCGGTTCATTAGTGTTCGAGTAATCTTGGTCACCGACTTCAGAAATGCCATTTTGAGAAAAACGCGTTTAAAGTTTCTCTTTCAACGCTCTTTCAACGCGGATTCTTCTCTTTCAACGCTCATATCTCAGTCAATTTTGTTCGGATCGACTTGAAATTTTCAGGACATATTCTCAGATACTTATACTTCAAAAAAATGCAATGAAAAAAAAAACGATTTTTTTCAAAATCGCAAGTGGGGGTAACCCCTTAACTGCAAATGTATAGCGATGCGCTACAGTATATCTACATGGTAAATGGGAACGACATTGTGCACGTTTGAACGCGATAACATATATAGGTATGAACGTAGACGTAACATACATATATAGTCGGCGCGCGTTAAAAAAAAAACTTAAACATTCAATATCTCGAAAACTGTTGCGAGTCGCCAAAAATCCCTTTAGGGGTTGTCTTTAAATGTTGAAAGGAAGGTTTGTGCAAAATTTCAGCTCGATCGGGGGGCGGGGATTTCGGAACCTTTTCCAGATTTTTTTACACGCGTGAGCAGTTTATATCAGGCATCTAGAGTTATTTAGTGTATAAATTAGTAGATAGAAATGTGGCCAGCGTGTCTTCTTCATAAAGCACCGTACAAACCGAGACGATTTTTAGGGTCGTCATTTTCAGTTAAAAGTTTTTTTACTCGGCTCGAAATCTTACCAGTATACTGGGATGTATTTTTACTTGATTATAGACGAAAATCAGTTAATTGTTGAATATTCGGGTTCGTGAAAGGAATACCTCAAGTATGATCAGGCTTTGATGTTCAAAGAACAGCAGTATATTTACAAAACTCCATACGTATCGTATAGGTTACCTAATTCGATCGTATTGGATTTTAATAGGAATCTCGCGTTCCACCTGTTCATTTGTGGAACGATCACGAACCGATTTACATACAGCTTATAGTAAAAGCGGGGAGTCCGGACAGTGTTACGCTTGACTCTCGAACACCCCGTCTCAATTTCACAAAACTATGAAACTCGGAGCGAGTCGACCAGAACCGTGTATAGCACGAGTTACCCACGAGGGGACGTTGAGCTCGCAACCCTCGTGTCCTCGGACGAAAATTGGTCACGCACATCGTTGAGCAACCGAGCATTAATTCGACGCTGTATACAGTTCTGTGTGTGTTTTTTTTGTAATTCAAGCGTGTAACCATGGAAATTACACAGATCAAAATTACTGTTGACAAAACCATAATAGTATATCGAATAATATATTTAATGGTTAAATAATACAATAACAGGTATTAGAAGATGAACGCAAAATAATAATACTGATATACGGACAGCGGGGAAAGTGAATAACACGCAGTAGGTGATAGTTTGAATGGGGAACGATTAAAACGCCGTTGCTCCAAAAGTACACCCACTGCGTACTTAATTCCACGCGGTATACAGTTCTGTGTGTGTGTGTGTGTTTTTTTTTGTTGTAATTTCGGCGTGTAACCATGGAAATTACACGGATCAAAATCACTGTTGACAAAACCATAATAATATATCGAATAATATATTGAATGGTGAAATAATACAATAACAGTAATGAGAAGATGAACGGGATATGGTCAGCGGGAGAAGTAAATAATACGTAGTAGGTGGTAGGGCAAATTTCATTCACATCATTTAATTTAAATTTATACAGTAAATTCTTCGTCACATACCGAATGCGCCCTGCAAATGTTTAACGGAGACTTTGTCCTTGGAGTGCCATATTTCAGGTGTTTACATTTTATTTTTTTTAAAGGAAACGAGTGAAACTTTTTGAGTGCGGTTTTTTTCTTGCTTTTATTCATGATATACAGGACGTTTAAAAAAAAATTTTTTTGAAAAAAAAACCAAAATGGCGGCCGTTGCAGCTCCGCGAAAACAAGTTCTCAAATCGCGGAAGGTAAACGGCTGACATCACTGCCCCCTCTTTGTTGATCTGAAACACAAATTCAAAGCATATTATCAATCTGTGACCCTTTGGTCATGGAATGACGAAGGGTTTTTCGTTTAGTACAAATTTCGGAAAATGGCGGTAATAAAAAAAAATCGAATTTTCGCGTTTTTTTCGCATAAAAAGATAAATAATAAATGCAAAAATCTATCGAAAAAACGATCCGTCATTCCGTGAAGACATATTTTCCGAGTATGCTCTCCAAATTTCAGGTCGATATGTTAATTACAGCGGTCAGGAGAATGTCAGCCATTTTTAAAAGCGTGTTTTCGAGAAAAACGCGTTTAAAGTTTTGTAATGTGTTTACACAAATGTGTTTATAATTACCGCTAATCGGCAATGCCTGGTCCATAGAGGCATCCCTCCTCTTCTTCTAGCTGCTCATGTTGAGCCGCTAACATCTCCCGCCGATTTCAAGGACAAAGTCTCCCTTATCCCCAATCGTCCACACCCTTTCTATAAAATTAAAAATTAAAGACGCACTTTTCAACATTGGGAGATGCTTACGCAACTGCTGCATGGCAGTTTTACGCACGAAATAATGTGAAAAAATCTTTAAAAGATCATCACAGTTTAACGGACGAAAAAATAGCTGATTCGTGGTCTTTTGTCGATGGTTGAAATCCGCTAATGAGTCTGATTTTTTAATGTCAAATCAAAGCACTCATGAAGAACAGAAAATACATTTTTTAACGTTTTCAAAAAAAAAAAAAACATTACAATTTTTTTACGGTTGAAAATGTCTTGGAAAAAAGGAGTTCTCACGGTGTACACGGTTGTGGCAGTAAACATTATCTGAAGGAAAAAATTGCAAAAACGTTATTAATCAGTATGAAAGCCGCTATCTTCCTATGGAGGTTTTTCAAAAATCAAAATTGACAAAATCGCGGCGTTTTGAAAAAAAAGTATCGAAATTAGTCTTTTCTATTCGACAGTTTGTCGTTAAAAAAATTGAAAATAAATAAAAAGCTTCCACATCAAGATAAAGAAAGGTGTGAAGAATGTAGTTTCAAAATTTGAGATGGGTAGCTTGAAAACTCTTCCTATGAGAGTGTACACCCTTTTGAAAAACGACATTTCTAGAAAAACGCGTGCGTTCGCGCCAGGTCTCACGCAGCTGTTCAAATCCCTTTTTCTGTGAAAGGCTGTACCAACCGGAATAATTTCAAATACCGAATTTCGCCTAAAAAATTGAACAGCATGTTTATAACCGTCTATACTATCGGATAATGCAAAAAAAATCGATTTTTTGCAAATTTTACACTGTGATGATGCTTAAAAATGTTATAAAAAACTGTCAAATCAATTAGTACAATGTGGTAACGATGACGATATTGTCATAATGCACTGACAAGGAACATCACTTTGGTGTCCTCCTCCGATATTGTTGACACTTTTTTATGTGGAAAAGTATCAAACACTAAGAGACACGTATTTTTTTTATCTGCGGAAAAACGGTTTCAAGGCGTGAAACGCACCCTCAAAATGGGGATGATTTTCGTTTTCCGTCAATAACGTTTTAACGGTACGAGACATTAAAAAATTTCAAATTCCAACAATGTTTATTTTTTTGTGTCCTATACATTGGAGATGAGAACGATAACGTTATCGACGAAAAACGAAAAAACACCCCTATTTTCGAGGGTGCGTTTCACCTGAGAAAACCATTTTTCCGCCGATAAAAAAAAAATACGTGTCTCTTAGTTTTTGATACTCCTCCACATAAAAAGGTTTCAACAAAATCGGAGGAGGACACCAACGTGATGTTCCTTGTGAGTGAAAAACTGACAAATCACTCACGAGGAAAGGTTGCGAGGTCGATCTCTCAGATTTCGATAAAATGTGGCATGCTTGTAGAATGGGTAAAAATAGGCGACACGTATTTTTTTATATCTGCAGAAACCGATTTTCAAGGATTGAACCGCACCCTCAAAAATTGGGGTGATTTTGGTTTTTCGTCGTTAACGTTTTAACGGTACGAGATATGAAAAAAATTAAAATTGCAACAATGTTTATTTTTTCGTATACTACACATTGGAGATGAGAACGATAATGTTATCGACGAAAAACGAAAAACACCCCTATTTTCGAGGGTGCGTTTCTCCCTTAAAAAATCGGGTTCCGCAGATATAAAAAAATACGTGTCGCCTATTTTGACCCATTCTACAAGTATACCAAATTTCATCGAAACCGGAGAGATCGACCTCGCAACCTCTCCTTCAATACACTATGACAATTTTGTCTCCCTTGACACTACGGCAATTAGGCATCTCCCTATGTTAAAAAGTGTTTCTTCAATTGTAAATTTCATAGAAACGGTGTAGACGATCAATTTATAATTGATAGGGTGCATTCAGTACAAAGTATTGACTTTATAAATTTGAATCGAATGGTAACATACCGTCAATTGTTCCGAAACTCCATAAAACGCTGTTGCTCCAAAAGTACACCGTGACCTCGCCTACGTTGATTTCCTTAGACACGAATTATTTCAATTATTAGAGCTAACTTTATTGGAAGATATCGGCTTATCATTAAGCGAGATGAAAAACGACGAAAAAAAAAAACGGGAACTTGAATGCTCCCTGTGGGAATATTAGGGTGTATAACAACCGTGATGACGCGGGGAGTCGAAAATACCTCGGGAATTGCCCGAATCGAGAATAATCCCCTTAGTTACACAGTGACAGAGGGTTATTTCGTATTTTGTTGCGCTTGGCTCGTGCTTCTCACTTCCACCCTGAAAGACGATATTTGTCGAATTCATCCCTAATAATAGATGTCCATATAGTCGTGTGCGCGTGCATGTGTAGATGTACTGGCAACGGACCGTATGTTATGTAATACTTCGGACCGCAATATCCCGCGAACACTTTGGTGACGATAACAATAATGGCGTCTGAATAACCCACGGGGTACATTATCATTATTGTATTTTTTGCCCACTACGTTCGATCGCCAAGCCGCATATATCATAAATCCGTTTAACGTATAGAGAAATCGGTGTGAATTCTTGCACTCGGGCCAAGTACCCCGAAATGATTTCATGTCCGACGAGCACGAAGGAGAAATACGATGACAATAATTCATATCGTAGACAGTCGTAGTCGTATGCCGAAAACCGCAACTAGTAATGGTTCCACGATATATCTATACGCGTGTAAATGTGTACGTATATGCTGTACATGCATTGCATACATAAATCAAATTAATGCCTGCCTGTGGTAAATGCAAGAATTATTAAGCCGACGTAGCCTAGCAGTGTGTTGGGTTTTATTGATGGTATTTATATTTTTGTCACTCAATTAGCTCGTCCACCCTTGGGGTCGAATTTATTAAGGTCCGGAAGATCACGATTGCAATTTGGATTTTCGAAAGCTGTAACGACTTAATGCGGGAGCTTGAATTAGAAGGTCCGAAAAATCGTTTTTTTTTATTGCTTGAATCGATAGGTAAACTGTTCAAGAATATATTTCCAAAGTTACCGAGCCCAACTTTTAAGCGCGTTTTATCCTGTTTTCATTTTCACGATTTTTTCGAATTGGCGGGCGTGATAACAAAAAAAACTAAACAACCTATTGAATCAAACCAAAGTTTATTTTCTTCAGGATGAAAATCTCTTCTAAGTGATTTTAAAAAGTCGTTAAAAAAGTCTTGTTAAGAATTTTTATAGCACCTTAAAGTTTTTTTTAACGCATTTTTTTACCTGAGAAAAGTTATATTTTTACGATTTTTTCAGCTTTTTTTTAAATTCACCCAGAAGAAAAATATATGACAATTGAATATTTTATTGGTTTATTTGGTTCAGCCAAGAATTACGAGCTGCATCTTTCCCGCCGATTGGGGGGATTGCAGTGCAAGACGCATATGAAATAGGCTGATAAAACCGCAGTCATTTATTATTTCATGTTGACATTTTTAATTTATTAATTTCAATCATACATGGAAAGACTCCTCGATGTTTACTGGGATCACTTGTTTTCCTTCCAATTTTTTTTTTCGAAAAAACGCTTTTTTGGACCTTCTAATTCAGGCTCCCGCCTTAAGGTATTCCTTTCACGAACTCGAATACTCGTTCGTATTCGAATACGAATACGAACACCTCAATGTTTACTGGGATCACTTGTTTTCCTTCCAAAATTTTTTTTCGAAAAAACGCTTTTTTGGACTCCCGCCTTAAGGTATTCCTTCCACGAACTCGAATACTTAGCAATTAACTATTTTTCGCATATAATGAAGTGAAATACATCTCAGTGTACTGGTAAAATTTCATGCCAAATTAGGGAACTTTTAACGAAAAATTACGACTCTAAAAATCGTTTCATTTATACGGCACTTTATTCAGATGGCACGCTAGCCGCATTTCTATCTAATGATTTATATACTTAATAACTCGAGATGCCTTATATGAAATGGTCAGGCGCGTGAAAAATTCTAAAGATTCCGTAACAATGAAAAAAAACACAGTGTCACTGAATGTTTAAAGACAATGTTAATGATAAAACTTACAAGGAACATCACTTAAGTGGCCGCCTTCGATTTTGTTGAAACTCATTTATGTGACAAAGCAGTGATAACTATTAGACACTTCTATAGTGGATTCTTCATCCCTTCACTTTAGAAGAATTTTGGTTTTTGTTTCATTTAGTTTGGTTGACTGCTTGTAGGCGAAACTGCAAAATCACCCCTCGACACGCCTTTCTTTAACCCTTCCTTGACACACTGTGTCATTTTGACCTGGACGAGTTTGAAATAAAATGCTCACTTGCCCAAAATTGAAAGTTTTCAATAACTTTTTACAGCAATTCAATTTTATATTTTTCAAGTTTTAATTATGCAGACATTTAAAGAAATGTTTAAAGTGTATCTCGGAGTTTTTCAATAAAAGCCGACCGAAGGGTTCTTAAGGGCAGGTGGATGAAGTACTATCCTGGTCAAATTGACCCAGTGTGTTAAGGCCGTGGAAAAATATAAGTGTGTCAAGGAGGGGTAAGGGGTGGTTTCCCTTTTCAAAACCGTTTTTTCGGCGATAAAAAAAATACGTGTCCAATCGTTTTCATTCCTTTATAACATACATGAGTTTCGACAAAATCGTAGGTGGACACTCAAATGATGTTCCTTAGAAAAATGTCACGAGCAGAAGAATTTTCATAGCCACGACATTTTAGAGAAAATGTAAAAATATCTAAATATACTAAATTTGCGCTAATTTTTTATTTCGTTTTATCGCTGGGTATAATGATTGATTGTGAGTTACTTTATTAAGTGCTACTGTAATTTAAAAAATATTCAGACGGACGCGGAAGGAATGCATTAAGGGCTCTGTCTACTTTGGATGCATGAAAAAAACGATATTTTTTTAAAGAACACTATTATCTTTATTGATGTAAAACTTGTTAGGCTTTACAAAAACATTCGTAAAATACAACAACGGAAAAATTATTGATTTTAACCACTTTTTTAATGTGAAAATGCCTGATAAACTGGAGTCCTCAAGAAGTAGGTAGGTGTGCGTTGTTAAGAAAATCTGAACAACCTGAAACAAAAAAAATTGAATGGTTTTAGGTTTAGTGTGACAGTAGCTATATCCCGTATCTCTGATATTAATTTATATGCAAAAATAACAAAATGGCGGACAACAAAAAAATTTAAATATATTTTTTGCATGTTTTTTGCCAAAAAAATAGTCAAAATAAATGTTTTTCAATAATTCTGGTACAGGATATAGCGATAAGTGTATAGAATATGTGGTTAAAATTTCATAAGGATCAGTTCAGTAGTTTCTGAGATTTTTTCAACAAGCGGTCCGAAAACGTTGTTTCGAGAAAAATGCGTTTAAAGTTTTAATTTATAAAAAATCGTAAAAAAATCTGACTCACACTTAATTAGCAATGCATGGACCATACATAATTCCTTCTGCCTCTTCCTGTAACTCAATTTCTTGCGACTTAGCCTTTTTGAAAATTTTAAAGTAGACAGGGCCCTTAAGCATGTACGGGAGTAGTACCAAAATTCTACCGAGCTGATAAAAATTGAAGGCTCTATTATTTCGGTTATTCTTGGTCCGTGCGCGAAACTTGAGATCGATCCACCAACCCGTTGAAGAATTATAACACCTTTGATTTGGAGCAAGCTTGCTCCAAATGGGTTTTAAAATTGCAACTTTTAACACTGCAGGGTCTGCATTGAAAGAGACAGCAATAATTTTCCATAAAAATATTTGTCGCCTATAATTAGAGACAGGAAAAAATAAGCAATATTGAGGGATTTTTTAAGCTTAGAAATAATTATTCTACAATTATCAAACTGTAGGTATACTTTAATAGTATATTTAAGTGTACAAAACAATTTTTTTAAATTAAATCATCATCAAAATGACACAGCTGTGTTGAAAATTTAAGAAAATGGCACGCATTTACAAAAGAAAAAATCAACATATCACGCAACGTTTCTGTAAAATGTGGATTAAAAAAGCAGTTTTTTTTCCAATTTTTCAAAAACAATTTCCGTCAAGTAGAAGGTCCCGATATCATCAATATTTCTAACAAGTTTCAGCCCAATTGGCTTAATAGTTTTTTGGTAATCCTGCACGCCAATTTCGATAATGCAGTTTTGAGAAAAACGCGTTTGAAGTTCACGCCCGCTCCGAATCCGAGCGGCGAGGCACATCGTTGACGGGCTGTAACGTTTGAAGTTTTTCGAATTTCGCTTTGAAACTTTGGGAAAATATTCTACATATATAGTTCTATCGTTTAAAGAAAAAGAAAAAAAAATTGATTTTTTGATCGGTGTAAATGTATATCCCGCCTTAACCATATTATGGTTTCGGTGTCAATAAACTATAACCAATTTACCACCCCCTCTTCCACCATGGGCTTTCCTCTCACAAGGAACATCACTTAAGGGACCAGGCCACTTTGGAGCCACGAAAAAAGGCTATTTTCGCGATTTTTTTTGAGGATTTTATAAAAGATACGAATATAAAAGTTGTTGGGCTTCATAAATAAAGTGTTGAAATACATTATAAAAAAAAATTTAATTCACTTTTATTCATTTTTAAGTACAAAAACTATAGTTTAACGTAACGCCTCAAAAATAGGTGGGCTAGGTAGCTCCATCACAACTCGGCAACGGCTTGTCTGAAACAAAAAAATCAAAGTTCATTAGATTCAGTAGGACACGAGCTACAAAATGACCCTCCGATCCAAAGTGTCATCAAAAAATAAAAAAAATGGCAGATGAAAAACGAAAAAAGTAGAAAAAAACCGATTTTTCGCATTTTTTCGCAAAAAAGAGTAAAAATCAAAAGTTTAAAACCATCGAGGGTCATCTCGTTGCGAATCATGTTTACAATATGTGGTTCAAATTTCAAGAGAATCGGTTTATTAGTTTTAGAGATACGATGGAGCTAGATTTTCAAAACGTTGTTTCGAGAAAAACGCTTTTGAAGTTTATACTATGAAAAACTCTTACATAAACTCAATCGGCAATTCCTGCACCGTACAAAATTCCTTCTGATTGCTCATCATCGTCGATTTCTTCAAGTCTTGCTTGCTTTCGATTTTTTGAAATTCTCAAAGTGGACTGGCCCCTGAAGTGTCCGCTGTCGACTAGGCTGAGTCTCATATATGTGATAAAGCATTGGAAACCATCAATTTTTTTATCTGGGGAGAAACGATTTTAAGGGTGGAAACCGCCTCGTGAAGAAAGGCGTGTCGAGGGGTGGTTTTGAAGTTTCACCCACAAGCAGTCCACCGAACTTAATGAAACGAAAACCAAAATTCTTCAATTGTAAAGCGATGAAAAATCCACAATAGGAAAATTGAATAAAAATTAAGGGGTGACACGCCTTTCTTTGAAGGGTTGTTTTCCCCCTTAAAAACGTTTTTCCACATATAAAAAAATGCACGTCTAATAGTTTTTAATGCCTTATCACCTCTATGAATTTTAACAAAATTGAAGGTGGACACTTCAGTGATGTTCCATGTATGTACATTTATTAAAAAATACAAATATTGTATCTCTTGATCCCCTGAATATGCGTCAAACAACGATTCACCGATGGATAAAACGTAATAAGAGATCGCTGCTTTCGGCTCGTGAATTTTTGTGGATTTTCCGTTGAAGAGGATGTCGCATAGATGGTGTAAGGGCGAAGCGTCCAAAGTAACAGCGAGAAAGGTGCTCGTTCTACGTACAAAAAGGGATGAAAAAACGATCGTACGTTTCAACGCGTCTTTCGCTTCTTGTACATTATCGAGCTCGCACACAAACACTCGTAGCTTTTTTTTTCCTCCCTGGAACTGGTGTTCGTTCTTCCGCGAGATCGTTTTTCTTCTGCGGGATCGTGATGTTTTTGAGCGGAAAATAAGATAATGGCTGCAGGGCAAAAGGCGCGCGAAGCACTCTCCGGTGAAACAGGCGCGAGACAGAGGATTTTGGCGCGGGTGTACGTGTTTGTGTGCGCGCACGCGGAATGGTGCAAGGGCAGGGGGTTGGTTTGATGGAGAGGAGAGACCGCGAAAAATAGCAAAAGACCGTGAGACATGCTGCACCTGCTGCCAGTCACGCGTCGAAGGGTGGTGTGTGCCGGAGAACGGTAAAGGGAGATAAAGATGAAAAAGGACAGATGTGTTGAATAGAAGCAAAAAATAAAGAAACGGATAACGCGAATTGCGACGTGCAATGGAAACATTTAGATCCAACGAGTCAAATCCGAGGAAAAACGATCACAAGTTACGGAAATCCTAAAGAGAGAATTGGATAACGCATAATTATGGAAAATTCAAAGATCTTTTCAGTTGGAACATCCCTCATTTCAGTTGGAACATTTTTCTCCTTTGGTGATTACACCAGCTGCACTGAAAAATCTTAAATTGGCCGTGGTAAAATGTCCACCATACCCAACAACTCTCAACGAAACACATTTCTATAGTTGTTATATAGGAAGAGCTATATAAACCTTAGGTATACATAGAATGCGATGGACGAAGCGGTGGGAGTTGTCAATTGTTTATTCACAATTGCAATAATACAAATGCGAAACACAGTGCAGTCGTTGATCATGGGATATCAACATTAACGCGGTCCTCTATTTTCTCGGCTGTTTTTTACGGCTTTTTCAATAATTTTTTACGGGCAAAGCATCGAAATAATCAATCTCATTGTTTTTGCATAATCTTTATAAACATTTAAATAAGCTTTACAAATTTTTTGAAGTAAAAATATATAATAGAATGAACGTTATAGTGGCCGACAGGAAGACATCAAGTAAAAGAGGTGCTTGACGGTGACCAAGATTGCGGCTGTTCTGCTTATCTGAAATAAAAAAACCAAACGGCATTTTAATCTTCATATTTAAGACTAGCGATTGAACTAGAGTGAATTCTAAAATACAAAATTGACGTTTTTTGCACTTTTGAAAATTACATTCTATTTTTTACTCATTTTTTCTTAAGTTTTTCGCTCGTACAAAAAGAACTATCGAAGCAATCATGATAATGCTAGTTCAATCGCTGGCTTATAACATATTAAAGATGCTGTATAAATTTGAACAAGATCGGTGCAGTAGTTTCTGAAATATCGTGGGCACCGTTTCGAAAAATGGTGTTTCGAGAAAAACGCGTTTGAAAGTTCGCGCTCCCGGCGCGCGCTCCGTATACCTGCTCCGTTCCAGGGCCGTAACTTGTGAACCACTTCGAATATCGAAAAATCCTTTGGCACACATTTTCTACACATGTTGTAGATGTGATTTATGAAGAAAAAAAAATCGATTTTTTCGACCCGAGAAACTAGAGGACCGCCTTAAAAGAATATATTTATTGGTCTTTTCGGCATTGCGTTGTAGGTCAGCTGCCTATCTCAAGTTTAAACAGAAATTCGTTTTTACAGTTATAAAAATACACTTCGAAACGTGTACCCATAGCACTTCACCGCATTGCCACAATCGCATACAAGTTCGACGTAGGTCCTATACGTGTTTGTTTCCATTATCCAAAAATATAGGCAGGTATATCATGTTTGGGGTTTTAGCATACAAAGTGACAAGTATTTCTTTGGATTGCTGTGACTGTTTTTTTTTTTTAATTATGCAAGAATGCATGAAAGTAATTTGAAAATGCTCTGAAAAAAATAGTCGAAAAGCAAATTGATAATTTTCGTCAATATCCATATTTTTCACATTTATGGCATAATTTATATTGACTGCACATCGCTCATTCTCGATGATGTTAAAAAAAAGTGCAACGAATCTATGCACGATCCAATCAGAAGAATACTCGTAAATATAAAGTCTAGAGCGGGATAGGTATTACCAATATTCTTATACTGTATGTAATGAAATTAGGAGCGGGTGAAATTGGCAAGGCCCTCAATGATATATTAGGTGTATAAATTAATTTTCGGCCCCTAGATTGAGATTGCGAAAATCCCTATTTGAATTGAAGAATTTTCTCGCTATATAGGGCGTTTATAAGTGCCATATATGAGCTGGAAAACCACTCAGTCCGATAGTGGTCTGATTAATCCAACATAAAAGAACATAGTAAATAAAGATGTCGTTCGACAAACAGCAATTGAGGCACTGTCTTCTAACCCAAAAACGTGCCGCAGAAGCACAAGAAATGATAATTTCGGCTTTTGGAAAGAATACTGTATCTTATAGCACAAAAAATGGTTGTAAGGTTCGGGATATAAATTTTGACCTCCAGGATAAATAACGTCCTGGACCACCGAAAAAGGTTGGGGACGAGGTGTTGGAGAACCTACTCAACAAACATCCCGGCTAAACGCAAAAGGAGCCTGCTCTTACTCTCGGAGTGACTCAACCAGCTATTTCGATACGTTTAAGAAAACTTGGGAGGATACAAAAGTCGACACTGTGAAATTGCAATGTGCCTACTGACCAGAATCAAACAAAAAGTATTTCTAGATAAAATGTCGACTGGGGATGAAAAGTGGATATGGTACAGTCCTAAGAGACGCAAGTCATGGGTTTATCCAGGAGAGCCGTCAACGTGCACTGCAAAGCCAAACATCCACGTGACAATATTTATATCGTGTATTTGGTGGGATTTGAAAAGTGTAATTTCTCATGAGACACTCAAACTGAGCGAAACCTATTACTGCTAAGCGTTATCAGAAGCAACTGATGAAATTGAGTGATGCTATTGAGGACAAAAGACCATTTAGCGGTAGTACAATGAGACAAGTGATTTTGCTGCTCAACGCGTGGCCACACACAGCAAAAGAAATCCTAAAATTTATCTCCACATTAGGCTGGGAAATTCTCCCTCGTGCGGCGTAATCACCAGACCTTGCACCTTCTGACTATCACCATTTTCGGGCGCTACAACATCATCTGGTGGATACCAAGTTCCGATCTCCTGAGGAAGTCCATCAGAGCACTGACGTCTTCATCCAGTCAAAACATCCATCTTGCTTTCGAGCCGGGATCCAACAATTGCCCAATATCTCGAAGGAATGCATTCAAAGCGATCGCCATCACTGTGATAACTAGACCTGTATTTATTTTTTCATAAATAAATGGCAAAATTGTCGAAAAAAGACCGAGAATTAATTGTTACACCTAATATAAGGGGAGAACATGCGCCAAGCACGTGATTCACGATACTTGGGTGAACCAAACCAAACATTGTAAATTGAACACAGCCGAAGACGGAAAAAGGAGAGAAGAGGTGCAAAATAAAAATTGTCAAGTGGCGTCGTCCAAAGAGGAGATTTGCTTGCTTTTTAACACCATCAACCAGACCACGTCCGCATACTGCAAATACTAGTCGTAAGTATCTGTATACGGATGTGGCCAACTGGAGTAGTTGTGGATGGCAATGTCTAGGGTCGCAAAGTGAGAAGGAGACAATCCGGGAAAACCACGAGTAAATGTGTGTTTGACGGCCAATGTCAGCAGCCACCAGATTATGTCATCAGATCCAGGGAGTCCATAAGAGTCGCGAAACACCACCACTCCTGGACGCCATGAAGAAGGCTATCTCAAGCGTCTTACGGTTGTGCAAAATGGACAGTGTGTGTGAGTAAAGCAACGATGGACGAGTTAGAATTACCTCCGTTGGCAATCATGCGTTCTTCGTGTTAATCATTAAAATTGTGTAGGTGTTTACATGTCCCTAGCGAGAGCCAGGTATTATATATTACCATTATTATCACTATTCAATATATCCTCTACGGGGCATGATACGCACCACGGCTATGTTCGTCAAAAATATATAACTTGTCCATGAATGGATGATGCTACAAACGCACAACATCACTTGCATAAAATCCTTACGCAAACAGTACAAAACAACACAAGAGTCAATTTTTGATTTTCCTTGCGAGTCTCAAAGGTTAAACGCCTTACCACGAGTAATGGTTAATGGGCCTACATCATTGTCCCAACTGCCACCTGACCTCAAAAATCAATCCTGTCTCTTTGCCTAGCAATGGTGACTGAGAACATCCACACCTTCCTTGATAGTGATTTAATAGCATCGTCTCCTCCATGTACGTACCTATATACAAAATGACTACATAAATATCTGTATATAAATCTGAGAAAATCGGCACGTGAGCGAAAGGTGTTTTCCTTCCGTCCCCAGTACCTTTCCGTAAGCGAATCCTAACTTTTGCCGAGCGCGTCGCGTCTAACGAGTATTATAATTACTGTCGCGTAACTCAATATTGCCTCCTCCCTGGATATGCTAAACTCAACGGAATATAGCGTTAATAGGCGTCGAATGGCACGCGATCCCAACGAACAACGCGCGACCAAACACACACATATCCAGCTGCATAGATCAGTTATACGTGTTATAGGTGTCTATAGCTGTGGATATACACACACACACACACACATATATATATATACACACACAGGAAAAGCAAAGCAACGCTACACACCCTGCTTCTATTAATTACACTTCACCCTAAATGCAAATTGTTCGAAATTGAGCGAGGGCTCCCCGAATATTTGGAAACTCCATTACGCCCAGTGTTTGTCCTTTCGTGCATCTAACCATCCCGCACAGCTTCGAAGGGAAGGAGTGACAAGAGGAAGAGAAAGAGAACGAGGAAGAAGACGAGATGAGGGTGGTGAGAGCGAGAGTTTCAAGTGAGTGAGATCGAGTACGGGGAATGGAGGTTATATACACGTAAAGGAGGCGGTTACCATCGTAAGGATGTTAACGTCGTAGCGAGCCACACAAAACTTATCGCCGGTATAGTGCGGTGTTTGTGAGCGTAGCCGATTGATCTACTACGGTTTATCGGGACTCCTGTACATACGTATACACGGTATATAAATCTTGGCTCCTTCAATCATGTAGAATATAGAATCCAACCTCTTTCGTACCACTCGTGAAGTCGATTCCAAAATGGTTATTGAACTATCCCGAATATAACCAGCAAAATAAGGAACCGTTCTTCAACGAGGTGGATTAAGTTCTGGCTGTTCCGGGGAAATTAATGGTTCATTAAAAAAAAGCATTCCTAATGCTTTCAAACGTTTTGAAACTGATTTAGCGAACTTGCTAGCTAGCGCCTGACATGAGTCTTCATGAAGTTACGCCCCCAATTCAGCACATCAAAATCATTATTTTTGGAGCGTCTAAACCAATCTCTGCAGTGCCGGATTTATACTTTTCTTAAGGGGTTACCCCCACGTGCGATTTTGAAAAAATCAATTTTTTTTATTGCATTTTTTTGAAGCATAATTATCTGAGAATATGTCCTGAAAATTTCAAGTCGATCCGAACAAAATTGACTTTGATATGAGCGTTGAAAGAGAAGAATCCGCGTTGAAAGAGCGTTGAAAGATAAACTTTAAACGCGTTTTTCTCAAAATGGCATTTCTGAAGTCGGTGACCAAGATTACTCGAACACTAATGAACCGATCTTCTTGAAATTTTGCAGGCTTATTTAATACATAAAAATGTAGTCTTTAATCGTTCGATTTTTTTTTTCGAAAAAATGGCCGTTTTATAGCCAAAAAACGGCCGTTTTTTTCGTTAAAATCGAACCATTAACTTTGACTGTCCGCCATTTTGTGAAAAATGAATATTTTTTAAAATCCTTCGATTAAAGACTAGTTTATACTTATATTTGACTAAATCCATCCGCATTTTTTTTTCAGATTATCCACTTCGCCGCAATGTTGGTCACCGCAAACCGTGTATATAAAAACATTATTTCATTGACGGCCATTTGCCACTAAACAATGTAATATTTTTCAATAAACAAATTACTGAAAGTTCTTCAAGATGTGTTCTTTAAGATGGTATATTGATCGATTAAAAAAGTTTTGTAGTTTTCTTTAAAAAAAAATCATGAAAAAGGCCTTTTTTGCGCTACAAGTGGGGGTAACGCCTTAAGTATAGGCTACTTGACTTTGTGCGGCGCCTCCTACCTTAACCACTTGTATGTACCTAGGCCTTTTTGGGTGCCTCTAGAATCCTCCGCCCCCTAAAGTTTGCCGCCCCTGAGCAGCTGCCTTACGGGTTATTAGCAAATCCAGGACTGAATCTCTGCATATTGTTTCCGACAGAGTATGGTCGCCGTAAGTCTCAACATGAATTCTGTGTGCTTCAGCAGCAGATTTTTTGGGATAAAGTAGTGCAGTAAAATTTCCGGCAAATACTCTTTTTGGCAAGAAATTTGACTGATCATTGCAAATACTCTTTTTGGCATTGAATTTGAGGATCATTTAACAGAAAACGTCATCCAATCATTGGGGAATGGATGTGGACTCGATTTTGACGGACCCTATAGAACCGGGATCTGCGGAAAACCTTTTCACTTCTATGTAATCAACTGAACTTAATTTAGCCTCCCCAACAATGTGGATTACCCGCGGTAACGAGGAACGGGCAATTTTCTCTTCCGTTTATTTTATTCTTGCCATTTACTTGTAGAGCCGGCGGTTGTTAGTCTCAGAGGGTTAAGCGTCTTCCGGGGGAAAAAAAGTAAATGGGCATCACTCGAAATGCCAACGAGGTTAAATTACATAAATATACCGAGCAAAGAAGTTCGTCTTCCGTTCTGGACGTACGCATGGTGAAGAAGTAGATGCACGGCTTTTTGCAAGCGTATATCTATATATGTACACCGGAAGATTAGCTGTCCATCGATCGTTTCCAGTAAGGTCTGCGGGCACAATTAAGTACTTCATTTAGCGCGGGGCTGAACCCGGGCTCGGCTAAAAAGGGTTCCCGTAGTCGATTCTCGCTCGTTCAGTTGGCGAGAGCAGCAGCATCAAGCGTGCTGGGTTCCGTGGCCAGAAACCCTTATCCAGCGATGGAAGAGCAATAGGAACAAGCTCACAGCAATATATGTATCAGAGAAAGAGAAGGCGAGATAGGGCGGCAGAGAGAACCAAACTCCCCTCGAGCATCAATCATGTCGGCAGCAACCCTTTACCGAGGGCGGTTTTACTCTCCATTGAGACGGAGTGTTGTGCTCAAACACAAAAACACTTCATTTGGCAGATTAGCTGTTAAACACCGAAGCTGTATACTATACTATTCTGTCCGGAGTATACACATATTGTACTATACAAGAAGCTGTACACGTGTCATTGGGTGCCATGTAAAAGTGCCTTAACGACGCCTCTTCTCTCTCTCTCTCTCTCTCTCTCTCTCTCTCTCTCTCTCTCTCTCTCTCTCTCTCTCTCTCTCTCTCTCTCTCTCTCTCTCTCCCTCCCCCCTCTCGTTCTCGCAGTTTTTCTTTAGTCCTTCAGAAAATCGTGTAAACCAGACGTACTTTTAGTGAAAGTCGAGAACTGCGACAGCGATGATAAATCATTAGCGTAAGAAGGAAATGCGTTAAGAACATTGCGGCATTTTGAAAACATAAAAGCAATTACACAGTTTCGTAATTTTATACACTGAGAAAAAAACCAATTGATTCAAAAAAATATATTCGCTGATCCAAATAAATGTGCTGCTGCAGAGTGCCACCGATGTATGAGATTGTTACAATACTATAAGATATTGGAAAATGCGATTGATTAAAATAACATATTATTTTATTTGCAAAAGCTCTTCTGTTCTCTGAATATCTACATTATCCTTCAAATAAAATTATATTCTATTGTAAGCATTCTATATACAATCCGTAGATATATGAATGAAATAATTAAGCGGTTGCTACAACATTTTTATTTCGTACAAAAATATAATCTATAGAGTTCATTATTTCTTTACTGCATGGAAACGAATATGCCATGGGACGTAAGTTTTTTCATTTGTTTTAAATCTTAAATAAAAAGTGAGGATTAGAATGATCATCCGCGATAATAGTGTGGAGAGAATATCAGATATCCAATGGAATATCCATGGAGAGAATATCAGATTTTCAACTGATAAGAACAAATACTACACTTTGATCTTAGACACAGGCCAAGAAGCGATACTCTTTAGAGTTTCTCTGGCGTTTAAGTAGATTTTCGGTTCGCGCTACGCTTACGAGAAACGAGCGCGCGTGCGGCTTCTAGCGGTTACTCCGAGAACTACGGGTTTCCTCACACATCATTTCGGTGGCGCTCAGCCATGATTTGGTTAAATTTTTTCAATCAAATGCGCAAGAAACAAATTTTATTTTCGCATAATTTTTTAACCAATTCAGACATTTGCTTAATATTTTTCAATAAAAATAAAATATTAGTATTTTAACGAATAATGTACTTGGAAATCAATATCGGATATGGTGAAAAAATAAAATAACATATTTACCCAATAGAAATTTTATCTGAATCGAACGAGCGAAATTCAATTTTTCTTGTGTACTCGAATCAACAATATTCATATTACGAATTGAACCGCTTTTGTTGTTCGTTGCAGAAAATGCATTTAAAACTATATAATTTGTTCGCGATAATTTTTTAGATAGTTTCAATAATATATTGTTCTCGGCTAACAATATATCTTTTGAATGGAAAAGAAAACTTTTAATTTTATCATGTTATTAAAGTCAATGGCGCTTTATTTGGACTAATAAATCCGATTATTTACACCAACAATTTTACAATTGAATCAACGAAATTTCATTCAATAACACCAATGATATTGGATCAATGATTTTTTTTCTCAGTGTAGTCACGGAGAAAAAGAATTCATGTGAATCACCTAATGGGGTGGCCGAAATTAGATTTCTACGCATTACCGATAAAATTCTTTGCGAATTACTTGTAATATTAATCTATATACCGAGTGTTCCATTTCATTTGGATAGGTAAAACACCTACAGAATGGTCCGCCTAATAAAAACATTTTTAGAATCGACGTTGTGGAGATTCGCACTTCCATTCGAACACCTTGAGTCCCTCAAAGAGAAGTGCATATTTTGTGCGATCCTGGAAAACAGTCAGATTGAAGACAAGACTAATGAAAATGGGTTCGGCACTTTAAAGCTTTTATCTAATGCCCTCCCCCCTGCTCCCATATAATTTGCATTATACAAGTTATTCACCACGTGGAGTTTACAACGTTGGGTTTCCATCTAAATGCAGAGACGTTGTGCACGTCATGGAATCCCGTCTTCAAATTTCCTGTTTAACAAAAAAGAGTTTCACTAGGCATGTTTCCCAGGCATTAACCGGTTTGCCATGACATCTCATGTTCTTGACAATTTGCGTAAACTCAAATTCGGACTGTCACCCATGGACACATAGACACGCATACACACGAATTGTCGCTACAATACTGCATCCACCACATCGTGCACCTGGAGTAATACTAATGTGTACAGTGAATAGGCTGCAGATGTGACAGCTTCAAGATGCTATCGTTCTCGCTACATACAACCGAGAAACAATTATTCTTTTACTTGGGCATGCCTTCAGTAAGACTACAATTGCATGCCATGGAAAAGAATTTCCTCTAAAAAAACCGGTAACACGCATTTGGCTCTGACGCGACGGCAAAAGTTGATATGACCATGGCATGTGACGTCACAAACCTGCAACTTTTGCTCAGAAAATTTGTCGATATGGAGGATCTGGGAATCTTTCGCTATTCCGTTTCGAATGGCGCCCAATATGTTACAAGTCAATGTTTATTTGGTGGGTTTCAGCTGGTTCGTCCAGTTAAACCTCAGATCAACTGACAATATGCACGATGTAGTATGCGTATGTAGTACCTCTCCACCCGTAAGGAACACATGTCCATTTAAGGCGGTCCTCTAGTTTCTCGGCTGTTTTTTACGGCTTTTTCAATAATTTTTTACGGGCAAAGCTTCGAAATAATCAATCTTATTGTTTTTGCACAATCTTTATTACCATTTGAATAAGCTTTACAATTTTTTTGAAGTCAAAATATATAATAGAATAAAAGTTATAGTGGCCGACAGGAAGGCATCAAGTAAAAGAGGTGCTTGACGGTGACCAAGATTGCGGCTGTTCTGCTTATCTGAAATCAAAAAACCAAACGGCATTTTAATCTTCATATTTAAGACTAGCGATTGAACTAGAGTGAATTCTAAATTACAAAAATTGACTTTTTTATACACTCTTGAAAATTACATTCTATTTTTTACTCATTTTTTCTTAAGTTTTTCGCTCGTACAAAAAAAACTATCGAAGAAATCATGATAATCCTAGTTCAATCGCTGGCTTATAACATATTAAAGATGCTGTATACATTTGAACAAGATCGGTGCAGTAGTTTCTGAAATATCGTGGTCACCGTTTCGAAAAATGGTGTTTCGAGAAAAACGCGTTTGAAAGTATACCTGCTCCGTATACCTGCTCCGTTCCAGGGCCGTAACTTGTGAACCACTTCGAATATCGAAAAATCCTTTGGCACACATTTTCTGCACATGTTGTAGATGTGATTTATGAAGAAAAAAAATCGATTTTTTCGACCCGAGAAACTAGAGGACCGCCTTAACTAGAATCTTCGCAAAAGAATTTCATTTGAAGGAATTACAGCCAGTTACGTAGTACTTAACGAGATATGACCTCAAAACTAGATATGCCTATGTACAGGCCCGACGAAAGGAAACGACCAAAAGAGCCAGATATCGCAGCTTTGTCGGCAATTAACAATTAGCTGGCGGTCCTTGTAATCGAATTACGTGGTGTATTGTCGGCGCCAGGTACAAACGTATTCAGTTCCGTTAGGGTTCTCTCGAGGTTGCGTTCTTTCCTTCTTTTTTTTCTTTCTCCCTTTTGATATTTCTTTTCCCCCATCCTTGTCGTCTTTCTCTTCAACGATGACGTCTTTCTCGATTCTACCCCGGCAGGCAAAACGTCGCGCGTTCCCGATCTGAGATCGAGTTTCTCGCAGCGCGCGCCCTCGGTCCTTTCTTATTCACATATACGATTCTTCGTGTAACTAACCGGGTGGAACGCAGATTTGGCTTGCTCATGGGTTCGTATTTGTCGAGTTTTCGGGCAGTGAAGTTGACCGATGTGAGGGAGGTTCGTCGGCAGGCATTGCAATAATAGTACCACTTTTGCCGTGCGGACACCCGATGTAGAAGTTCTGCCTACAATTAGATGCAAAATGCAACCCGAACGGATCTCTTACAAAGGCAACCAGGCCGTTTCGACAGGCGACCATCCAACTTTCTTCGTTTTTCTTATTTCTGCTACTCGGCTACAGAGGCAGAGAGAGAAAGAGATGGAGGCGGGTTTACTGGATGAATGTCACTGAAAATATATCCGTTTCACAAGGTTCTCGGGAGTTTTTTAGCCCGATGTTGAAGTATACAATAAATCTGGTCCTGTTAACTAATGTTACACGTGCGCTCCACCCATCTGCAGCCACGTACATAGCTAGATCTCACATTATTCCTCGGCTTTGAGGATTTTAATGTGAGATCATTCTAGCTCAACCTTTGCTCGAAACATGGCACCTTAGGCCATATCTGGATCATAGACTGACGAGCGCTAGGCAGTACCTGTAAAGGCGACATTCCGGCTTCGCTTAAAGCGTTACCCCCACTTGTAGCGCAAAAAAGGCCTTTTTCATGAATTTTTAAAAAGAAAACTACAAAACTTTTTTAATCGATCAATATACCATCTTAAAGAACACATCTTGAAGAACTTTCAGTAATTTTTTTATTGTAAAATATTACATTGTTCAGTGGCAAATGGCCGTCAATGAGATAATGTTTTTATATACACGGTTTGCGGTGACCAACATTGCGGCGAAGTGGATCATCTGAAAAAAAAATGCGGATGGATTTAGTCAAATATAAGTATAACCTAGTCTTTAATCGAAGGATTTTAAAAAATATTAATTTTTCACAAAATGGTGGACAGTCAAAGTTAATGATTCGATTTTAACGAAAAAAACGGCCGTTTTTTGGCTATAAAACGGCCATTTTTTTTTCGAACAAAAAATCGAACGATTGAAGACTACATTTTTATGTATTAAATAAGCCTCCAAAATTTCAAGAAGATCGGTTCATTAGTGTTCGAGTAATCTTGGTCACCGACTTCAGAAATGCCATTTTGAGAAAAACGCGTTTAAAGTTTCTTTTTCAACGCTCTTTCAACGCGGATGCTTCTCTTTCAACGCTCATATCTCAGTCAATTTTGTTCGGATCGACTTAAAATTTTCAGGACATATTCCCAGATACTTATACTTTAAAAAAATGCAATAAAAAAAATCGATTTTTTCAAAATCGCAAGTGGGGGTAACCCCTTAAGGCAGGATATACATTTACAACGATCGAAAAATCGATTTCTTTTTTTTTTCTTCTCTAAGGGGTGAGATGCAGTCAGAGGCGTGAAAAAACGAGCATTTTCAATAATTTTTTTTTCTATAGTAATTAAGTTTGTTTTAGAAAAGTGGTTGCACAGACTTTTTATGTTATATTTCAACTTGACTTGTACAAATTTTCAAAGAAAAACATTGGTTATTTATTAAAATATCGCCATCTTTGTCAGACCCTCTTCGGCATGTAGTGCTTTGCGGTGACCATCGTAAAATTTTACGGTATCATCGGAAATTAAAAAAAAAAACAAAAAAAATCATTAGTTTAATAATAAATCTAGTCCTTGATCGAAGCATTTTTTTTTAATTAACAAGATGGCGGCTTCCGACAGATAACTTTCGATTTTCGAACAAAAAATCGCTCGTTTATTGTTAAAAAAAATAGAAATGTTCAACAAAAATGAAAATCCTTCGATTAAGGACCATTTTTTAATGCTATAAATAAGCACACCAAATTTCATCAAAATCCATCGAGTGGTTTTTGAATTATAGTGGTCACCAACTTCAAAAACATAGTTTCACGAAAAACGCGTTTGAAGCTTTCGATGTGGATACGGTAATATATGTTCGTAAAATGTTGAGCTCGATGGATGAAGCTAATCTTTTTTTTAAATGTATTTTGATCCGCTGAATCCAAATGTCACAATTTTTGCCGAGAAATCGAGCATTCGATTGTTTATAGCCAATTGTTAAACCAATTTTTCAAAAAATTAAAGTTTTTCGGAATAAATTTTTTTTTTTTAATTTGGGCATTTTTAACACGAAAGTATTCTTTATAAAATTTTGCTAAAGTTCATAGTTGGTGAGTAATAAATTTTTGAACATTTTTGAAAGAGTTTTACCAATTTTACACTTGATTTATGTATAATTTAAAAAATTTAAAAAATACTTACTAATACTAATTTAAATTAATACTAATTTACTTACTTTTTACTAATTTACTTACTTAAAATTAAAAATAATACTAATTTAAAAAATACTTACGAATCATCAATTCCTGGCCCATACAATACGACTTCTGCCGATGTGGAAGCTTCCCAACTATCAATTTGTTGTTGTCTTCGAAGCATTCTGCCTTCCCGGGTATTATCGGTTGCGCGTTTGTCAGCCGCTACCTTCTTTTCTAATCTCTACTCCATGGGATCCGACACCCCTGCACTAATTGTAGGATATCCCGGGAACTATTCATCGAATTGACTTGAAATTTTCAGGGAATATTTTCGAAACATCATACTTCAAGAAAATGTTCAAGAAATGCGAAATTCTAAAAACTTAAAACGGTGCAGCCCGTCAACGCTGTGCCCCACCGCTCGGATTCGGAGCGGGCGTGAACTTCAAACGCGTTTTTCTCAAAACTGCATTATCGAAATTGGCGTACAGGATTACTCAAAAACTATCAAGCCGATTGAGTTGAAACGTGGTAGAAATATTGATAATACTCGTACCTTCTACTTGATGAAAATTGTTGTGGAAAAATTGGAAAAAAACGACTTCTTTTATCCATTTTTTACAGAAATGTTGCGTGAAATGTTGATTTTTTTTGTAAATGCGTGCCATTTTAACAAATTTGCATTTTCTTCATTTTAATTACCGTCACATAGAACTATACATGTTCTAATTGAAAAAATGTTTAAACTTTTTTGCAAATCAAAGTCTACGGGCCACAGCTTCGCCATTTCGATGATGAATTAACTTTAAAAAATTGTTTCGTATACTTAAATATACTATCAAAGTATACCTAAAGTTTGATAGTTGTAGAATAATTATTTATTTGTTTTAAAAATCCCTCAATATTGCTTATTTTTTTCCTGTCTAAATGTATATCCCGCCTTAAAGTACACTGCAAATGTGGTTTACGAGACGAATGAGCTGGCACCCCGTTACACTTTAGTTAAATCGAGGCTACACCCAGCACTTTGGACCACTGATCTCATGCTTAGCAATACCATAATTAGAGCTTGTACTATCGGAGCTTTACCTATTACCGGTATTATTTCGATACGAACAGGTTTTTCGATATTTCTGCAAAACCTTGATTAACAACGTTAGAAGCTTGAAAGTGAAGATGGCAATTGTAGAAATAATATTGTATAGCTAGGTGAAGCCACAGTATCTATTCAACACTCGGCCAAGTTCGTGTCGGGCCTCGCTCTATTAGGGTTCCGTGCATATGGCCAATTAACTTTTTTTCTAAACTAGATATTTAATTACGTAGTGCTTTTTTTCTGTCTTAGTTCTCAGGTAGTACTAAACTGAAATAATGTGGGATGATAATAGCTACAGAAAGCTTTATATACTCCTGCTATAAGTTAATAATGAAGTCATATAAAATTATTGTTATTTAAATATTTACAATAACAAATGGCTTATTCTTGAAGTTGGTACCAACCAATTGCCAATATTATCATATTTTTCGCAGAAAAAGCGGAGGCCAAGAAAAATGTATGAAATATACGATCTACGGTCGTTTTTAAATTTGCAATCTCGTTTCTTTCGTGACGTGAATCTCTCATTCTTGGCTGGCTCTGACTCCAAAAATAAGTCAATTGGTATTGTAAATATTTAAATAACAAAAATTGTTTATATTTTCATTATACATGTATTGTATTTATTATGCATACAATCAATTATTATATATACTACATTATAAATCAGCATTTGTATTAAGTATACAATAAATTATAATTTTTACTACATTATTAATCGGCGTTTTCAGTATTTCTTCTTTGAATACAGTATATGATACATAATATACAGAAATTCCAAATTCATAACTAGTTTGGTTTTTGAGATAGACCCGTAACAAAAATTGTCTAAAACTTACAACATTGACGGCCCCGCGTTTCTTCTTTTAGATAAAAAAAGAAAAAAAATATATTTGTACTCTATTTAATGAGCTTAAAAGAATTACACCCCACATGCCAGGATAAGAAATTTTCTTTTCTGTTTCTTTTTCATGTATATGACGCCCATGAAAAATAATTTAATTGAATTTCTAATTCAATATTAGGTTTTGGGTTAACATTCTATACACCGTATCTAAATTTCAGGTCTGTGACTCATTCTGTTTATGAGCTAGAGACCCGTGACATACGGACGGACAGACAGCAGAGTGACAGCAATAGGGTTCCGTGTTACTCTTCGGGTACGGAACTCTATAAATCACCGTCTTTGATTGAGATCTTCATTTATTATACATTTCTAAACATACCCTGCTATGTTCTTAAATATACCCAACCCAGCATAAAATAAATAAGCAAACCGAAAATGAGAACTTTTATGCAAATAAAAAAGTAGTAATTTAAAATTAGGGAGTTTGATGCAAGTCAGCGCAGTCATACCCGTGCGGAAAACTGATAGGGCAACCCTAATAAAAATAAGGGCCTTTCAGGGCTTTCCTAGTGCTTTCCCTAGTAGGGATTTCCACAATGGGCCCAGACTTGGCCATTATCGGGATAAACTTATAGGGATTTCCACAATAGGCCCCGACTTGGCCATTATGGGGATAAACCTGTAGGGATTTCCACAAAAGGACCCGGCTTGGCCATTATAGGGATAAACCTGTAGGGATTTCCACAATAGGCCCAGACTTGGCCAGTATAGGGATAAACAAGTAGGGATCTCCACAATAGGCTCAGATCTAACTATTATAGCGATAAACCAGTACAAATAGCTTAGGCTACATGGTTGATGGTATTTCAATTATTCAAATCAATTATATACATCGATCGAATAATATTATCGAACGCAAATTGGGAAAAAGCGTAAGGGCATTAGCAAATAAAAAATCAACGATGAACACAAATATGCAGACAAACATCAGACAGTATTTATTTATCAAATCAAAGAAACCTTTTACATAGATACAAACAATTACTCATGGTTTCACTAATACATGGAGTAATGCTAGCGCATAAGTGTGAACAGTCCCAACCGGTTTTCTCGACAATTTTATAGCAACTAATTTCCGCTCAATACTCATCATAGGGAAAATTATTTTTTCTGAAGACTTCGCTGATATTTCCTATTCATAAACTTTATCTGACTGTGTAGGATAAGTAAATAAATTGGTCTTCGTTTTCCAGATCTTTCCTTCAATGGAAATAGATTCTAGTGATTCAGTAGACCCATATATTTTTTTTATTTCTACTACACATCCATTCCTTAGAATGGATTATTTTTTGTATTAATTTTGTCATGGCAGTTTGTCATAAAGACTCACATGCAAATACGCAATCACATTTCTACGCGCGCACACATACAAACACATGTACTCACGCCCACACCTATGCACATGAACAATTACATAAAAACAAATACAGATATACCCTGACGCATTTGACATACACGTATATCCACTGATACGGATATTTTATGGCGCTGAAATGGTTATGATGAGGCGCCGTTGAGGCATTTTCAGGGCGCTAAAATGGTTTGTATGAGGCGTCATTGAGGCAACTTATAAGGCCCCGGTCGTTGCGCCTTTAATGGCCCTTGTTGACAAAGTGTGACCGGCCGCTAATGGCCCTCATGTGGCTTCCAGATTAGGGCCCGAATAAAGTTAGGGGAATATTATTGGGGCCCGATCACAGCCCTAACTCAATTTCCGCACGGGTATCCAACAGAATACAAACAAATAGCAGAGCTTGTGGCAGGCAGGCAACAGCATAGTCACTTTAAGGGGTCGTCTCACTTTAGACGCTAAAAAAAGCTATTTTCATGAATTTTTTGATAGGTTTACATTATGGATATTGATATAAAAGTTGTTGCACTTATTAAATACACTTTCGAAATACATTTAAATTTTTTTTTTAGTTTAATTAAGTCCCTATTTATAGACGAAAATGGTAGTTAAAAAGTATCCTAAAAAAAATGTAGGTCTGCGCTGTTGATGAAATCTCGGAGATGGATCGACCGAAACAAAAAAAAACGGTTTTAGATTCAATATGTTAATGGCTATAGCGCATATCAGACAATTTTTTATATATGCAAAAATAACAATATGGCGGACATTTTTCGAAAGAACGTGTTTTTTTCACCGTTTTGGCAAAAAAATAGTAAATATCAAAATTTAAAAAAATCCTTGATATGCGCTATAGCTATAGTTGTAAAGAATATGTGGTTGAAATTTCATAAGCATCGCTTCAGTAGTTTCGAAGATTTCATGAAAAAGCCGTCGAAAAACGTTGTTTTGAGAAAAACGCGTTTAAAGTTTGTTTGGGTTACATAAATACCTTTAAAAATTTTTTAGGTGTTTTGAAAGTACATTTATTAAGTGTAACGACTTTTATATATACCTATAATATAAATCTATCAAAAAATAATCATGAAAATAGCCTTTTTTAGCGTCTAAAGCGAGAAGACCCCTCAAATGGAAAAAGTAACAATTATAATGATATTTTTAAGTTTTCAACTCTGATATCGTAATCTCGTCGTTTATCGAGTCCAATATCGGTTTTTCAATATCGGATCTATGTCCGATATTCCGATTTTGCGATCGAAAAACCGGCACCCAAGCTCCAACCGTAATAGGCGCAGCACTTCTTCCGCCACCTCCTGCATATTGTGAGCTCTTATATATACAGTATCGGGCGTGAAACGAAATGTGTTTTGCACTAGGGTATTTGAAAAAGTGTATCGAAGAAACCCCAGGTAGGAATTGAGGATGAAAAAAGGGCTCGCCAAGCTCTGAAACAAGGCTCACATTTTTTAATTCAGGCTGAGCACCAGCCTGATTTCAGGCCTAGCTGAACCCCTGAATGATAACGCGGTTTCAGGCTGTTGCACACAGGCTTGACCAAAGGCTGGTAGAAAAGCCTGTACCAAGCCTGAAACGACGAAACAACAAGGTTCAAAACGAGCCTTAATGAAGCCTTCACGAGCATTTATGACCAGGCTTATCCCAAATTCTTCTCGAGGCTACATGAGGCCTGTTTTTTAGTTTTCTATATTCTACATTGGGATAAATTTAATAAATTTGTAAAGAATTCATTTTATTTATTATATATATTTATTATTCATTATATTATTTGTTATAAAATATATATAAAATATTTTAAACACAATACTTTATTTTATTTATTGTTTATGGGACACGTAATACACAGAGTGTACGTGTCCCATAACCCCAGAGAGTGAGTATATACGAAATGTGTATGTGACGAGAAAAAAACTTTTTTGTGTACCTCATAAATATCGATAAGAGAATATGTTCAAATGTTCTGAGCTGCCTCCTTCGCTTTCGTTTTTCGTGCCTTCGCACGCGACAAATTTATTGCTAATTTCTTTTTCATAAAAGTACAGAAAAAATATTATTTAAAATTTATTTTATTTTATCACAACCTGAAACAAGCCTGCATCCAGCCTTGATTTTTTAGCCTTAAAATTCACTGGCTGAATAAAGCTTGAAATAACCCTGAGTTTAGGCTAAGCAGCCAGTCTTGGTTCCAGGCTGCTCCAAACGATGCAATGAAACCTGGCCTAGGTCTGCCTCACTCAGGCTCGGTGAAACAAGGCTCGCACAAGTTTGTTTCCATCGTCAGCCTTTTGATTCCCTACCTGGGACGCCGTCGCATCTTCCGTCGTAACGTTGACATTGTACCAAACACAAATCGTGATCGTTGTACTTTGACCTGACCGCAGATGACAAAAATCAACAACGACATGCTTATTCGAAGCCAGGTTGAATCCATTATGGCCAGCTCCAGCGACATTACCTGTATTTCTGACGGACTAAACTTGGCGTCCAATCAGCGTTTATCGAAATTCGAATTTTGCTTGGCTTCTCCAGCATTGAACTTTAATGTCGCTGGTCAGTGTTCTCATCGTGAGCCAAGCGACTGCCGTCTGGTTGTTCAATTCTCGAACTAAGATTGTCGTTCCGAGATGCCTGAACTTGTCAAATGCAGGGAATATTGGGCGACTACGCGTTTGCAGACAAACCTACCATTGATATACACATATATAGAAATTCGTTGCATGTTACACACTGTGTGTATAATACGGAGACGGGACGTGGAGGGGAAACGTCGAATATCCGAAGATATATCCAACGAGTCCGCAACTATTAATTTGGTTCCCAGGAGCAGCGGGAAATCGGTACTGGTGCCTCCGGGCCAACAGATTACTGTCTGTACGGTCTATACATATATAACGAACGCAGAAGCGTGGGCACGTTTTCTGTCCCTTCAACGTTCTCCGTTACTCTCTCGGCGGGATATTCCTAGTGGCCCTGTGAAGTTAATAATCATCAGAAGTCGCAGTGTTTGCCGAGGGCGGCCGAGATCCTTTGTGCAAAAGCCTTGCGCCACGCGTGCTCCTGACGCTAATATGACTCCACTGGGCTTTATTACGAGTTATTATAGCGACGGTCCTTCTACTTGTTTTTCGCCCGACTCGCACTGGAAAATCCCACCAAAAAGACGGATAACTAATACGAGGCTTATCGAATTCATTTTTTTCTACCCCAAAAACTTTTTTTTTTATCCGCCATGCAACAAATGCGGCTCACTTCAAATTAGAGACTGGTAATCAATGTGCAAGGGTTACTCATGTCGATTTAAATGCACCTATTTTTTTATATACACGATCTAGATCTTTTGAAACTGTTTGACAAATACGGTGTTTAATTAGAGTTGCAGTTAGATTTTACCATCTATGTATACCATGTCGAAAGGTAATCGGACGATGCCGACTATGTATTTGACTCTGGCTAGGCTAACCTCGTCCGATTTTATTAAGGGATCATCACAGTGTGACGTGTCGAAAAATAGCGGATTTTCACAATTTTTTTTTCGATAGTTGAAATACTGTCGAATATAGATAGATAGTTGAAATACTGTACAGTCAGTCTGATTTTTTTATGTCAAATCAATTTTGACACGACGAAAAGAAAATAATTTTGTTGACGTTTACTTTTTTGTAAATTTTTTTAACGGTTGAAAATGGCTTGAAAAAAGGAGTCCTCAGGGTCTAAATGGTTGTGGCCGGATATGTTATCTGAAACCATTTTTTTTAAAGATTATTAATCGGTATGAAAGGCACTATCTTGCTATGCAGGTTTTTTTAATCAAGACTGACAAATGGCGGCGGTTTGAAAAAAAAGTATCGAATTAAGCCCATTTTTTCGAGTTTTTCGTTAAAAAAAAAAACATGAAGATTAAAAAAAAGCTTCCATAGCAAGATAAAGAATGGCGTGCAGAATGTCGTGTCAAAATTTGAGACGAATAGTTTGAAAACGCTTCCTTTGGAAGTGCACACCGTTTTGAAAAACGACATTTGGAAAAAATGCGTTTAAGGGGTTACCCCCACTTGCGATTTTGAAAAAATCGATTTTTTTTATTGCATTTTTTTGAAGTAGAAGTATCTGAGAATATGTCCTGCAAATGTCAAGTCGATCCGAACAAAATTGACTGACATATGAGCGTTGAAAGAGAAGAATCCGCGTTGAAAGAGCGTTGAAAGAGAAACTTTAAACGCGTTTTTCTCAAAATGTCATTTCTGAAGTCGGTGACCAAGATTACTCGAACACTAATGAACCGATCTTCTTGAAATTTTGCAGGCTTATTTATTGCATAAAAATGTAGTATTTGTAATGTAGGGTTCTACATTTCCTTCTGTATTATCTGTCGGTTTGTATTTATAGAACTATGCTTTAGTCTAAGCATATTTTCGCTTAAGGAGGTTGAATCATTAGCCACAATCCGAAATTTAAAAAAATAACGATATATGGTATTGTCTAGAGCAGCCTTTCGCAACATTTTCAATTTTGTATCTATTCATGTTGTTCGCGGCCCCCTTGGGACATGCTCGTGGACCCCAGGTTGGGAAATCCTGGTCTAGAGATTATACTGCGTCTTCAGGATAAAAGATAGTTTAAGGGAGACTTTGTCCCTGGAGTGCCATATTTCAGGTGTTTACATTTTATTTTTTTTTAAGAAAACGAGTAAAGCTTTTTGAGTGCGATTTTTTTCTTGCTTTTATTCATGATATACAGAACGTTAAAAAAATTTTTTTTTGAAAAAAAAAAAAACCAAAATGGCGCCCGTTGCAGCTCCGCGAAAACAGGTCCTCAAATCGCGAGAGGTAAACGACTGACATCAATGCCCCCTCTTTGTTTATCTGAAACACAAATTCAAAGCATATTATCAATCTGTGACCCTTTGGTCATGGAATGACGGATGGGTTTTTCCTTTAGTACAAATTTCGGAAAATGGCGGCAATTAAAAAAAAATCGAATTTTCGCGTTTTTTTCGCATAAAAAGATGAATAATAAAGGCAAAAATGTATCTATCGAAAAAACGATCCGTCATTCCGTGAAGACATATTTTCTGAGTATGCTCTCCAAATTTCAAGTCGATATGTTAATTACAGCGGTCAGGAGAATGTCAGCCATTTTTAAAAACGTGTTTTCGAGAAAAAAGCTTTTAAAGTTTTGTAATGTGTTTACACAAATGTGTTTATCATTACCGCTAATCGGCAATGCCTGGTCCATAGAGGCATCCCTCCTCTTCTTCTAGCTACTCATGTTGAGCCGCTAACATCTCCCGCTGCATTTCAAGGACAAAGTCTCCCATAACGTATGTAATTTTACGTGCGGTTAGATGAGAAAGACGTTCACACTACGGGTGATGTAATTTTTGTGGCTATTCAGCACCAAGATAAACCATTTCTAAAAACGGGTTAACGCAAACTAAACCTCGGTAAACATTCAGAAAGAAAAACCCATCCTGCCCATCGTAATCCATATATATTCAATATCGAACCATCGAGGTTTGATAAAAGATTCCGAATATGGGGTGGCAAATAAAGAGCATTGCTGCCAACTTCAATATCTGCGAGGTTGCCGTATATCTGCAACACTTAATTAAATATAAATATAAAGACGTGTAAATATAAATAAGCATAATTATAAATGACTCAACATTTTTATCTGAGTTGTATAAAACATTCGTTGACGCAGTTCTTTTATAATAATCATCGATAATGTTATACTTTTTCAAGTTGGTATCAATATAACAGTTTTTCTTATCCACGTGATAAAAATATAAAAATGCATTATTTTGTCCTTCAATTATATATTTACATGAAAAATTCGCACCAACAGAATAAATCTATACCTCGTATGCATTTTTTTGAGGTTCGTTGAAAAAATAGGTCATAAACCGTCATAAACTTCAACTGGACCCCTCCAACCTCCGGTGGGATATACATTTAGACCGGAAAAGATAAGCAATATTGAGGGATTTTTTAAACTAAGAAATAATTATTCTACAATTATCAAACTTTAGGTATACTTTCATAGTATATTTAAGTATACAAAACTATTTTTTTTAATTAATTCATCATTAAAATGACGGAGGTGTGGCAGAGTGTCACAGCAAGGTCGCCGCGGGAGTTGCGAATCGGCGTGCAGTCTAGCTTCCTGTAGACTTTGATTTGCAAAAAAGTTCAAACATCTTTTCAATTAGAATATTTATAGTTTCTATGTGACGGTAATTAAAATGAAGAAAATGCAAATTCAAGAAAATGGCACGCATTCACAACAAAAAATCAACATTTCACACAACATTTCTGTAAAATGTGAAAAAAGTAGTTTTTTTCCAATTTTTCAAAAACCATTCTCGTCAAGTACAAGGTACCAATATTATCAATATTTCTCCCGAGTTTCAACTCCTTCAATCCTGCACGCCAATTTCGATGATGCAGTTTTGAGAAAAACGCGTTTGAAGTTCACGCCCGCTTCGAATCCGAGCGGTGAGGCACAGCGTTGACGGGCTGTAACGTTTGAAGTTTTTCGAATTTCGGTCTGAAACTTTAGGAAAATATTCTACATATATAGTTCTATCGTTTAAATAAAAAAAAAGAAATCGATTTTTCGATCGTTGTAAATGTATATCCCGCCTCAAATTCCACCGCGGATTCCCAAATCGATGTGGAGTCATATTCCGATTCGAAAGGTCGTATTATAGCTAGAACTAGATTCTATTATTTCGCTACTTATTCAGCGGTCATTTTCCGCCTAAGACTTTTCCAGTACATGATTACTTCCCTCGTCATTTGCTGGTTTTTTCGTGGCCACTTCCTGATCATTTTCTGGCCAATCGCACCCCGTTGTAAGAACCGTAACATGGGGAATCGGACGTACATGGGGTAGCCTGATCGTTTCCTAACGCTATTTAGGAACATCAGTTGGGGGGCCGTAACTCGGACCAAAAATTCTGCACGGAAGGAAAGAAAAGAAGTGAAAAAAGGAATTTCTCTTATGAATTGTTATAACATTAGGATTCGAATAAATAGTTCCTCGTCCAAAATCCTTGACATATACTCCCAAAGAAAAAATATTTGATTCAAATGGGATCTATCTAAATCAAATAGGTTGTTTCCTTGTCCACGGCCTACTACGATTTTATTTGTTTCAAAGATATTTTTTTACGTATTCCACCTATTCTTGTTAAATATTACATATATTCAAATTGAATAAATAAAGATTCGATTCGAATAAATCTTTATTTGCTTACAATGTACACGGTAAATCTAAGTGTACTATATGTATAAAATATTTTATAAATCCAAAATGAAATGAAACACTTAATTGACAGTTTTACCACAACGAATTTGTATCGTACTTCGTCATTCCCTGGCCTTCTGAAATTATTTTTTACGAAAAGAATATTTTACCTATGTGGAATCGAACCTAGAACCTACCTACTCATATCTACGCACACTGCCCCTATGCTACCAAGTGCTTGTAACATCTTGGTCGCAGATATGGCATAAAAAACCAAATAAATTCCTATAATTATTTGTTGTAGTACATTAACTATATTAATTACTTAATATCATTGTGATAATTAGAGAGTTTTATCGAATAACAGGCTATAAAATTTTAAACATAACATATATATATATATATATATATATATATACACAATTCGTCTCTCTCCACCCTCTCTACTCCGACACCCTTTTGATATGTGTGTTGCAATAAAGATAGACCATTCGTTCAATCAAATAGAAAAATCGTTGACTCTACGAAATTTTTATTTAATTTAAATTTTTAAAAATCAAATAGATCTATTTAGTGGATTTAACTACATTATTTTTTTAACAGATGAAACCGAATCACAGATTTATTAAGATTAAATAAAATATTTAGTTACTGGACGATATTAAATAGATTTTGATTTGAATCAATAAATATATTTGAAATAAATAATTCCAATCGTGGAATGCAATTGGAAAAAATTGATTCCACGAAAAATCTAGTTAATTTAATTTTTTTTTAATCAAATAGACGCGGTTAGTTAATATCAATAGAATTTTTCGGTCAGTGTAGTCACCGTGATCTTTGAGGATTATGGTAGAGCTATAAAAAAATTGAACTCCGGCTTTTTCCCTTTGCGGCTGGCTCCTTTTTTAGAAGAAATAACAGCGGATTCTACGACCTGTGATGACTGCCCCAATTCGGATAAGCGGGCGTCCGCCCACGCTATTTTTCGAACCTCTCTCCATCCCTCTCTTTCTCTTGTGGTGTTCGTAGCTTATGTAGGGCAAACATATTGCCTCATAACATACCTGCAATTCCGTAAACAAAGGGTGCATTCGGGCGCGTTTACGGGTCTAGTCCAGGGAGAGCGCAAGAGAAACGACGAAACACGGGGCCACAGGCTCCATAAAACAATGCTGCCGACCTGTGTCAAAATACAGAGGGCCATAAGGCTAATTTGGCGAATCTATCGAGCTCCGTTGTTCGTATCACCCTCTTCTTTTTGCGATTCTTTCAGCGTTCTCCGTTTTTGTCAGCGCTGCGCTGTACACGCGATATACAGGGTGTCCTATTTTTATTTTACACCTGATTTATCTCGAAAAATACTGCTCCCATCTAGTATCGAGTATAGTGAACGTTTTCGGGTTCAAAGGGGGAGACGTTCGCAAACAGATTATTTTGTTGGTCCACAATTCAAAATGGCAACGTCAACCCTTACTTGCGACTGTGGGGTTCGAAACACCCCACCCACTTTTTTTATCATGCGAAAATGTATTGATGCATAGTCCACTTAAGGGTGGCAAGTCAGGGTTAATTTTAATTTTTGGCTAAATAACCTACATGGTCTTTCAAAGTGAACTCCTTAGATGATCTGACACAATTTCCAAGTTAAAATATTCAATAGTTTCTTTTTGATATAACAATTTTTGTCGCTGGGGTGTGAATCAACCCCATTGTGGCATGTACGTGATTCTACAGAAGTGTGACAAGTAAGGATTAAGATGGCCGCCTTGTTTTTTTAAATGATCACATTTTTTAAGTCACGGACTTTTTTCACCACAAAATTTTAAGACTAAAATTTAAAACTTGTACGCATTTTTTTTACTTAAAATATCATTTTTAGGTTAGAACACCATTTTTTACTATTCTCCGCTATGCAGGACGTACCACGAGGAGGTGAAGTCTTTAACATTCCAAGTGTAAGTGTGCGTGTGTGTGGGTTCGTTTGGATCATCAAGCAAACCCAAACAAACCCAAACAAGAATTAGGTCTTTGCGGCTCGTCACTTCCGTTATCAAACAAGCCCAAACAAACTCACACCCAGACACACATACGCACGCACGCACAATTACACTTGGGATGTTGAATACTTTACTTCCTCGTGGTACATCCTGGATGTCACTAAAATCGTCAAAATTGGTGTTCTAACCGAAAAATTACGAACGTTATAAACAAAAAATCCGAAAATAATTGGTAGTTTTGGCCTGACGAAATGTTCGCTGAAAGAGTCCTGTTTTAAAAAGCATGTCGGCCATCTCAACGTCGCCATTTCGAATTTTGGACCAACATTTTTTTTTCGAACGTCCCTCTTTGCGCCTCAAAAGTTTCACTCCATTCTATACTTGATCGGAGCAGTATTTGTCGAGATGAATCAGGTGTAACATTAAAATGGAGCACCCGGTATTAAGTACCTTTACCATGCTCGAAAAGGGGAAACGGCCCCCTCAGTTCAACTTTACGTGCCCAATCATCGATGAGCATTTTGCATTGACAATAACAGTCAATAAAACAAAAACATTCTTCTATTTCTCTCAAGTATTGCTAAATATCCATGATGAAATATCATCCATATCGAAATGCACGTAATTTCGCGGTGGTACCCAAATGTCACTAAAATTGTGACATAATTTGGAAAGCGCAGGAAGTCAACCGACACACGTATTGTGGTTCCGTGTGAGAATGTGTGAAAGCAAACGCGGATTTAAACCGTCGGAAAACACTCGAGCGACGATCCGTTGCTCTTCGAGATTGCCCGTCTATTCCCCGTTAGAACTCTCTCGCGTGTCCTGCTTATTCTCGTGTTTCTGTATCGCTGACGATGAGGCACTAGTGAGAGCTTTATTGTAAAACTGAAATCGTGTCTTGTTTGGGATGTTATTTGTAGCGGATTATTGTGTTGCGAGGGCAAAGGGCGAAGGGGGGGGGGGGTCGAAGGAAGGAGAGAAAGCGCGCCAAACATAGAAAGGGGACACACGGGGTTGGCAGCAGACTTGGGGCGTTGGAGTGTTTAAGGGTGATTACACGCAACGACAGGGGCGGCTTTATTGGAGAAGGTTAACAGTGGTGCTCAGACTCAGTCTTGTTCGTACAAACACGAAGAACTTATATATCCCTTCTCTTATTACCTCTGCTGCACGTTGTACCCTCGTGTTTATTTACAGATACGTGTATGCGTGACTCTGTGACTTTTTCCATCTTACGGCCATTTACGTTACTAGCGTGAGAAAATTGTAAAGTTTGAGCTTTCGGTTTCAGACTGCACGTCGTGACGAAAACTCGAAATGAATGGAAACCGAAGTTTTTATAAACTGACATTGGGAAAGTTTCGTAATCGACAATTGCGGAATGCTGTAAGACAATATTGTGTAATGGGGTTGAAAATTAGACACTCTAAGAACGTTTTCGGCGCGTTGAAAGGCACTTGAGTATAAATGAGTTTAAGAAAATTGTTTCTTAGAGGTTATCAGTCTATTTTTATATGAAACCCAAATCCGTAACGAAAACCGGGGTCCCCGGGAGAAAAAAATGGACTACAACATCACTAGAGTGCCTGCCTTTGATTTGGTTGAACATCGTATACAGTGAAACTTCAGTTATACGTTTGTCGAGGGGTGCATCAAATATGACGTATAAGTGAGAATAACGTAGAAGTGAAATGCAGTATGTATCTGAAACTCTTTACTATTTAAAAATGGCGATTGATGCATGATTTACGATGTTTTTCAATAGCAGTACCTCTATTGTGTTAAAGTTTGGTTTTCCAATTGAAAATTTCATTGGTAATAATTGAGTAACGAGCCAACTCAAGTTTGCGAATTTCCGTTTTGAACTTTTATTTAATGCAAGTTTGTAACACTATGCTTTGACGTTTTAGACCAGGAAATAAGACAGTTTCGTATTGATAAGAGATGAGTAATCACAGTACATGCATACGCAGTTGAGGTCAGAAACATCAAAACATCAAAACGCAGTCACATGAAATTTTCTCCGGCGAGAGAATATCACGTGCGATTAACGTATAACTGAGGAAAAACGAACCTCGAAACCGACGTTGGGGAATAAAATTAATATCGTATAAGCGCGAAAAACGTATAAGTGAAAAACGTAGAAATGAAACGAATGTTCACAAACGGATTCTGCCGGGGGTAGAAAAATTCGACGTATACATAATCAAACCGTATAAGTGCAAAACGCATAAACGAGGTTTTCCTGTATGTGATAAAGCATTGAAAACTAATAGACACGTATTTTTTTGTCGGCGGAATAACGGTTTTAAAGGGGGAAACCACGCCACAAAGAAAGCCATATCGAGGTTTTTCATTTTCACCCACAAGCAGTCCACCGATCTGAATGAAACAAAAACAAATATTCTTCCAATGTAAAGCCACGGAAAATGCACTAACAAGTTTTGAAAAAAAATCAGGGGTGACACGCTTTTCTTTAAGGGGCGGTTGCCGCGACTGAAACCATTTTTCCGCAAAAAATACGCGTCTAATGGTTTTTAATGGATTATCACATCTATGAGTTTCAATAAAATCCGAGGCGAACACGTGAGTGATGTTTCTTCTTAGGTATTATTTAGCCTGAAGTGGGCTCAGAGGTCCAAAGTATAGGTGGGCCATGTAATGGTCCCTTTTAAACAGCACAACTTTTATTTGAAAACATCGTTCTTTACTAAACGTCATTTTAAGTTATTCCTGTTTAAATGTCACAATTCGACGTGTGCGTGCGGATTTATTTATCTTATGAGGTGTGTACTTGCACGACTCCGAGAAATCGGTCCAATTACACTGTCTCGACTGTTAGTGATCTAAGCTTTGCATATTTACCGGGAAACTCGAAAATGTTGAGAGATGCCGCCTCACCCAGATCATATCATCCCCTGTTCTCGTTTTTTAAATTCCCTACGAACGTTTATTTTGCCCTTCTAAGCATTTGTAAATGTATTATTCTTATGCGCCCTGTGTATTCTCACCACGGCGTATATTATCAGTTATTGGCGCAGTAAAAAAACAAAAAAAGCGAGAAAGTCCTGGAAGGAAGAAAAATATATATATGAGGTAGGTTATTCTTATACAAACGAGTTTTATGTCCACGTGCTTCAAAAGTTCAATTGCAAAACACGTAATAAAAAGAACAACATGGAAAAGATTGTATGCAATGTAAAAATGGAGCTGCCCCGATGATTACATTGACGCTATGCAATACATGATCGTAGTTAATGACGGAAACATCAGTAAATGACATTCAAGTAGCATTATGTGAAATAATCCGACTAGAATGAGGCCGGATCCGGCATGGCGTATCCCGTACTAGGGTACGTGATGTTTTGGCGGTGCCGTTTTGGCACGAGACGCTTTGGCGCGGGGACATTTGGCGTGGGGACGTTTTGGCACGAGACGCTTTGGCGCGGAGACGTTTTAGCGCGGGGACGTTTTGGCACTGCCGTTCTGGCGCGAGGACGTTTGGGCGCGGGGACATTTGGCGTGGGGACGTTTTGGCACGAGACGTTTTGGCGCGGAGACGTTTTAGCGCGGGGACGTTTTGGCGCTGCCGTTCTGGCGCGAGGACGTTTGGGCGCGAGGACATTCGGCGCGGGGACATTTTGACGGTGTCGTTCTCGCGCGAGGACGTTTAGGCGCATGGATGTTTTGGCATGAGACGTTTTGACGCGGAGACATTTTAGCGCAGGGACGTTTTGGCGCTGCCGTTCTGGCGCGAAAACGTTTGGGCGCGAGGTCGTTTAGGCGCAGGGATGTTTTGGCGCGAGGACGTTTTGGCGTGGGGATGCTTTTGCAGGAATATACTGGCGCACAAGCAAATCCGAATAAAACCCAAACAAAATCAAAAAATTAAAACAACAAAACCAAACGAACCCAAAAACAAACCCCAACAAGCCCGAACGAAAAAAACAACAAAGCCGGAAAAAAAATTCTTTTTTTGTGTGTTATGTCATTTGGCTGATATATTTATACATTTTGTATTGATTAAAAAAAGGATTCATCCTTTTTTTTCAAATGTGTTCCTCAAACAGCTCAAGACTTAGGCCTATGACATATGATTTATCATCGACACGCCATTCGTGGTGCTGAACCAACTTATGCTGGTACCAGAAGACCCTGACATGAAAACATTCCCGCGCCAAAACGTCCCCGCGCCAAAACGGTTCCGCGCCAAAACGTCCCCGTGCCCAAATGTCTCGTGCCAAAATGGAGGCGCCAAAACGTACTGCTCCCCCCGCACTGCGCAGTTCTGGGAAGCAGTACGTTTTGGCGCCTCCATTTTGGCACGCGACAATTGGGCACGGGAATGTTTTGGCGCCGCTGTTCTGGCGCGAAGACGTTTGGGCACGAGGACGTTTTGGCAGGAGGACGTTTAGTCGCAAAGACGCTTTGGCGCGGGGACGTTTCTCGCCTAGTAAAGTTCTGATCAGGCAGCCGGTACAGTGGCGTCACTATACCGGTTGCCGGATCAGAACTTTACTAGGCGAGAAACGCTTTTTGGCATCCGGCCTCCCAGGCCCTGATCCGGCTGCCGTATTTACGACTCAAATGAAAAATCTAAAAAACCACAAATTACGATAATTATTAATGATAAATAGATGAAATTGGATGCTGCCGTGGTACAGATTTTGTCTAGCCTCAGAACTTGACCCTACGCCCTCTAATTCTAAAGCTAAGCGCGGTACCTATTTAGCCATCCTAAGACTTGCGTAAACCGGCTGCTACAATTAAATCCGATTGTTCAACTTCTTTATGCGGTAGTGATTTATTGTCCGCTTCGTACTTTTAAGTGAGGATTACTGAATTTAAAAAAACAATAGAATTTTAATAATCGATGATGTGGCCAATGACGCAGGCATATATATCGATATAAATCTACACAATACCCACATTGCAATTCTGCGAAAAAAGGCATTTGTGAGGAAACTTTTTATTACTCGAATGTCTTTTACAGCAGTGTAACCTTCTATAATCGCACGAGTCAGAAACATTCTTAAAACACGCCGTAAGGATTTAACGAGAGCCTGATGAGTCATCGTATAGCCATTTAAACCATTTTTAGAAAAAAAAATCAAGTTGAAATTGATATAATATAATTCAGCAGTCAATTTTGGGGCTGCGCACGAAGTGCTTGTAAGCACTTCGTATCAGTTCATACAACGCAATAAAAACATGGGGGGGTCGTTTTGCCACCGTTTAACCATGTGAAATGGTAGAAACAGATTTGCATCAAAGCCGGAGAAATAATTCACAATCTGCTTATCTGGATACCTGCACGAATATGTATTAGGTAGCAGATGGTCGGTCTACACTTACGCATCCTAGAAATAACTCTAAATATAATTCTGTATCACGTCGGAGTGTACTCATATTTTTATATTATTCAAATAGTCCATTAGAGTCACCGCATCAGCACGATATCCATTACGGATTACGTTGGCACATAAGTAATGAGCTCTTAAAGTTCGAGACGAATTGCTCATTACTTATGTGCCAACCTAATACAATTGCTGTGGTCTGGAATGGAAATGGAAATTGATAAATCGATGCACACATATACCGCCAAGACTATGGTAGCCTCATCACTGATCGGGAAGCTATCAAGCTGGGGTCCGGAATATCGTGGTAAGGAACGACTGTGCCATTTGTCCACTGGATCAAGCTTGCTTTACTATGGTGTTCCGAACCGCAGCTTGATAGTGTTCAGACTGCCGGATCAATATTTATAATCGGCAAGAGTCACCCATAAGGCTAGATAGAACGATTTCGAAGGCTTATAAATGATTCTAAATCCATTTCTTAATGAGTAATTATTTCAAACTTTCAACATTTGGATCTCGCGTTTATTCGTTTATTTTGAAAGCAAAATTATGCAAGCTGAGCAATTTTTATCATCAGATTTAAGTACTTTTGAAGTTATCATGGTTGTACGAAGTTAATTTCCGATGCATATAATCCCCAATGTTCTTCATTGCGAATGATAAGTTCCTATTCATTGAGCCGGCACATGGCCCTGACATCTTTTTTCTATGGGTTTGTGGTTTATTTTTTACAAGTCTTGAATAGATTCCAAAATTTTTAAAATATATTTTCCCTGACTGGTGATGGTGAATATATGGTAAAAATGCTCTATACAAAAATCTGCACATTTTCCATCCGTGTGGAAGTTGGTTAAGTATTTTTTTGTCAACGGGTTTTTGTTCATATTTACAACGTACTATTGCCATTTTATGCTATTTATTTTGTGTAAACGGTTTTGTGTTTTATTTTTCACAAGTCTTGAATAATCGCCGACACCTTTTAAATCAATGTTGCATGGCCGATAGTGATAGTAAAAATATGTTAAAATCTCGTTTTGTGAATTTGGATCGTTAAGACGAATTGGTTAAAATATTTTGTTGTGAGCAGGATTTTCTTCATATTTACAACGTATTTATGGCCATTTTATGTTATTTGTTGTTATAATATATTAATTTATTAACAACCTCTCAACCTCACCTGGGCTTGCGTATGGCGAAACCTCCGCGAATGTAATAAAAAGACAATAACATAATATGAACGTTGAACTAACCGACAGTAGCGGATGCATGTTCGGTCTCACGGCTGCAGCGATATGTTGTCAGGCATTTTTAACTTCAGCCGATAATTAGCTAGGTGACCGCTTCGTCACGCACTGGTTTCTGCGCCGACTATTGAGAGGAAGGCAGTATCACTGAATTTCCGACGGTAACCTATCTGAAACTTGATGATATTAAGCCATCTGCATCGATACAGGTTTTCTGTAGTCTCACTGAGCCCTCGTGCAAATGTGGGACAGTAGTACATTAGGCGAAAGTGAACCAAACTTTGAGGGATCTCTAAGGAACTGGAAACAGTGGAGTGACTGGAGTAACTACCAAAGTGAAAGCGAAATCGTAGACGCATACGAAGAAACATTGTAAACATGGTTCTTTTCAATGCATATACATTAGGGAGGCACCATTTTGAGCTCTATTTTTGTTCCTTTTCTCACCATCCCATTATCTTAATTAATGGAAAAAAATGGTCAAAAAATATTTAGAGGTCGCTCAAACCTCCTAAAAATTAAAATTTTCATTAAAAATCGATTTTTTTTGTCAACTTCTCACCCATGAATTTTAGACTTTATAATTTTTTAATTAACCTGGCGAATACTTTAGCCCGCCAATGAATGGTTTGTGGTCGCTCAAGGTTTTCGAAATTCAGAATTTCCGCCAAAAAATAAATCTCGCATGCACTATAATCCCAGGTAGCATAAAAACAAAATAAACACCGAAGTGTTAGATTTTCTGAATAATTTATTATAATAATTTGAAACAAAGATGAATTATACGATATGCGTTATTATGGCGTCGCTCGTCGCAGAGTACAGCTATGATTGGTCCGCAGTTTGACTAACGAGACCAACCGTGGGACGCATTACGATGCGCGGAAAACAGCTGCCATTTCAGTTTGAACTACCTATAATTTTGTTTACGGACAAGAGCGTTAAATAATTATTTTATGAGCACAAAGATTATAATTATTGGGTTAGAAGTGTGAGGTAAATTTGAAAAATCTGTTTCTCACGAAATAAGGATTAATTGTTTTGAAAATTTTACAAAGCGTCAAATTTATAAGTGAGAAGAGGAAAAAAGAGTTCGCAAAAATTGGAAATTTCTCAGCTCTTGAGCGATCACTAAATATTCATTATTAGTGGTTTCAAATTTTTGGGAGAATTTTTAATTTTTGGGAGGCTTGAGCTACCTCGACATATTTGTTTACTGCTCGCAGTTTTCGCGACAATTTTCATTTTTTAAATAAGATAATTCGATGGTGAGAAAACGGGAAAAAAATAGAGCCCAAGATTATGCCACTTTAATATACATGTATAAGTTAAATTTGTATCTCCTACAACCAGGTCGATAACTATAGTTCGTCCAGTTTTAATTAGACATTAATTACTAACACTTCTTCGTACGTCGGAACTGTTATAAAGTCTAATCTCCATTCATGACAAATGCAGCACCTCTTTTGCAGCCCAATATAAAAATTCCTTGTATTGTGTCTGCACAAAGAAGATTTTGTCAGTAATAAAAAATATCGCCATCTTCAACGATTTTGTGCGTTTAATAAGTCACTATGGCTTGCAACTAAATTTTCGTACAAGTAAAAATCTATAAAAATGATCTAAAAGAATGTAGAACAGTAGTTCAAGAGAGTCTCGAATCTTAATGGGCACACATTGATTTATCGAAACATAAAAATACTATACATCGAAACAGCGTAACTGATTTTCTAAAATGTCAATGCCGAATATTACTGAGGCCTTCAATTCGTTAAGGCTTTCCATTAATTTATGTATAAAAAATAGAATTTATAGTTTAAAAAAATTCGAAACATTTGCAATTCGACGCTTTTGGCTGAAAAATAAAATCAAAAAGCATCTTCTAATTTTGCAAAAAAAAATATATTCATCCAAACGATTAAAACGTCTCGACTGACAATTCCGAAGTGAACGTTGACGTCACCCTGTAGACGTAAAATGAAAAATGAGCCCATTTTACGACATACCCACACGAGTAAATGATCGCAAGTCGCAGAGTAGATAAACGGTGCGATCTATTTTTCTCAAAAACGTATATCTTCGTGTTTTGAAAAGTAACGAATACAAACCTATTAAAACCCCGTATATTAGGCCCGATAAAATATTCCAAAAATAATAAAGTTTCCCGTAGAAAAAACCGCAAACGAATAGAAAAACTTTCATCTCCAAATTCCTCGTGCAAATCATTATATTCGGAAATTGGAAGACTCGCAAAAATGTTCTCGAAAAAGGGCCCATATCTCCGTGAATAGCCAGTGCAATCGATTAATGTTTCCCGTTGTTCTACAAGCATAGAAGGCTCGTCATTGCAGGATTGAGTTTGTACATTAAGTATGAAACATTTATTACTTTTTGTCGAATAATTCGAGGAGGAGAATAGACGATAGAACAACTGATCGTGATTGAGAACAACTGGTCGGGATTGAATTTGCCCGACAGTTTGACAGAGGGTAGTGGTTGGTGATGATGGTGGTGGCAATGCCATTGGTGAAATTGAGGGAGGGGAGGAGGAGTATGTATAAAAAAAGCGGTGAATAATAGACTCGAACCCTCTCGAAAACATTGCCCTTCGATCGAACGCGCATTCCGCACGAGCCTGGGGATTCTCCAGACTTCAATCTCTCTCTGTCTGTCTCTCTTTCTCTCTCGCTCTCCCCGCAATTCCCTCATACGGCTGGTTCTCGTGCCATTTCTCCTGTTCTCTCACCCTCTTCAGTGTATCTAGGCTTATTCTACGATCTAACCCCTGCGATTATACTGATAGGTCTTTAATGGACGTTCGCGCCCGGATATACAAATATATATATATATATATATATATATATATATATATATATATATATATATATATATATATATATATATATATATATATACACACACACACACACACATATACATACATATATATGTTTGTGTGTCTATACAAATTGCACCCCCTGAATACGAAATCGTGTGTAGGACTTGGAGCAGTCAATCGATGCTCTCATATCATTCATTAGGTACTTCACGCGGGATTTAATGTTTGCAGTATCTACAAATTCAACCGTCACCCTTCAGCCCTTCTAGAATTTCATAAGTCACCATATACGAATCTTTTTTCTTCTTTACACGCGAAGTTTCGATTTTGTGAAAAATCTTCTTTTCAACATTCTATTAGAAATACGTTGTCAATCGTCGGAAAATTACAATCAGATACAATTTGTGTGTGTACGTATGTGAGAGTGTATGTGTGGTTATTTTGGGTGCGGGAAAACTTCTACGGGCAGATTTTAAGGGAGTGTAATTCTCAGAACAATTTCCGTTTTTCACCACAACTTTCACCATTTTCAGACATGGGATTCATTTTTGATACGGAATTAGAGGATCTTACACGGTATGTTCGGGTTAAATTTTACGGAAGTCGGTACAAGGGTTCAGGTTTGAGAGGCGTTACATTTTGGAAAAGAAGTCTGCACGGTCGTCCTCGAAAATTTTTTTGAAGTCCATTTATAGAGATAATTTTTGTTCATAAATAGAGTATTGTGGAAGAAACGTCATGATTTAATTTCGGGAAAAATGGTGAATATTTTCAGAGTTTAGGTGGATCCATGTTTTCAATTAATTGTTTTCACGATGTAACTTTTTTTAAACGACAGATACTTGAATAATTATTTGCATGCAAGGAGTGAACTATAGGAGAAAAATGCATACCTACAATTATAAAAAATCACATTTTGCAAGGTAAAAACTTGTCGATTGCTCCCTCATCAATTTATTTCGCTCCTGGAGCTGACGATGTGAGTTCGTTCATTTTTTACATAAAGCTTTCTCAATCAGCAACCCAAAATTACAGCAACCAAAAATTTATATTCAGTTATAGGGGTGGCTTCGTGAAAACTCGTTCATATTGTCAGCTTCGGGAGCGAAATAAGTGAATGACAAAGTACAAGTTCTTGATGGGCGATTTTTTAATTAATTCTCTTTTCCGGCGGCGCAATTTTACAAAGTGGACGACCAAAATATATATCGTCGACAGATAAAGTAACATATTTAAAAGAAAACGTTGTTTATACATGACGTTGAAGTTTGCACCGTTGGAATGTAACGATTTTTCAAATTACGCTATTTTTATTATCATCCAAAATCTATTTTATTTATTTCTTTAACGGGAGGGTAGGGGTTTCAGCGTGAAAAAAAACACTTCTTCGCGATTTTTTTTCATCTATATGGATAGAGTAAATTCATTGAAACCTTTTGTACATTGTTACGCGTCATTTCAAGAACATTCCGTGAAAATTTGTACGCGAAAATATCCACAAACAAGCCGGTGACAAAGCTTTTCCAAGAACGCCTTTGGAAAAACACGATTTGCGGTGTTCACTGTATCTCAGCTAGAAATTATCTGAAATTAAGTACCATTAAAATTTAGTCAAAGTATCATCAAATCCTCCCCCCAACGGTCTTTGATAATTTTTTTCTTTCATTTCTAAATTTTTGGTGGTCATGAAAAGTGAAAAGTGCTTTTTTTCACGAGAAATTCTGCCATTTTGGGGGTGGAAAACCCCCTAAATGTAAAAAAAATCTCAAACTAACCGTTGGGGGGAGGTATTTTATATGTAGAAAGTGGGTACCAAGTTTGAAATAAATCGGTCATGTAGTTTTCAAATGGCAGTGAACACGGACTTTGAAAAAGTGGTTTCGAGAAAAACGCGTTTGAAGTTTAGAGAAGTCGGAGCTACGAGGAGCGGGACTAAATAGTCAATAACTTTGAGAGTTTTGCTCTGATTGTCCTGAAATTTTGGGATTATATTCTTGAAATGTTTAACTATAAGAAAAGACAAAAAAAATCGATTTTTCACAAGTGCCAATCCCTACCCTCCCCTTAAAGTCCTGAATCTCTAACGAGGGTACATAAGAATGTACGAGCGATTTTCGTAGCCCCATCGACCAAAAAGAGACGTTCTAAATTGGAAAGAAGTAATTTCCGGTGCGTTACAACGATGCAAACTTCAACATGATGTTTATACGGAAGGAATACACGATGGGGCGCTTCTTTTTTTATTTTATTTATTCTAACGACAAATTGATGTGGCCATTCGGTAAAACGCTTTTTATATGATTTTAGGGAGAGTACCTTTTTATATATATTAAGTTACATGCCGCACAAACTATATATATATATATATATATATATATATATATATATATATATATATATATATATATATATATATATATGTATATATATACACACACATATATATATATGTATATCGGATCTAACGAACAATAGTGGAAATCTGTTAATACGACGGGGAAACGACAATGTGTTCGTTGCTCCGTGATCGCCTCGAATACCTTTTACCGTCGCTAATCCAAATTCGTCGTGCCACGATCGTCGGAGCGTAAAAGCGCGGTCCCCGAGATTCGGGTGGTTTCTGTCTATCTTTGCTGAATCTGCAGGACACTAAAACGGCATCGATATACTGGAGTGAGAATCGTTTGTACATATAGTTTTCGAGTGCAAGGATACAGATTGTAACGTCATATGACTGCTCGAGTACAAGAGCGAGCTGATTTTTCTCGCGATAAAAAACTTTAAAAGTGCCGCTTTTGTCGAGTAGAAGGTTCTGTCTCTCAACGATCTCGAAGTTCCGTAAGTGTCGTGTCGAGATACAATTACAGTGACGTCACAGCTCGGGATTGTAAGAATGTTGCATAAAGAAGAGTATGGCAAGGTAAACAAAAATATTCAGTAACGCTTTTTTTTCGGAAAATCACGAATAAATTATGAAAATGAAATCTTGCATGATGGCAACGACGGAGCAGAAAATGTTACAAAGACTGATGGAATCATGGGGCTATGGAGAAATCTCTATAATGCTCCTCAACCACAGTTGGTAAACACATATTTCGTGATACTTATCGCACGATACATTATGAACGAATTGTAGTAAAATCGTAAATCTGTCGGAAGTTCGTGTTTGAAAATCCGCACATGATTTTTTAGATGTTTTTATATAAATTTGAAACCACGTAACAATCGATTCGAAAAAAAATGCTGTTTTATATTGACATCTAGTTACAGTGCTTGTTACATTTGTTGTTGAATAAAAAGGTTTGTAAAAAATACCCATTTCAGTAGATAAAAAAAACGTATAATGACATTGGCAGTTTGAGAGAGAAAGCGCCGAATTTTGATATCACTGCTTCATTAGCGTTGTCACGCAGTAACAATTTTCACTAAATGAAAAAAAAAACGAGAACATCGTCGTTTGGAAATAAACACACGGCGTATCTTCATAGATACGTGTATACTTTCCGAAAGATCGCTGCCAAAGAATAATACTTGCATGTTCGTTGATGAATTTTTGCGAAGAAAATATAGCAATCTTACTGAAATGCTACTGTGCCGATAAAAATGTAATGCATTACCCCGTCTGCTCTAGGCGTGTATGCAACATTTGGGATCGATCCACTGACTCGTTAAATAATTATGACAACCTTTGAATTGCAGTAATTTCTAATATGTTCTTATGAGACGTTTCTTCACTGTCAGATATTATGATGAAGGAATGGTACGGAATGTTTTCAAATTCTTGTGTGAGTAATTGATGCGTGGAAGGAACTTTTTGGAAGATTTAAGAATTGGTATCATTAGTAGTTAATCCTCAAGTGAAATTCTGCTTATTTTCTCATCTCATTCTGCCAAACATTATTAGTAAGCTATATGGCAATTTGTTACCCCCACTTGTAGCGCAAAAAAGGCCTTTTTCATTAATTAAAAAAAAAAAACTACAAAACTTTTTTAATCGATCAATATACCATTTTAAAGAACACATCTTGAAGAACTTTCAGTAATTTTTTTATTGAAAAATATTACATTATGTAGTGGCAAATGGCCGTCAATGAAATAATGTTTTTATATACACGGTTTGCGGTGACCAACATTGCGGCGAAGTGGATCATCTGAAAAAAAAATGCGGATGGATTCAGTCAAATATAAGTATAAACTAGTCTTTAATCGAAGGATTTTAAAAAATATTCATTTTTCACAAAATGGCGGACAGTCAAAGTTCTCTTTTTTGCGCTACAAGTGGGGTTAACGCCTTAATGAATTAAAATGTCGGGTAATTTTGAGACACCCTTTATATATCACAGTAATCCGAGATAATAACTGCATTATTCCAACATTTTCACGATAAGAAAGCACCCTCTATATAGACATACAGACATATATAAAATGAAGATGATGAGAAATGAACGAGATACTCAAAAAGAAGCGTTCGATTACGTCAGCTCATTACCGCATAATATGAATCCAAAATTCACTTTCGTCAAGATTTCCCGTTCCTACAGTTTCCTCTCGTTTTGCATCGTCCTTTTTCCGTCTCCTACTCTTATTTTGCACCAATTCTCGCGCAGTTAAAGCCGTCTAAATGAGTTTATCCTCGGCAATATCATTCCTCGGCGAAGGTCGACGTCGCTCTCCTGCTCGCGTCTTATTCGCGATGTTGGAGGGCCGCACAGGGAAACATTTTACGAAGTGGGATAGTGGGAACGCGAGCTTTCCAAGTACCTACTCTAATAGATTTACGACCTATAAAGGTTAAACCACGTTAGTCCTGTTCTTTATATTTCCGCGAGGAGGCGAACGACATTTCACTTCCTCGACTCGTCATTTACATCCCCTTGCGCGCGTGCCTTGTCTCTCTCTCTTTCTTCCTTTTTCTGCCTGCCTTCATCGTCTTTGCGTCTCTCTCTCTCTTTGTTCCCTGTCCCATCTCCGCGGAGGGAGCTTCCTTCAGCAAGAAAACGTTACGATATCGCTCGACCAATCCCCTCCGCCTCTCCTTCCATCAAGCACGTCTTTCCTCGGTACAGATAAGAGGGTGAAGGAAAATTCGCTTATTTTCCCGTCATTTCAGCGTGGCGTTCTGTCCCGTTTCCTCCTCCCCTTGCATTTCGGTACGAAGCCTCTTTTATTATTGCTAGGGGTAGCGAGACCGCCATAGTTTATGTATATACGTAGGTACACGCTGGTCTCGCTACTCCTATATGTGCCTCTGACGAACGAGCAAAATGAGCGACAGCAGAAGAAAATTGCTTCGTCATAAACCAAATATCATCCTGATGAGGAATCGGAAATTCCGCTCTATTATAATAACGAGATATACTTGCTATACAGCTGCATCGGCATGAAGAGGATCACACGGAATTTACGTTTTGCAGAAAAGTAGAGATTTAAGGCCTAGGCCACATTGACGGGTATAAAATCATGTGCGAATTTAACCATTTTTTTCGTATGAAAAAGTGATTCATGGAACAAAAGAAACAGCGAAAATCACAGTATAAACCGCATAAAAAACAGGGTGCCATATTTCATTTTACAGTAAAACAGAGTAATGTAAATCCTGTCCTACAAAAATGACGAATTTTCCTGTACACACTGAGATTTTTACAGTTACACTGGCTTATTTACAGTTCGGTATTGTGAATACATCAGTGTTTTCAGTAAAAATATTCAACTGTAAAATTTACATGAGATCACTGATTTTTATACTGTACACAAACTGCAAGGGTTACAGTGTACACTGTATTGAGTACAGAGTGATTCATTAAATTGTACAGTGTGGCACAGTAGTTTTACTCTTCTTTCGACAGTTCGTGACGTAATCTGTGCACTCTGAGACTTTTACAGTTACACTGATTTATTTACAGTTTGGGATTGTGAATAAATCAGTAATTTCAGTAAATATATTCGACTGTAAAATTTAAATGAGGTCACTGATTTTTATACTGTACGTAAAGTGCTAGGGTTACAGTGTACACTGTATTGAGTACAGAGTGATTCATTAAGGCGTTACCCCCACTTGTAGCGCAAAAAAGGCCGTTTTCATGAATTTTTTTAAAGAAAACTACAAAACTTTTTTAATCGATCAATATACCATCTTAAAGAACACATCTTGAAGAACTTTCAGTATTTTTTTTATTGAAAAATATTACATTGTTTAGTGGCAAATGGCCGTCAATGAAATAATGTTTTTATATACACGGTTTGCGGTGACCAACATTGCGGCGAAGTGGATCATCTGAAGGAAAAAATGCGGATGGATTTAGTCAAATATAAGTATAAACTAGTCTTTAATCGAAGGATTTTAAAAAATATTCATTTTTCATAAAATGGCGGACAGTCAAAGTTAATGGTTCGATTTAAACGAAAAAAACGGCCGTTTTTTGGCTATAAAACGGCCATTTTTTTCGAAAAAAAAATCGAACGATTAAAGACGACATTTTTATGTATTAAATAAGCCTGCAAAATTTCAAGAAGATCGGTTCATTAGTGTTCGAGTAATCTTGGTCACCGACTTCAGAAATGCCATTTTGAGAAAAACGCATTTAAAGTTTCTCTTTCAACGCGGATTCTTCTCTTTCAACGCTCATATCTCAGTCAATTTTGTTCGGATCGACTTGACATTTTCAGGACATATTCTCAGATACTTATACTTAAAAAAATGCAATAAAAAAAATCGATTTTTTCCAAATCGCAAGTTGGGGTAACCCCTTAAATTGTACAGTGTGGCACGGTAGTTTTACTCTTCTTTCGACAGTTCGTGACGTTATCTGTGCACTCCGAGATTTTTACAGTTACACTGGTTCAATTGCAGTTTGATATTGTGAATACATCAGTGATTTCAGTAAAAATATTCAACTGTAAAATTTAAATGCGATCACTGATTTTTATACTGTACGCAAATGAGGCACGAGGTGAAGCACGAGGCCAGGACACAAAGGATTACCAGTTAGTAGTGCGTGGTTGATGGGACGCGGACATCGGAATTCGTGCGACAGAGTTCAAGAAATTATAAAGAAAGATAATTTTAAAAAAAGGTACGTTTTTTTTTTTCTAATTAGGACTTGTCTCGCGCGTGCGGTGAGGCACGTGGCCAGGACACAAAGGATTGCCAGTTAGTAGTGCGTTGTCGATAGGATGCGAATGTTAAAATTTGTGCGACATAATTCAAGAAATTATAAAAAAGAGAGAATTATTTACAAAAAGGTACGTTCTTGTGTATGTGACTGATTTTTAAATATTTTCTACACATTTTTTCCAAACTTCTTTTATGGATAAACTTTTTTTTGTGTCTACATAAACTCTGTCGATATAACTGGCACATTCATTATACATAATACAGAAAAACCAACTGTCCAATTACAAGTTTTCTTAAATTTATATTACAGTGTTGAACTATCAAAATTTACTTTTGACTACACTGTATTTTGGACTGTGTGTTCCAGTAAAAGATACAGTAGAGCAATTCGAGTCCGAAGAGGACAGTATAGGAACTGTAATAATTTACTTTGAGCACACTGTATTTTGAGCACCGTGATTTAGTAAATATCGCTATGCAATCGCTTGAATCCAATGTGAACTGTGTAGCACCGGTATTTTGTACTATTTCTTTTTTTCCGTGTTCATTCATAAAATGAATTACACATCTATTTAGTATGAATATCAAGCTGTTAGGAAAAATATTTTTTTTTTTTCGATATCCAAGATAGCCGATTACTCGAAACCTGTCGAAACAGCTTTTTTCCAATTGGCGTGACAAACAACTTCAACAACTTTCATTCGATTTACTTCAAATTTAAAAGTTATGGTCCTAATTGCATTTCGCAGAGGAGTACGTACGGAATTTCTGATTAATCGAAAACTTTTCATTTTATGAGCAGTTTATGAGCAGTTATAACGAAATTTTTCACTGAAAATTCATTTCTTAAGTTCAAGTACCTACAACTTTTGAATAAAACAATATTTTTTAAATTTCGTACGTACTTCTCTAGGTATTCTAATGTAGATTGACGAGAATTTTTGTTTTTTGTTCTAGGTAAAAATTGTGGATGCTAAATGTCACACCGCGGAGCGCCTAAAAAAAAGATAACAACGGAAAATATTAGTAGTCGGCCATTTTGTACATCGAAAAAAAAACATATTTTCTAACAGCTTGCTATTCATGCTAAATAGATGTGTAATTCATTTTATAAGTAAATCACCTTTTCATACGTAAACAAAATTGTTAAATACGCACATGATTTCAAACCCGTTACTGTGGCCTAAGGCCCTAATCAACATTATTTAGCTTCAACGGGTTCAACATAGTATATGGATTGAAGACTTGAGGAGGATGGCTTGTATCATACTGAGCTAATGATTGTTTACTTCCCTTATTACTAACGCATCGCTTTGTGTACCTCAAGTGGATCTCCCGAGGGGTTGGCCATTTCACGTAAGATTTCGTGACAACCGATATTTAAAAAAAATATCTTCAATGTCCTCTGTGGGGGCCGGGTTGAAATTCCGAACTTCGAATGCTCCGACGGTTTAAAATTCCGGATTTTAATATTCCGAAATTCAAAATGGGGCCGTGTTGAAATTCCGAACATTGAATTGTCAGAACGCTCAAATCTCCGAAAGAATACTACCCCGAAAGATCAAAACTCCGAAAGAATTATTTCACGAAAGACCAAAACTCCGAAAATCTGAACACCCTCAAAACAATTCGGCTATGGAAGTTTTTAAATTTTCAATAAATCGACGAATTATTTAAATAATTTTTTTATTAAGAAATGATTTTCCCTCAATTTTGAAATTTGTCTAGACAATGTTATACGTTCTGCATCATTTAGAGTCAACTGTGTAGACTTTCGCTGGCATGATCTTGACAGGGGGGGTTGAAATTCCGAACTTTGAATGTGCCGACGGTTTAAAATTCCTAATTTTAATGTTCCGAAATTACAAGGTTCGTCAAGATCATGCCAGCGAAAGTCTACACAGTTGAATGTAAATGATGCAGAACGTATATCATTGTCTAGACAAATTTCAAAATTTACGTAAAATCATTTATTAATGAAAAAAAAATCTTGAAATAATTCGTCGATTTATTGAAAATTTAGAAACTTTCAAAACTTCCATAGTCGAATTATTTTGAGGGTGTTCAGATTTTCGGGGTTTTGATCTTTCGGGGTAGTATTCTTTCGGAGTTGTGAGCGGTCTGATCATTCAAAGTTCGGAATTTCAACCCAGCTCTTCAACCCCTCTGTTGGCTGTTATGTAGCGGGTAGTGTGTAGTTTTGTAAAAAGTATTGAAGGGAACTAGTCGTAATGAACATCGTGCTTTTTGAGGATGTTCGAGGATCATAACGGAAAAGTACATCCTGAAGGATCATTTATTTAGTGTTTAAAGAAAAAGCAAATGCGTATGTATTATTCTCATCTTAATTTGAGGCATGTTTGATTAGATATTTTTTAAATAGTACGTGTTGGGTTATAAAGGATCGTCAAAGAAATAGTTTACTGCTAGTTTGAGTCGAATTATCGAACTGAACATTTTTATACACATTTTGTGATTGCAAACCCATAGTAGTCCAGTTGGATGACGTTGAAGTTGGCATCGTTGGAATGCAACAAAATTGCTTTCTTATTTATTTTCATATTTATCATAATCCACAATTTTTTATATCAATTAAGGTCGTGAATTTCCAATGAGGATACGAAAAACTGTTCGAATTGATTTCGTACCCTAAATCGACGAGAAAATAAGTGAGCAATAGAAGCAAAAGTAATTTTCATTGCACTCCAGCGATGCAAACTTCAAAATCGTCCAGTCCGGATATCCATAGCTGCTTCAAGCTGCACAGTTCTCCATCATCCTAACGGAACATGGAAATTAATCAGCATTTAAGATCTAATGAATGTTTTACCTTAAAAACGAATATATTCACAGCAGCTGGTAAGCTGTTGCGTATTTTTTTTAACCAAATTAAGTTTCCCCTTCTCGGCAATGGCAATTGAGTAATCTGTTGTAAACACGAAATCCGGACTTTGGTAACATCGGATAAAGATGAACCATTGTTCTATTTTTCTCTCGTGAAAAAAATCCGAGTAAATTCTTAAGGTGAGATGACTACTTTTTAGGCATTACTATACAACAGAACTAACAATGAATATCCGTTCCCACCGACAGTAATCCAACGAATTTTTCATATTCAGAGCAAAGTGGCGTAAAGAATATGAATATAATTGCAAGACGATAAAGCACTTCGGCACTTCCTGATATGGAGATCCCAAAAATTGCGCCAGCTGGAAAATTCTAGTAATAGTATTGATTATTTTATTCACGTTTTCTAAAGCAGCGCTCCGCTAAAAGTGGATAATTTCGAGAAAATACGAGACAATTTTTGAGAGTGATTTAAGGGCCCAACTGTACATTGCGGAACATAAAATGTTACCATTTCTGAATGGTCCCATATACGTAGGGGAAAGGTGTACGAGTAGATCTCATGACAAAAGATGATCATTTTTAATAGCGACGAAACTATTAACGTTATCCAGTGATATTCTTTGATAAAACATTTATTTATTTTTGGTAATAGTTTGTCCACTTATGTTCAAACTACACTACTAATGTATAATTGATCTCACAAATAATAATTAACATACCTAATTGATTTAAGACTGGCTGTAGAAGACTGGTTCAGTTTATTTCTAGTTGGATGAGATAAAACTTTTAATATAAAGGTCATTTAACTTGTAAGTTCAGTTTATGTTGTATACCTATGATTAATATACATAAAGGTGTTGTAAACTCGAGCAAATTTTTATTTACATTAACCTAATTTCTCTAAAATAAACTAATCCCTAAAATAGGGGTAAGATGATCTTGGGGTCATCTTGCCAATACCCTAGGGATCATTTTGAACACCGGGGTGTCCAAGATGATCCTAATGTGAGGTTTTGAAAAAAAGGAAATCTTTCTATTGAAACCCTGATAAATTGAATATTTCGAATATGCCAATCTTAAGATAGATAAATATGCCAGTAGTAAACGCTTTCAGATCTTAATTATGTTGAATATCTTTGAAATTACGAGCATTCTCCCTTAGGGGGATCATCTCGTACACCTTTCCCCTCTATTAATCAGCTTTTTTATGGTACATCGAACTAAGACTACTATATCGCAGTGCGTGTAGCAACTTTTACGAACGCAAAGGAGTTTGAAGGCCTGCCAACAGCAGCCATGTTACAATGAAGAAATCAACATGGCCGCGGTTGGATCTCGCCTCGAGCGTTCACGAGATGTTCGTTTCTTCTTCTTTCATCTCTTTTGGCTTCCCTGCTACGTCTTGCTCTTTCTCTGTCTGTCTCTGTTACTCTCCTACCCTCACCTCTCTCTCTCTCTCTCTCTCTCTCTCTCTCTCTCTCTCTCTCTCTCTCTCTCTCTCTCTCTCTCTCTCTCTCTAACACGCTTTCACTTTCGATTTTGCCCCTCGAGCTTGTTACCCTCTTGATGCTGAGAAATAAGGGTGGACCTCTCCGACAGCCCCTTGCCTTTTCTTACAAGCTACTTTTAGGGGTGGATCCGCCCCTCTCCCTCATCGCACACTCCTCCTGCCGTGTCCTCATACCTATTACCTTCCAGCAGTATTCTTATTGCACTTTTTTTCTCTCCCTCTCTATCATTCCACTCACCCTCTTTATCCCTTTTCTCACAGCCCGTAGCTTTTCTCGCTTCCATATCCGGCGATGTGATCCGTTCTGTGTTCGGAGCCCCTCCCCCCTGCCTTTCCGAGAGAAAAGACCTCCATTTACCCATCCTTTTTTATAATCCCACATTCTCAACTGTACACGACTTACTGTCGCACTCGAGCACCGTTATAAAGGTTTTCATATCAGCAGCTGATAATTCGCTTGCTTGTCGCACGTTCATAAATTGTCTGTTCGCTTGACAGAGTTCGAAATGAATTTTGTAAAATCTCGACATCGAAAATATATCCGATAAAATTGGTACTTAAGGGTGGGCCATAGTCACACACATGTAACTATTTCGATAACTATTTAATGTTCATGATTTGATATCTTATCGCGGATTCCAGGTTTCTGGGTGTTTTAGGCCGAATTATATATTTCGTGTAGAAGTAGAATTGATTCAGTCAAATTCTTCCCTTTACCATGAATATTATAAAGTTATCTAAAAAACTTCTATTTTCGTTTATTTTCCCGTAAGGGGTCTTCTCACTATAGATACTAAAGAAGGCTATTTTTATGAATTTTTTTTGACAGGTTGATATCATAGATATTGATATAAAAGTTGTTACACTTAATAAATACACTTTCGAAATACGTTACATTTTTTTAAATTTATTTAAGTCACTATTTATAGACGAAAATGGTAGTTAAAAAAATGTCCTAAAAAATTGTAGGTCTGCGCTGTTGATGGAATCTCGGAGATGGATCATCCGAAACAAAAAAATCAAACGGTTTTAGATTCAGTGTGCTAATGGCTATAGCGCATATCATACGATTTTTTATATACGCAAAATTAACAAAATAGCGGACAATTTTCGAAAAAACGTGTTTTTTCACCGTTTTTGGCAAAAAAATAGTAAATATCAAAATATAAAAAATTCTTGTATGCGCTATAGCTATAGTTGGAAAGAATATGTGGTAAAAATTTCATAACCATCGGTTCAGTAGTTTCGAAGGTTTTATCAACAAGCCGACGAAAAACGTTGTTTCGAGAAAAACGCACTTAACGTTCGTTTGGGTTACATAAATACATTTTTTTTAATGTAATGTATTTCAAAAGTGTATTGATTAAGTGTAACAACTTTTATATCAATATCTATAATATAAAGCTATCAAAAAAAATCATGAAAATAGCCTTTTTTAGCGTCTAACTGAGAAGACCCATAAAAAATTTTCTAAGAGAAACAGAGTTATTCTGAAGCAAAACAAACTGTTTAGAAAAAATCTAATTATAACTTTCCTTATAACTGTGTTCAATAAAAGAAAATGCTGACCAATGCATACTAGGCTTTGCAATACATTGTATCAGGTTACTTAAAACGTGTCATACTAGGGCAGCCAGACCACCTGAAAGCGTCCTAAATCGGACCCTATCAAAATGTTCACGCGGATTTATCCCTACCGTCGCAACTGCTACCTTAGTCGTTTTCAACACGTTCTCTGCCATAGTGTAACTGAGAAAAACGACATAAAAACTTTTTCGTGGAAATTGATGCGTTCGGTCGAAACTTAAGGATTTCGAGTATTCATGGTAAGTATGATTCATGAAAAATTTCCCAAAATTAGGTACTAACTCGTTCATGATATTCAAACAGACAATAATTGGTAACTAAAAACTTATTTGCGTCTTAGCTTAATGTGTATTCAATCCACAAACACCAATACAATCATCCGTACCCACACAACTAACTAAATGGGACGTGCTGAATAATTAAAAACTTGTCAAAAAATAAAAATACCTCTTATGTTAATGCTATTTTAAAAAAGAATAGCATTAACGTAAGAGGTAAAAAATAGCAAGTAACGTAAGAGTAAAATTAAGTAAGTACTTAATTTTGGGAAATTTTCCAAAAATCATGCTTACCATGATAACTCGAAATCCTTAGACTTTGGACTAAAGTAGCCTAGGTTATATATGTTCCTACCGAGGTGACCCCCTTAAGGGTGTGAATCGACCTTCCTAACACCCTGTACATTCTTGTTATCATAACCCTAGCCTCACAAAGTGAGGTTAGTTTTCATATTTTGGCCAAGAACGACAAATGTTCCAATTCATTTTTGCATCACAAAGCATGAACAATTATGGCTCACCGCACGTAGTGTTTCTCGTCTCACACAACACACCTTTCAACATTACTCGTTCTTTCTGTATAGGAGTCGGAAAAAAATATAAAGCGCTGCTCGCTACTCACCCCTCTTTCACACACAATATTCTTTTTTTCTCACCGTGCACAGGCACTTTTACTAAGTCCCGTTGATAATTCTGACCGGTTTTTTTCTCTCAAAGTCTTTCTCGTCTTCGGTGATAAATATTAATATCGAAGGAGAATGGGGTCGCGGTACACATCACTGATTACAAAGAGGAAATGTGATGAATACAACGTAGAAGATTCCTCTAATGGACGTTTTTCTAGCCTACAGGATTCCAACGGCTTACTACATTACTCAAATTGTAAAGTATATAGTCTGATGGCTAATCGACAGCGTAGCGCGGTAGCAGAACGACCCATGAGTGGTTTTAAAAACCACTAATTAGTGCGTAGCAGCTTCAGATTTTACGTCGAAGATAAGCGGACCTTGTGTGTTTTAGAATAATACGTGGTTCCGAGCTAGCCTGGACCTTTTTGCCCCTGAAGTCTCGGAGTCTTGTTTATTGCATCAGCACGCAAAGTTTATCGACAATTTCTAACGGAGCAGGTTTTGGGGGGTGGGGCTGCAGACGTCACGGCGCCGGGTCTAGCACACTCGAGGGCCCTCAAGAGCTTCTTCAACATCAGGAGCTCTTTACGGTCTTTTCAAACCGTTTCATCGAATAACAGCAAAGTATACGGAAACTTAATCGATGCATTTTTCGTATTCTGCAGATACGGACAAAATAGTCAAAACTGTTACAGATTTGAAATTGACCATTGGAAATATTAACATGCAAAATATGAATTCGTATTATAGGGTTTTTGATACTTCTAATAATCGTTTATTAAGGGGAGGGTAGGGGTTTCAGCGTGAAAAATAACACTTTTTTGCGAATTTTTTTCATCTATGTGGATAGAGTAAATTCATTGAAACCTTTTGTACATTGTTAAGTGTCATTTCAAGAACATTTCGTGAAATTTGTACGCGAAAATATCCACAAACAAGCCGGTGACAAAGCTTTTCCAAGAACGCCTTTGGAAAAACATGATTTGCGGTGTTCACTGTATCTCAGCTAGAAATTATCTGAAATCAAGTACCATTAAAATTTAGTCAACGTATCATCAAATCCTCCCCCCAACGGTCTTTGATATTTTTTTTTTTCATTTCTAAATTTTTGGTGGTCATGTAAAGTGAAAAGTGCTATTTTTCACGAAAAATTCCGCCATTTTGGGGGCGGAAAACCCCCTCAATGTAAAAAAAAATCTCAAACTAACAGTTGGGGGGAGGTATCTTATATGTAGAAAGTGTGTACCAAATTTGAAATAAATCGGTCATGTAGTTTTCAAAGGGCAGTGAACACGGACTTTGAAAAAGTGGTTTCGAGAAAAACGCGTTTGAAGTTTAGAGAAGTCGGAGCTACAGTGTTAGAGGAGCGGGACTAAATAGTCAATAACTTCGAGAGTTTTGCTCTGATTGACTCGAAATTTTGGGATTATATTCTTGAAATGTTTAACTATAAGAAAAGTAAAAAAATCGATTTTTCAAAAATGCAAACTCCTACCCTCCCCTTAAAAAGAACCTACAATGTCAAAGAGAAAATAAAAACGCAATATTTAACACAACATAGAGTATGGATAATTCGGAGATTAGTGCCAATAAATGACTTTACACACATATCGAAAGATATTATATTCTGTTAATACTTTCATTTATTGAACCATATTTTGCTGGGATTACACGAAAATATCGCACACGTTTATTTCATAACATCAACGCTGAAGCTCGGTTTTTTGCCTACGTTAATCGATACATCTATATCGCGAACTCAGATAAGTCATTCATAATCGGGATTTATTTCTTTTATTCATTTGCGAAAGCAGAAACAGCGAGAATACCCATCTTTACGCTGAAAACTGACTTGAAATAATGAACGGTAAGAATCGAACACTAAAAAGAATGATCGTTTTCGAAATACCTTTATCGTGTTAAGGTAGGACGAGCGCGTGCTCTTAATTTCTATAGACCTTGTTCAAATTTTAACCAGACATTGTTCACATCATTCTGCACGTTTGAGTGAAATTTCAGAACAGTTAATACTGCAACACAAATTTTTATTTCTAAGTAATTTTTAATCGTACAAAGTTTTTCATTTGCTACGAATTAACCAACACTTTGATTTATTAATGGAAATCACATAAACAATATGAAATATTAATATTTATAACGCAAATACTTTTTTATGATAAAAGTTTTTTAACTTTTGGAACACGATAATTTGTTACTCGAAATATTGAACAATACTGTTCTGCGGTGTTGCCATATGTCTTTTTATTATAGGGGACAAATGTTTTTTTTAGAGAATTATTCTGTCTTCACTGAACGTTTTTAGCAGAACTGAATATTAACGGCAACCCAAACTTTTTTCACTCTTTCCCTAACTAGTTTGCTATCTAAACATAATTTTTTCTCAACATTTTCAAACTCAATAGAATGGTACGACTAATTATGTGACCTGACTTTCGGTCAATGCAGGCCCTACAGTGTTAAAATTTACAATTTAAAAACGCCCTTATCTCCCAATCTAAATAGTCGACTGTTCTGAAATTTCACTCAAACATGCATAATGGTATGAACAATGTCTGATTAAAATTTGAACAAAATCTATGGAAATCAAGGGCGCGCGCTCGTTCTACGTTAAGGTCGTATTTGATCATTTCTATTGGAAAATGCACATCGAAACATTCTTGTTCGAATTTTGCTTTCTTGAAAAATAAGTACGGTATTTGTTTGGAGAATGATTGACAATGAAGACTGTCCGTTTGCTTCATTGCATATTTTGTCTTGAACACCATCGACCATATTGAAATTATAGAAGATTTTGTAGAAGCGAAAATTCATAAGAAAATCTTTCAGGAAGATAATTGGAAGCGGTCGCAATACTCCTTTATAGTAATTGGCTGAGCAGCCTTTGGGTTGCATTTAGTGGCACCCACTCAGTGAGTACGACCTGGACCCCACCAACACCAAAGATTATTTTTTTTTCAGATTTTCTACTGCGATTCCTATCTTTCGGATTCTACTTTCACCTTTATTCCTGTATATTTGCATTATTTGCAAACACATAACCACCCCCTGCCCCGCAGGTCCGCGAACACGCGTGAGCCTTGGTCCCATATACATGGATTCAAAATAAATTATAGAATATTATTACCGAATCAATTGTCATCGAACTAAAGTACATAAACGATCAAATTATTATAAATGTGGATTTGAACTAATTTTCTAATTTTCATTTTTTGCTGTAGGTCTGGTTTCAGAACCGACGAGCCAAGTGGCGTAGGCAAGAAAAAATGGACGCAGCCAGGCTTGGTATAACGGAGTATCGTCATCCAGCGAGTATCAGGTTTGCACATACGAATGCTTTTATCGTTATCGATGTTATGTAAACGTTACGTTAGGGGAAAAAAGATCGAATTCGGTGTCAACTGCATCTGAAATGTTGAAAACTTTGTTGTTAATTGGTGTGGTGAAAGTGCTGCGATATTTGTCCTTTATCGCAATCAAATTACGATTTTATCTAATGACCTCAAAAAGAGTTCAGGACGGAGTGTAATCTTAGTCGTTATTTTACCAAGACAAAAACACCCGACAATTAACAAATCAAGTAACCATATTGTATATTTTTTTCACTTCTACCAAAATGCCACGAATTCACGTGAAGAGATTAGTCTGCATCAGCGAACAGCATCACTTAATTTGTGATTAATTTAAGGGGAGATATATACCTAGGAGCCGGAAAAAAGGTCATTTTTGTGAATTTTTTCAAGGAAAACTATTTGAAATTTCGAATTGGGGTTTTAATTGTCTAAAAGTATATACATTCAAAAACATGTTTAATTTTTTTTATTTAAAAATATCAAAAATATACAAGGATATCGTATGCTCCTTGGAGCGTCGTAAAAAAATCTGCCTATACGGTACCCAATGGCGTTTCTTCAAAAATCATCTGAAAAAAAACCAAAAAGATTATTAAATTAGATACTATAATCTAGTACTTGTCATACCCGATTTTGAAAATATCGATTTATGACAAAATGGCGAACGTTTGAACATAAATAGTGATTTTTGGGCCAAAACTTAGTTATTATTTTGCCTATAAAATGAAAACTAAGTAACGGAAAAAAAAATCCTATGACATGTACGAGATAATGGTGTATAGAATAACCACAAAAAACCTCAAGGCAATCGGTTATTGGTTTTCGAGAAATTTTGGGTACCGATTTGAAAAACATGGTTCTGAGAAGAACGCGTTTGAAAATTTGGGAATGAATAAATCATGAAATTTGTCAACTTACATGGAATCATGGAGCCCACAGTGTAGGTCTTCTACGGTCGACGGAATGTTCATAGCTTCTAAATCTTCGACTTCGACCATCTAGGTGTACATCTCTCCATAATTTCCGTTCTTCGTGCTCGCAAAAAAACATTTGCTGAAAGTACGTTATTTCCAGACCGCGCACAGACGTCGATTAACGTTAAATTACATTTGTAAAATTACGTCTTATTCTATAAATGAACAAATAAACTTCCACTCACTGCATTCACCACCAGCGGTTTCACATAACGACAAAACTCATCAAAGGAGAATTTATAAGTAATTTTCTACTCAAAACCATTTAAACAAGCAAATAGCATGAGAGAAGTTGCCCATAAAATGAAGTAAAATATATACCACGAGACATGTAAGTGCGAGAGGAATAGCTGAAAATCTGTTTCTCACTTTTCTCCAAGAGGACTGACATTTCGGAAAACAGAAGACTCATTTTGCACTCTAACAAAAGAACAATCAAGTGAGACTTTTCTTTTCAAGATTCCGTAGTTGAACGCGTAACCCTTATAACTTCTTCATGTGTATCCACCCGATAAATGATTGTGGTCTAATATACGCAATAATAATAACTACTCATTAGTTAAACATTGATGTCTTGAATAAGCACAAACAAATGACAACGTGCACTGAGCAGAGTTTCCGAAGATCAAGCGTCTTGGCGAAAAGTACATAACAGGATTTTGATCGACGGCTTTCACCTTAAGCTAAGTTAAGGGGGAAGATCAGCAATTCATTCCTCGCCTAAAGGCGAAGAATTAATTGCTGATCTTCATGATTTTTTTAGAGACAAAGATTTCTTCATCATCTGCGAGACTTCGGGTATGTTTTATTGCCACTTTTGGCTGTTACATGGTATTTTTTTTTATTTATTTATCTTTAAAAATGGCAGAGATATGGCACGGCCTTTTAAATCGGTTGCGGCGGATATTGTCAGACGGCGTGACACGTAGCGTCGGCGGGATTGATCTGAAAAAAACCAACGAAAATGTTTCTTTCATTGATACTCATACGCGGAAGATGAACCAAGAAAAAGTGAGAAATGTTTAAAATCGATGAAATAGTACGCATTGAAATAAAAATGTTAAATTTTCTGAAGAAAATGGCTTCATGTTGCTATAAAAAAAAATACTTTTTTTTAACATTCAAGAACATTTAGGGTCATCTTTAAGATCATAAGGCTAGAAAGATTTATACTATGATACATCAGAATCGGTAGGTTCGTTATTTAGCTCTACGTCACGTCAGTTTTGGATATGCCGTTTAAAAGACCGTGCCATACCGCCGCCATTTTCAAATACCAATACAAAAAAATACTGTCACTAAAATGGTGAAGCGATCTTCCTTTGAAAAAAAAATCAACAAAATTGGCAAATGTTTTCCCCGCCAAAAGTTGTCTTTCCCCTTAAGCGCCATATTCCCCCGCATAGCTTTACCTTGCCTTATTAACCCTCAATCCGTGAACCTGGGTTGTTTTCGCCCTGGTCAAAATCATTTTCTTCGCAGGTTGCTGAATATATAATGAAAAAAAAATATATTAAAAATAAGAAGGAAAAATACCCTTTTTCCCTTGAGAAGTACGGCCTAAAGATTGACCATGAACTTTTGCAGATTTTTTTATTGACAATTGTTGGTTTGGTAGTGCAAAAATGAAAACGACCCATGTTCGCGGGATTAAGGTGTCTCAAATGCCTTCACGGATTGAGGGTTAACTTCCTTTTGTTCTACGACTCTCGAAACTTGTGCTTGTATTTTCATTTTTTCTTCGCAACTATGACCTGAGAGAGTTTTTATCATCAACTGCGTGAAACGACAGGTATCAACTAACAAGTTACAAATTTGATTTTTTGCGCAGAAACGTCGGTGGTCCTGGACTCGGTTTACCCGGTGATCCGTGGCTCACCCCACCTGGACTTTTGAGCGCGCTTCCAGGTTTTTTGCCGGCAGCCCATACAGGATATCCCAGCTATCTAACCTCCCCCAGACGTTTACCATCACCGTCGAAACTTGGAGCAGTTGGCAGTGGAATTCCAAGTGAGAAACATATATGGCAGCATTCCTATTATACAATGTTACTTTTTCACGTAACTGCTAAAGTCAATCTACCAATCGAATAAAAATATTTGGGTGAAAACGAAAAATACGTCATTCGAAACATGTTTATAATTTATGAAAAATGCAAAACCAGCGTGCATAGTAAAACTTACAATTAGAAAAATATTTGCTCGTAAAGTACAACCATGAAAATAAAATCCGCAAGTTTATAATATATCTGTTCATTTCTAACAGTTTAATTGTTTATAAAATATATCTCTCACCCAGTCCTGCAAAATTCAATACGTTTCACCCTTCAATAATACTCTATTCTTGTACAATCACTTTGCCCATATGTCCATTTGTGTAAAAATGAACAACTTTTTTTCGAAAAATCCAACTGTATCTAAAGCTGAACGCTCTAACCAAGTCTTCCAATCAATATCAAGCATCAAACGGTACTCCATTCTAACATGAGACTGTAGCTGGATATTTTCAATTTTACAATAGTTACGGCGTGACCAATTTCTGAAAATTGAAAGTTTCATAAAATCTGATTTTTTTAACTGATACCAGATGTCACAACAGAATACTGCTTCTGTGTACTATTTTTCATATTCACCACTGAACATTTTCCAAAACGTGACCTTTAACGAGCGAAGGCAATTTCCTGGTCGTTATTGACTGAATATTGGCTATTTACATTTTTTGCACAAAAAAATATTCGCCAGAGAAAGCTTCTTTCGCTTCTTTCTGAAAAGAAGAAACTTGTACGTTGCATCCGTATTAACTTATTTTGCTCTCAAAACTGGCTATTTTTGTTGTTTTTTCGGGAAAAGCTACTCCTTTTAGTAAGTTTAAATTGTCAGTGCGTTAGTGGCGTGAGTACGTCTGTCATTCCACTTCTTCCTCGATTCAGAAGAATCTTTATGTACAAACAAACTTGCCAATAAGCTCAGCATTGGGAACGAAGCAAATCAACGAGGATGCAATTGTCATTGATTGTATTTTTAAATGATTTGAGTTCGAAAGGAAAAGTAATGGTGAAAATAGTTCGTATAACAAAAATTAAATTTTATTATACAAAATAATATCATGTAGATTTAAGCCTTGAACATTACTTTCTTATTAATTTATTTCGCTTTTAAACCTAACCATATGAGCAAATTTGGTTTTTTACTTAAGGCCGTAGCCTGAATTAGAAGGTCCAAAAAATCGTTTATATGGGAATTTTTTTTAGAAGGAAAAAAACAAGTGATTCTAAGAAAGATTGAGGTATCATTCCATGTATATTTTAAATGTATAAAAAAAATGTTCAACATGAAACAATAAATGACTGCAGATTTATCAGCCTATTCCATGTGCGTCTTGCCACTGCAGTCCCCAATCGGCGGGAAAGATACAGCTCGTAATTCTTGACTGAACCAAATATACCAATAAAATGTTCAATTGTCATCTTTTTTCTGGGTGAATTAAAAAAAGCTGAAAAAATCATGAAGTTACAACTCTTCTCAGGTTTGAAAAAAAAAATGTGTTAAAAAAACACTTAAACGTGCTATAAATGTTATTTATAAAGACTTTTTCAACGACTCTTTTAATTCACTTCGAAGCGATTTTCATATTGAAAAAAAATAAACTTTGGTTTGATTCAGTAGGTCGTTTAGTTGTTTTGCTATCGTGCCGGCCAATTTGGAAAAAGTGTGAAAATGAAAACTGGAGAAAACGCACTTCAAAGTTTTCAATAGGAGGAAATATCAAAATCAATCGCTTCTCTGCTTTTGGCCTTGTCTCTTCGAAAACATTTACAATTGGCCGCTGTAACTTTGTAAATATATTCTTGGATAGTTTATCTACAGATTTAAGCAATGAAAAAAACGATTTTTCGGACCTTCTAATTCAGGCTCCCGCCTTAAAGCTTCCTCTATTCGTATGCTAAACAGGAAAGGCAGGCCTACTTATGGGATTGATTATTAAAATTCAGGCTTGCGCAAAGGGGTAGCTGTGTAAGGAAAAACGAACTTGCTTCCATGGCCAGCTTCAGGAACGAAATAAATTAAGGGGTCTTCTTACTCTAAACTCTGAAAAACGGTCATTTTCATGTATTTTTTTGATAGGTTTAAATTATAGATATTGATATAAAAGTTGTTACACTTAATAAATACACTTTCGAAATACATTTAAAAAAAATGTATTCAAGTCTCTATTTATAGACGAAAATGGTAGTTAAAAAAATGTCCTAAAAAATTGTAGGTCTGCGCTCCTGTTGATGAAATCTTGGAGATGGATCATCCTAAACCAGAAAATCAAACGGTTTTAGATCTAGTGTACTAATGGCTATAGCGCATATCATACGATTTTTTATATATGCAAAAATAACCAAAAGGCGGACATTTTTCGAAAGAACAACGTGTTTTTTTCCCCGTTTTTGGCAAAAAAATAGTAAGTATCAAAATTTAAAAAATCCTTGTATGCGATATAGCCATAGTTGTAAAGAATATGTGGTTAAAATTTCATAACGACCGGTTCAGTAGTTTCGAAGGTTTTATCAACAAGCCGTCGAAAAATGTTGTTTCGAGAAAAACGCGTTTAAAGTTTGTTTGGGTTACATAAGTACGTTTAAAAAAATGTAATGTGTTTTGAAAGTGTATTTATTAAGTTTAACAACTTTTACAGCAATATCTATAATATAAACCGATCAAAAAAACTCATGAAATAACCTTTTTTAGCGTATGTAGTGAGAATACCCCTTAATGACCGAGTAAAATGCAAGTTTTTATATGGTTGACCCGTTTACACATGCGCAAACCAACCGCGAATAATTGCCAACTTAAGGGGCCAGTCCACTTTAGAGCTACAAAATGGCTATTTTCGCGATTTCTTTTGAGGATTTTATAAAAGATATGAATATAAAAGTTGTTGGGCTTGATAGATAGTCTTGAAATACATCAAAAAAAATTATTCATCTTTAAGTACTAAAACTATAGTTTAAGGCGTTACCCCCACTTGTAGCACAAAAAAGGCCTTTTTCATGAATTTTTTTAAAGAAAACTACAAAACTTTTTTAATCGATCAATATACTATCTTAAAGAACACATCTTGAAGAACTTTCAGTAATTTTTTTATTGAAAAATATTACATTGTTTAGTGGCAAATGGCCGTCAATGAAATAATGTTTTTATATACACGGTTTGCGGTGACCAACATTGTGGCGAAGTGGATCATCTGAAAACAAATGCGGATGGATTTAGTCAAATATAAGTATAAACTAGTCTTTAATCGAAGGATTTTATAAAATATTCATTTTTCACAAAATGGCGGACAGTCAAAGTTAATGGTTCGATTTTAACGAAAAAAACGGCCGTTTTTTGGCTATAAAACGGCCATTTTTTTTATTTTCGAAGAAAAAATCGAACGATTAAAGACTACATTTTTATGTATTAAATAAGCCTGCAAAATTTCAAGAAGATCGGTTCATTAGTGTTCGAGTAATCTTGGTCACCGACTTCAGAAATGCCATTTTGAGAAAAACGCGTTTAAAGTTTCTCTTTCAACGCTCTTTCAACGCGGATTCTTCTCTTTCAACGCTCATATCTCAGTCAATTTTGTTCGGATCGACTTGAAATTTTCAGGACATATTCTCAGATACTTATACTTCAAAAAAATGCAATAACAAAAAAATCGATTTTTTCAAAATCGCAAGTGGGGGTAACCCCTTAACGTAACGCCTCAAAAATAGGTGGGCTATGTAGCTCTATCACAACTCGGCAACGGCTTGTCTGAAACAAAAAAATCAAAGTCCATTACATTCAGTATGACACTAGCTACAAAATGACCCTCGGATATAAAGTTTTATAAAAAAAATTTTTTAAATGGCAGATGAAAAACGAAAAAAGTTTTTTTTTAACGCATTTTTTTCGCAAAAAAAGAGTAAAAATCAAAATTTTAAAACCATCGAGGGTCATCTTGTTGCGAATCATGTTTACAATATGTGCTTCAAATTTCAAGAGAATCGGTTTATTAGTTTTAGACATACGATGGAGCTAGATTTTGAAAACGTTTTTTTCGAGAAAAACGCTTCTGAAGTTTATACTATGAAAAACTCTTACCTAAACTCAATCGGCAATTCCTGCACCGTACAAAATCCCTTCTGATTGCTCATCATCGTCGATTTCTTCAAGTCTTGCTTGCTTTCGATTTTTCTAAATTTTCAAAGTGGACTGGCCCCTTAACAATATCACATTTGCGCCAAGCGTCATGTCACAGCTTTTCGTAGTTGGAAGCAATACCGATAAACTACATAGGCTTTTGCCAAAAAAGTTCATCGTTTCGCGTATCCTTTCCGCATTCTTTTAATGACGAATAAATCTTGTTATCAATCCTTGCGAGTTAACGGTTGAGTGCAATCACTTAGTAATGACAGTCTGCTTCTATGCGCCTTAGGCACAATGAGCGGGGGCATCCCCGGAATCAGCAGCAACGGTGGACACGTACAATCATCGCCAAGTCCGCCGGGCCACGATCCTCGAACATCAAGCATCCAAGCACTAAGAATGAGAGCCAAGGAACACGTGGAAAGCATCACGAAAGGTCTTCAAATGGTTTGAGCCCGATATTACTCCATCCTCATAGATGACGATGATCCGGATCGCAATACAATTTCGAGTATCGCAAAGCCCGAAGAAGAAAGTAACGAAACGGATACTTTTGTCTACCGGTATTGTGAATCTTCCTGATGTTCGTATTCGAACACGAGTTGTGTCAACGTGAAACACTTAGACTGTACACCGATTTATTCGGTGCATCAGACTCATCGGTCGTAAATCCAACGTGAATGAGGGTGCAATTAACGTGTAAGTGAATTTGACGGTTCTCGTTTTTTTTTGGGACACTCCAAAAATGTGTAGTGCGTAAAAATAACAGGCCGTAATTCGAAAACTCTTTCCCATAGAACGGATCGTCGTCAGTGCCGTTGGAGATGTATTGAGCATAAATAAATTAATGAACATAAATATATCAATATATACATGTATTAGGGTAATTCGTTTCAGGGAAACTTTTTTTTTACCCATCGTGCCCGAAAACCTTTAGTTGGTACCAAAAAACAAACTTTCGTGAAAGGGGGGTGTTGTCAAAAGATATTTAGAGGTCGCGAATCAAAATTGAAGGTTTCCCATTTGATTAACATTGAAAAAAATGTTTTTCTCATTATTAGTGTTACCATTCCGCGAATTTTGATATCGCGATATTTTCCAAGTGGGTTCTCATAGGAAATATGATACTTTACAATAAAGTTCATTGAGCCGTGTCCGTAAATTCAACCGTTTCAGCGGTATCATTATTTCAAGTGAATATTGTATGAAAATATCTATTTAAACGGCTGTAACGCCTAAGCTATTAGATATATCGAAAAAAATTCAGATGAGAACGTTGTAGAGAAAGTAATTTGCTACAAAAAAGTCTTATAAGCCGAGCCCGAAAATTCAACTCTTTCTCAGCTATAGCTGGATGAAGTAAAATAAACAGATTTTTTTTGTTTAAAAAAATCTATTTATTTTCTATTTATTTTACTTCATCCAGCTATAGCTGAGAAAGAGTTGAATTTTCGGGCTCTGCTTATAAGACTTTTTTGTAGCAAATTACTTTCTCTACAACGTTCTTATCTGAATTTTTTTCGATATATCTAATAGCTTAGGCGTTACAGCCGTTTAAATAGATATTTTCATACAATATTCACTTGAAATAATGATACCGCTGAAACGGTTGAATTTACGAACACGGCTCAATGAACTTTATTGTAAAGTATCAAATTTCCTATGAGAACCCACTTGGAAAATATCGCGATATCAAAATTCTCGGAATGGTAACACTAATAATGAGAAAAACATTTTTTTCAATGTTAATCAATTGGGAAACCTTCAATTTTGATTCGCGACCTCTAAATATTTTTTCACAACACCCCCCTTTCACGAAACTTCGTTTTTGGGTACCAACTAAAGGTTTTCGGGCACGATGGGTCAGAAAAAAAAAGTTACCCTGAAACGAATCACCCCAATATATATATATATATATATATATATATATATATATATATATATATATATATATATATATATATATATATGAATAGATATATATATATAAATTTTTATGTAGACGATAAATGAAATTCAGCGATTGGCTAGAAAAGAACAAGATGAAAATTCGGCGTAGTATCGCTGCGACAATTTAGGACTGATTCTGTTAATTTTCTCAGCGGCAAATGAAAAGTTATCAGCAAAGAAAAGTAATAGTCCGTGAAATTGGAAAGCTCCTTTGTGTTGATATGTCGAATCCGATTAACTTCAACTTTTCCAATTCATCCCGTCCGTTCCGGGAGCCAACGAGACGAAAAAAAAAACCGAAAGGGATAAAAACAAAAGTACAGTGGAAAACACGTAACGGATATGTAAGACGATGATCACCCAGTATTAATAAGTTAAGGCGATGAAGGAGTTATCTCTGTAACGCGAAATTCTCGAAAAATCGACACGGAGCGAGAATCACAATGAACACGCGACGAATCATAATATATATAGTTTAGATAGAAACGTTTCGTTCGTGAGCTCTGTTGTTTCATCGTCTTGTATATCCCCCCAATCATCTAGTAATATGCGATTCGGCGACATTTCCAATCACGTTGATTCGCGTGTGCTCTGTGAACGAACAACTTAAGAAAGAGTGAAGCGAGGTGAAAAAGAAAATCAATGAAGCACGTAAACGGGGATATTCCTTGGCCAAAAAATAAAAAAAATGTCCCACCCATCCGACACTCATAAGTTTGTATATAAATTGACCATCACTAAATAAAAATTTGATGTACATATTTTACTGGAAATCCTTTCTTTTTGAATCTCCATCATAAAAAAAAAAACATAATATTTGTTGTAAAATCGTTATAAGGTGGAAAGTGTTATTTTTTGTCAATTCTTTGACAGACTATCGGTATCACAAAGGAGGCCACCGACAGAGAACGATTTTGCAATACGAAAAACCGTTTGTGTATGGGTGTGTGTATATATATATATATATATATATATATATATATATATATATATATATATATATATATATATATATATATATATATATATATCGATGGCGTTCACCAGTGGCGTGCTGTGTTTGTTAACGAATTAGCATCTCAAAGAACCGTTTTAATTAAACCTTAATTAATTTCGTCTAGCATAAACGGTATGCGAGGACAGCCGGGAGGAATAATGGAAGGGAGGTTCACCCAAGCATTCAATTATTCGACTTTCTTTCGGCGTAATTAAAATCGTAGAACTGCCGATACAAAACACTGTGCGACGCAAGTCCATATAAAAAAAAAAGAATCACTCAATATTTAAGTGTTTTCGTGCCAAAATGAATCACAATTTTAAATCAATTAGGCACAAATGGTGTGTGTGTGCTTTACTTATTGACTCAACTTTCAGAAATCTCCGAACTCTCGCTGGCGAATTGATAATTGTCTGTATAAAGTTAAAATAAAACAGCTACGTCCGAACTAAAGCAGCGTAAAATCTTGGCAAGTGGGCAAAAGTGATATTGCTCAAAGTTCCCTGACTATACCTCCATAATCGGACAACATAAACTTAACATGGTCAACTCACAGCAGTTATTTTGTAACATAAATTAACGGCGATTTGTCCGTCGCACAAACATCACAAAACAGGACTATCTATATTGTTCAAACCGAATACGAAGGTCAATATACTTCGAGGAATTTCGGCAAAGTGGCGAAAGATACAGGGCTGATCCAGTGAGTGCGTTAAATTTTTTAGTGCACGCGTAGGCCGGAATATCATACAGTTCTAGCGACACTTGTTCCTCTCGTGAAATATCAAATGATCCTCGTTTGTCGGCAGCAGCAACTTTGCAAGTTACCAACTAATTCAGGCCACACGATCAAAATGATCAGCTCGATAGGAGCGACTAAAAAGGGTACTTATTATCTACAGGTAAACCGGAAGGAGCCATTACATGCATTGCTAAGATTGCTACATACAAACAGTGTCCCATTCACAGCACTGTTTATATTTTTCTTTTATTACGTTAGTGAATCGTGATGCGCAAACCTATTTGGAGATTATTATTAGCACGTTGAATAAGTTCTCGCTGTTTTCCAACAGTTCGCGTTACCAGCACTACGTGCGTGTAGTTCAAGATCGTAACGCATCTATAAAGAAGTACTACAAGCAAGCTTGAAATCAAGTGGATGTCATTTCACCGAAGTGTAAACAACTGTATTCTTCATAGTGTTGAACATGTCAAATTTCGTGCCAAAAAAGAGTATTTGCGGGGTATTTCACTGCACTACTTCATTTTTTTTAATCTGCAGCTGAAGCACATAAATCTTGTTGAGACTCACAACGACCATGCCTTGTCGCAGACAACATGAAGAGATTGGCTGAGTCGCTTAAAAAAATTATTTTGATGTGTCGAACTGGAGGCAGTACTTCATGAAGACTCATATCAGACGCTAACTGAACTTGCCGAATCATTGGGAGATCATCACGCAGCAGTTTCGAAAAGTTTTATAGCACTAGGAATAATTTTAAAAAATAAAGCATGCATTTTCACGATAATACAGCGAGATCTTATTGAACATCCCAATAAATTGGAAGGATATTCTTGGATTCTTTAAAAGTAAATACATTAACTTTTTCTCGATTTTTTCATGATAGACCGAGGATATAGAAGAACATTTCTGACAGCCGTAGGTGGATAAGCATAGGCAGAGCGCCCAAGCTGCCGACGTGCAAGCATGCACACATACACTTACGTTATATATATATATATATATATATATATATATATATATATATATATATATATATATATATATATATATATATATATATATATATATATATATATTTATATATATATATTTATATATATATATATATATATATATATATATATATATATATATATATATAAAGGGATGGACCAAAAACGATAGATTTAAAATGGTCACAAGAACGATTGGGTATTCCGAAGCTCGCTCGATTGAAGGGTGACAGTGAAGTGCTGACAGGGTGAGCATCAAGAGACGCGAATGGGGAGAGGGTTTGTTTCTGCAGAGTAGGAAGGGAATCGGAATGTGGGCGTGTGTGTGTGTGCGTGCGTGCGTGCGTGCGTGCGTGTGTGTGTGTGTGTGTGTGTGTGTGTGTGTGTGTGTGTGTGTGTGTGTGTGTGTGTGTGTGTGTGTGTGTGTGTGTGTGTGTGTGTGTGTGTGTGTGTGTGTGTGTGTGTGTGTGTGGGCGGGTGCGTGTTCGAGTGTGAGTACTGTGGATAGACGGAATGGAGGAACAGAGAAGGAGAGATGCGGGATGAGAACAGAGCGAGACGAGTAAAATGGGCAGAAGGAGGAATCATAGTGGCTTAAGAGCCAAAACTCACCCAATAAAATGGTAATTTCTGTTTGTGGAAGTTAACCATGCGAGCGCGGGCGTAGGAATTCTAGTCCGTGCGTACTATGGTCGCTTTGCGCTCCTACCTCCTAAGATCAATATAGCGAATATACGAGGAAGGAGCGATTATACTACACGGAGAAAAAGGTTTCGGTGAGTGGACGAATAAGAGTTTCCTTCTAACCCATTCGTGCAGTAATAATTAAATTAAATATGTATTCCATGAAAGACCTAATTCTGGTTTATTTATAATGAATCATTGGTTATGCATATCGGCCGAATTGGTTGCACAGCGGTTCGTCCCAAATATGCTAAAATCTTTATTATCTCACGAGTGCCTATCGATAAAATTTACATTATAATCGCTTGGCTTTGTGTTTTTTATTGGTTTTTTTCCTTAGGTACACGCTTTTCGCGTTTGTTACCTATTCTTTCCCATCATTATGACCGTTCTTTCCTCTACTGTTTACTCCTTTTTGTCTTACTTGATTTTTGTCTCCATCTTTCTCCCTGTTCCCCCCTGTTGCGGCCGCAGACGACTTCCCCCTCTGTATTATATTCATCATGACATTTCTGTCATGGGTATAGGGAAACTGCGGAAAACCTATACCAATACAGCCGGTCATCGAGTTCGCCCCCCAGTCGTGGAACTAGTCTTATTTCGCCGCGCAATGCCGAAGAAAAACATTTCACGACGAAATGCACTCGACTGGGATTCGAACCCGGGACCTTCCGGTCCGCTGGTTTAGTGGCGAGCACGCTAACCACTAGACCATCGCACCAGTTCACTTGGCTTTGTAATATAATAATATGACGACTTCAGTTAAGGAAGACTTTGTCCTTGGAGTGCCATATTTCAGGTGTTTACATTTTATTTTTTTTAAAGGAAGCGAGTAAAGCTTTTTGAGTGCGGTTTTTTTCTTGCTTTTATTCATGATATACAGAACGTTAAAAAAATAAATAAAAAACCAAAATGGCGGCCGTTGCAGCTCCGCGAAAACAGGTCCTCAAATCGCGGGAGGTAAACGGCTGACATCACTGCCCCCTCTTTGTTGATCTGAAACACAAATTCAAAGCATGTTATCAATCTGTGACCCTGTGGTCATGGAATGACGGATGGGTTTATCGTTTAGTACAAATTTCGAAAAATGGCGGCAATTTAAAAAAAATCGAATTTTCGCGTTTTTTTCGCATAAAAAGATAAATAATAAATGCAAAAATGTATCTATCGAAAAAACGATCCGTCTTTCCGTGAAGACATATTTTCTGAGTATGCTCTCCAAATTTCAGGTCGATATGTTAATTACAGCGGTCAGGAGAATGTCAGCCATTTTTAAAAACGTGTTTTCGAGAAAAACGCGTTTAAAGTTTTGTAATGTGTTTACACAAATGTGTTTATAATTACCGCTAATCGGCAATGCCTGGTCCATAGAGGCATCCCTCCTCTTCTTCTAGCTGCTCATGTTGAGCCGCTAACATCTCCCGCTGCATTTCAAGGACAAAGTCTCCCTTAAGTTCTCTGAATGAGATGGCCAAGTTAAAGGTATTAAATGATTCCACTTCTATACCTGAAAAGTACTGTTACACGTATCAATTGGACGATTTTACAGATTGAGATTAATACATATTAAAAATGGCATATCACATTCCACCCAGTAGCTACTATAAGTCACACAGGTAAGCACCAATGAGTAAAGAAAAGTAAATGTCAGGTATGGACTATTGATTATTTTTGGAACATAGGTACGAGTAATTGTAATCTCGCTTATATATGAAAAAGATTTGTTGCAAAGTAAAAAACTTATGCTAACAAGGAACATCCCTCAAGTGACACCCTTCGATTTTGTTGAAATTTGGATATGTTATAAAGTAGCGAAAAGCAAGCGATACGTATTTTTTTTTATCGGCGGAAAAACGGTTTTAAAGGATGAAACGAACCCTCGAAGAAGGGGTGTTTTTCGTTTTTCGTCGATAACGTTATCGTTCTCATATCCAATGTATAGTGCACAAAAAAATAAACATTGTTGCAATTAAATTTTTTTTAATATCTCGTACCGTTAAAACGTTATCGACGAAAAACGAAAAACATCCCCATTTTTGAGGGTGCGTTTCAGGCCTTAAAACCGTTTTTCCGCCGATAAAAAAAATACGTATCGCTTACTTTTCGGTGCTTTATTACATATCTAAATTTCAACTAAATCGGAGGCTGTCACCTGAGGGATGTTCCTTGTAAGTACTCGAAAGTTGGCTTACCATCCTGCTCTTTACAATCCTTATACATGCTTTTGACAAAAATCATTGAGATGAAAATAAATTCACCAGCCAAGACGTAGTAGTCTGAGGTAATAAAAAATAGGCCGCCCATTTTTAGTCGCTTTAGCTATGGTACATGGTTAATGATAGTAATCGAAGAAATAAGGGGGATATCGAATATCCTAGTTTACAAATCCCGATATCCCTCGCAAACACGATATCATACAGTACCGACAAAAGTTGAGAGAACAGAAATTTCCATAAGTTTTAGGTACTTTTCGAATTACTCTATCTGCGCGAAAAAACATCATAGGGGAAAATTAAAAAAGCCTTTTACAGCTTAAAATTTATAGTTTTCGACATTTGACTTCCGAATCTATTCAACTCTTTGCTACCAATGAATTCAAATGATAAATGGTGAAGGAATTTTTTTGATTTTTTTTCCAAAAACGTCTACAAAAAAGGGATGTTTATTTGGATTAATAACGCAATCAGATCCCTTTTCCTTGATTCTTCCTATTTAATTTGAGCATTGAAAGAGGTCAGCACGATGATTTTTTCGCACAGTTATGGCCCAGTAAAGCGAAAGTGACGCTTTTGACTTTTATAATCAGTATCTCATGAATCAATCATCATACAGCAAGCCGACGAGCAGTTCCGGAAAGCTGAAGGTATGCCCTTTAAGGGAAAAAACGAATTTGTAATAAATAACAAATTCGATATGAGATATCAATGTAAAAAAATGGCGTTTGTTTCTTAAATCACCAAAGTTACGATATTTTCGCAAATAACAATCGCAACTATTATGTTGCGGCATTTTTTCTAAGTTCATAGTGTTTTCAAAAAGTATGCAAATCGTTAAGTCGCCCCGATTTTTTATTGTCGGTGCCCCGCATGATCAATATTGAACTTTTTGTAAAAACAATTGAAGGAACGTCATTATCGTATTGAACCATGATCAACTCGCTTTTAGGTTAAAAAAATCGTTTTTAGAGATTTACCAGTGTTTTCGCTCATGTAAAATGACAATCAACAGAAGAAAAAAATTGATTTTCATTTATTTTTGCTTCTCTTTGTGAAAAAAAAAATTCTTTGCATTCTTCGAGGTGTAATTTTATTGGCTGGCCAACTTCTCATTGAAAAATAACAATCATTCCCTCTTGAAGTAAAAAAATGCCATTGCTTAACGCTTTTTTCTGTCTCAAAATTAACTTGCTTTTAAAAGTTGTATACCCCCTGTATTGCGCAGTAACAGTAGCCTTCTTCAACCAGGGTTGCAAGACGAGCAACTTTCGCCTCATTGTCAGTCAAATGCAGTCAAGCCATAACCAATTTAGAAATTAGAAACTATTTTGTGCATAAATTTCTTCAGAAAAATGTTACAGTACTAAATAGTACTGTTTTGATTTTAAACGCATGAATTCACAATATACCAATTTGGCATTTGGCATACCGTATTAAAAAAAAACGTACAGGAAATACAAGGGGGTATACAACTTTTTAAACAAAGTTAATTTTTTAACGGAAAAAAGGTGTATGAAATAATATTTGTACTGTGAGAGGGTTTAATTGTGACTTTTTCAATGAGAAATTGCCAAATGAATAAAAGTACACCCTTAAAAACAAAAATAAAAGTAAACAAAAAATACATTTTTTTCTACTGATTGTCACTTTCCTGAGCAAAAACGTGACAATGTTTTACCCCCGAAATGAACTTTCACGACTTCGGCGCTGTCGACAAAACTAAAGCCCGGATTTTTCTGCACATTTTGTCTCACGTCGCCGACTTCGTAGGGGTTGTAGTTTGGCATCAATCCACCCCCATCCCCCTTCATCCCCTAAAAGAAACCCTGCACCCCGGTTTTTAGGCAAACTTGGATTTAGCACCCAGGGCACCTACAGAATCACCTGTCAAAAAGCTGGCCTTTTTCTAATTATTTTTCGATTACGGGGTTTTTTAGCGACGTCACGACTGTACTACATAGAAAAACAAGTAAATCACCATGAAAGCGAAGCGGGCTTACACCAGTGTAAACGTCTACAATTAAGCGATTTTTGGCGATTTTTTTTTGGGTGGAAGGCCAAGTAAGAGGATAATAATATTCAAGGATGTTATTAGTCATATCTGCAAGTGGACAAAAAAATGATATTTAACATATATACAAAATGGTGACGCTGGAGCCATTTTCGCGAGGCATGTTGAATTTGAGACGCTCCGAGGCACGCAATATAACTGAAGCAAATGTGAATGTGGAATTTCTTTTTTATTTTATTTGTATTAATTTACATAAGTATAGCTAGAGAAATACGTAGGGGATTTTGGAAATATTCATTTTCGTGTAATCGGCAAGCATTTGAAGTAAAAACTCAATTTTCGACCGAAAAAAGGACAATCATTTGTTAATAAATGACATTATATTTTAATAATGTTATTTTAAAGATGTGCTCAAAAATTGTAGGGAATAGAATGAAAATTGTTGGAATGATGTTACGTGCCGTTTTGAAAAGTTGTGTTCCGAGAAGAATGGTCGACGTCTCGCACACTGGCCAGCCATTGCTCCCACAGGCCTTTTTTACAGGGACCAAACTTCTTCCCCTCATTCTAAATGGTTCAAAGCATCTCTCAAGCCAATTTTCAAAAAAGATTTTTTTTAAATAAAAATATTGTTTCTTTGAAAATTCAAAAATAAATGTTCAAATTTTCAAAAACACATTCAAAAACAAATTTTCAAAAACAAATTCAAAACGAAATTTTCAAATTTTCAAAAAGATATTTTCAAATTTTCAAAAACCAATTCGAAAAGGAATTTTCAAATTTTCAAACACGAATTCCAAAAGAAATTTTCACATTTTCAAAAATAAATTCTAAAGGCGATTTTCGCCTTATCAAAAACAAATTCAGAAAATAATTTTTTTGAAAATTCCACAGTGGTGTTACCCCTTAAACGGCATCGAGATACCGCTGCGCCTCTACGTACACTGTTTGTTCAACGAAATCGATGGAACAGTCGACGAGACCGTAATAAGAATTCGAGACAAATAAGCCAGCGAACAATAAATAAATAGAACAAAAATAAAACGAGATAAGAGGATTGGATACGACGTAAACGTGACGGGATGAGAAAAGAGAAACGGACATCCGTCGCCACCGGTCGGTTCAGCGATTTAAGGGTATAAATATTGGAACGGAAATGGCGAGATTATTAAATCGGTATAGTGGAAACTCCCTCGAGAGTAAGGCGTTCCCGAAGTAACATGAGAATCATATAGTCTATATAGTATCCCGACTAGAATTTTCGCTACAAGACAGACTGAGGCTAGATCCGGAATGCGCTATCGCGTACTACGCAACGTGGGGCGCGATTGCCCACTGTTTAACCATGGACCAGTTTTTATTTCGCAAGCGATGCTACTAATTGAAGGGTGTCTCAAAATTATCTGACATTTTTAATTGCGCGCCAATTTTTTTGTGGCGAACATAGAGTACTAATCTTTGGCAACTGGCATCAGGAAGTATTGAGGTTTAGTCATCGAGAATTACACGATTAAGGTGTTACCCCCACTTGTAGCGCAAAAAAAGGCCTTTTTCATGAATTTTTTCAAAGAAAACTACAAAACTTTTTTAATCGATCAATATACCATCTTAAAGAACACATCTTGAAGAACTTTCAGTAATTTTTTTATTGAAAAATATTCCATTGTTTAGTGGCAAATGGCCGCCAAAGAAATAATGTTTTTATATACACGGTTTGCGGTGACCAACATTGCGGCGAAGTGAATCATCTGAAAAAAAAATGCGGCTGGATTTAGTCAAATATAAGTATAAACTAGTCTTTAATCGAAGGATTTTAAAAAATATTCATTTTTCACAAAATGGCGGACAGTCAAAGTTAATGGTTCGATTTTAACGGAAAAAAACGGCTGTTTTTTAGCTATAAAACGGCCATTTTTTTCGAAAAAAAAATCGAACGATTAAAGACTACATTTTTATGTATTAAATAAGTCTGCAAAATTTCAAGAAGATCGGTTCATTAGTGTTCGAGTAATCTTGGTCACCGACTTCAGAAATGCCATTTTGAGAAAAACGCGTTTAAAGTTTCTCTTTCAACGCTCTTTCAACGCGGATTCTTCTCTTTCAACGCTCATATCTCAGTCAATTTTGTTCGGATCGACTTGAAATTTTCAGGACATATTCTCAGATACTTATACTTCAAAAAAATGCAATAAAAAAATAATCGATTTTTTCAAAATCGCAAGTGGGGGTAACCCCTTAAGCAACGCATAGAAATTGTGAAAATTCACTACAAAAATGGTGAAAATTTTCCAGAGATGGTTCGAAAAGTACGCAACCTGCAACACTGTGGGCGAAACAATGCAGTTATTGCAGACGAAGTTTCATTGTCATGTTATCTTGTGCCGCAGCGATGGGAATTGGTCACCAAGATCGTGCGATTTGACTTCTTTCTTTGGAGTTTTCTGACAGGAAACGTGTATGCCAATGATCCACAGACCATTCCGGAGCTGCAGAAAGCAATTGGACGGATCATTAATTCAATTAGTGCGCAATTGTGCGAAGTGTTATTGAAAATTTCAACAAAAGAGTGAACGTTTGTATACAGGGACGAGGCGGCCATTTATCGGATATTGTGTTCCACACATAACGTCCATATTTGTACCTTACATTAAAATCAAAATATTCGTACTTTTGAAATAAATAATACGTTTTATTATTAAATTAAAGTGTCACATCATTTTGAGACAGCCTTTACAAACAACAGCCAAGCCGTCTGAAACGTTCTGCACTTTGTATCAAAGCCGGGGAAATAATTCATAATCTGCTAAGCTTGATGCCTGTACGAATGTTTGCTAGGCTTTGATGTAGTACCAGATAGTGGCTTTAAACTTAGTATCCTAAAATATCAATCTAAATATACTTCGGTATCACGTCGTAATGTATTTTTATTTTTATATTATTTCGACAGTTGATTATAGTCATCGGATCTTACGATCCATTACGCACTATTGTTTTGGTCTGGAAATTGACAAAATTATGCTCACATACTATACCGCCTAGACCATGGGTGGCCAACCTTTCCAGCATAAGGGCCAAATTTTAGAAATAATATTTCCCATACTCACATAGTAATGTTATATGATACGCCTCATGATGTCATGTTCTTTTGCTGATCTGCAGGGGAAGTCGGGGCAAGATGATAACGGTCATGTTCAAACAAAACAATACATACATGAGTCAGCCAACTTTAATTATTTTTTAAACTAATCAACATTCATTAACCTTTTAATTTTGGAAGCAAAAATCAGTCTTTCTGGTTCGTACCATACAATGTATATTTTTAATTAAGCCTCTATTCTCAAGAATAATCTTGCTTCCATAACATTTTGATCATTTGTAAGTTCTTTTTCTTCCCCTGGTAAAAACACCGGTTGAAGAGGAACCGAATGATGTACTAGTTTCATTTCACCTTTTCTAACGTAAATAGTGGTACGTTGTAAAATATTTCGGGTTTGCGATAGCTTGTATTCATCTTATCCCATTAGACGGTTAACGACTAACAAAAAATCACGCAATAACCCTGAACATTTCTGACAATCCGTTCATCTTATATTAATAATTGGTACTTTCATTGTATTTAGCCACCTATCTCTAATTAATATCAGCAACCCAAATAGACTGCAACGATGTTAAACTTTACCAAAAATTACATCATTTTGTCAAAAAATCAACATTGTTTTCTCACTCAAGACGCATGCTTCCACTACAGTTGATACTTTTACACTCATTCACCTCACACCTCCATACTCCATACTGTGCTCGCACACGCTGTTTAGTGGCTAGGCTTACGATTCATCTTGCGCTGCGTATTCGTTTTGCCCCGAGTTCCCTTACAATAAAAGTTAACATTTATGTTTATTTGATCCAGCTCCGCGGGCTACAACACGACCCCCGGCGAGCCGCAAGTTGGCCACCCATGGCCTAGACTAAGGCCGCTTCAATAATGATCAGGCAGGAAGCTGAGGTCCGGAATACTGTAGTAAGGGTCGCCCGATCTGTGCCGTATGTCCACCGGATCGGTAAAACCGTAGTACGGGGGTAAGAAAGCACTCCGATCAGACCGAAGCAGGATAGCCTTCTCATGTTAGTGTCGTACTAAGGTTTCATTGATCAGGTTGACATCCTGCACATATCAGGCGTGCCTCACTACGGTATTCCGAACCGCGGCTTGACAGCAGCCCGATCTGTATCCAGGCTGCCGGATTGAAAGTTCCAGTCGGGGTGTTTTCCCTGAACGCAAGTTGCCGTATGGCTGTATTGTCCAAACTCGCGCCGTTTCGCCAAGCATAAGACAGAATCGAGATGATCGGCTGTGCTCACGTGCAACTTCATTGCTTCATCAGACTAGCAAGGAATATCCCTCAGGTGACACCCTTCGATTTTGTTGAAATTTGGATATGTTATAAAGCACCGAAAAGTAAGCGATATGTATTTTTTTTATGAGCGGAAAAACGGTTTTAAGGGCTGAAACGCACTATAAAAAATGGGGATGTTCTTCATTTTTCGTCGATAAAGTTTTAACGGTACGAGATATTAAAAAAATTTAAATTGCTACAATGTTTATTTTCTTGTGCACTATACATTGGAGATGAGAACGATAACGTTATCGACAAAAAACGAAAAACACCTCTATTTCCGAGGGTTCGTTTCACACCTTAAAACCGTTTTTCCGCCGATCAAAAAAAAACGTATCGCTTACTTTTTGGAGCTTTATAACATATTCAAATTTCAACAAAATCGAAGGGTGTCACCTGAGGGATGTTCCGTGTAAGAACAGAGGAGTCGAAAGAGATGAATGAGAGTGAATTCTAGGCTAAAACATCAAGAAAAAGGAAAATGCCAAAGGGCAATGGAAGACAGAATTCCAAGTGGCTGCGATTATGCACACGACAGGTTTAAAAGAGAAGAGTACGCGGCAGAGGTCAACATTTTTACTGAGCGAAAATGGAGAGGAGGTTGTTGATAAGATCAACCTGTTGGAATACTTATGCGACGCAGGCAAACTATTAGTAAATACACATCATAAGGCTGCTCTTACGAGATGATGCTTCATACTCCCAGGTCAGAAAACTTCATCGAAAAATCCTGCAAAATACCCAACTGGAAGAATTCCTCTTTAGGGATTATTTAATGGATCAAATTAAGTCGGCAAAATGAAACAATGTACTATTTTTAATTGGAAAATCCCACACTAGAAGGACCAGGGGACTGCGCCACAGTCCTAGATGCCCCGACAACAACCGGATTAAGAAATGCAGGTACGGTCAAAAGTATGCACGCACACAAGGACAGAACAAGTCAACCGATTGCAGGACAGAAAGCCGCCGGAGGATTTGAGGTGAACAAAATAGCCGGTACATTCAAATTCTTCACACCAGACGAGAAGTCGGTAACGGATGGAAGTAGCTTTATTTTTAGTTGCGTACAAGGGTACAGGATTGAGTTCCTGGGGAAACCATATCAGAAGTCAGAACCCCCAAGGGCAAGTTCAGAATCGTACCTGAGTGAATACAAACACGCGGTGAAGCATTTGCTGGACGTTGACATGATCAATGCTTGGACGCGTTGGAGAAATTCCTATCCCCCTATTTCTTGATAGATAAACCAGACGGCGGGAAGAGGTTCGTGCTTAATTTGGAACGGCTAAAAGGACTCAATGCTAGAAAACACTTTAAGTTGGAGAATACTAAATCGGCGATTAAGCTAGAATTAGAAGTGGCATTCATGGCTCGTATAGATTTGCAGTAGGTATGCATGTTTTCTGATCTTAATGCAAGACAACTGCAATAATATCTCGGACTTTAATATACGAGACAAATTCCCGAATTCCAGTGCTTATCGTTCCAGTTGTGCATGAACCCATTTGTATTTCTGTCAGTCCAAAAACCAGTCGTTAAAAGTTTACGAAAAAGGGGCTCCTTCCGTCATATATTGAGACAACGTAGTATGGATTGCGGCAAGTTTTAGTAGATACGACATGAACGTAGCTGTAAAAAAAGGCACTAGAAGTACCGTTTTGAAGGTTAATGAGAGAACACTCTCATTGCGGTTGTTATGGGGTCTAGCCGTCGAGGGTGAAGTGCGAGGGGAGCGCCCTATACTTATGCATCGAGCCGATTGGCTGTTACCAACTGTTAGCTATCAAACAATCGTCATATTAAGGTAGTACCTCCACAGAAGAGTTGAATTAAGAAATGGTTGAAATTTGACATATACGTTATTTAATACATTATCCAAACATCTGTGCAATTTGAATAAGTTTGACCACCCCAAACCTGAGATATTTACACTTAAAGTTGGCTTGGTTTACACGTTACAAATGCGTTATGATGGGCAAACAGAGCATCATTAATTCTACCGTCAAAACTAAAATTAAGAAATCGATCAAAAACGAGGATAAGCTACAGTAAGATATCACGAATAATGTGAAAAAAAATGAGAATGATTCACCATCTAGTTTCCAAGATATAACCATGAGAAGCCTTCACAATTTTGGTGCAAAGCCTGGCAAAGCCTGGAAAAAAAACAATTGGGGCAAAGCCTGGACAGTCCCGGCAAAAAGTTTACTGGCAATGGTCGATCAAAAACACAATACAAAATATATTTTACGGCAATAAATGATATCCATCGTATTATCTACTAGTACCGAGTCAATATTGCGTAGTTTTTAATTTTATTCATTACTAATTAAACCAATTATCAATCTTTTAAACATGAACATGGTATGTAAACTTTTGGTTGAGATTTTCGCAGAGGAACTACCTTAAACGTACGTTCACGAACTATTTTTCTACATCTATTAAGAAAAATATGCATTTTTGAACATTCGGTGATTACATTAAATGTTTTTATTACATCGTATAAATATTTTCTATAACTTTTTCTCGCTCAATTAATGCTCGAAGAATTGGCAACGTCGTAAATCGTGGTATATGATATTGCCCAGGTTGGCAGATGTGTCGCGAAGTTTGAGACATACGCACTCCGTTTGTAACCTCAATATCCGTTCAAGGAGGTGTCAACAATGAATATCGGTCCCAGTAAAAAAAAATCGCTGAAAGGAAAAACTTTATAAATTTTCTGATGTACTATAAAGAATTTGATGTATGCGAGAAAGTCCGCTTTATTTTGCCTCTGCCTATAAATTTCGAGAAAAATATAATTTCAGTCAAATATAGTATAATTTCAGTCAAAATATAATTTCAGCATTTGTGCCGTCTATCACGTTGCAATGATTGTACAACGTAATATTTTGTGTGCTTGATTTTCGCACAAATTCGCTATTAAGAACATTAATTTTTGTAACGGTACTATGAAGACTCATTTTCACGGTACCACGGGTTAGTACGATAATTGGTCGAACCGTACTATTTTTTAGCTCCATGGTAACATTTTTTTAGCAGATATTAATAATCTACTGAAAAATTATCGGGAGTTTTCCATAAGCGCAATGTAATTAGCCCACGACATACGTCGAGTATCCGATTTTATTCTCTGAAAAGCGGTACTGCGGGTCGTATCCAAACTGCACACGATGATCAGGAAAGAGATTATAAACATCCGGAAAAAAATTCAGCTCGGTGGTAGCATATGGCTCTAACCCCATAAAAACCTCAACTAGAAAGAGAGCAGCTCAACACCTAAGTCGAAAAGTAAAGATCTTAGGTTTCGACAATTAACTCACAACAAAACATTGCAAGGTAAGATCTTCGGCGTAGTTTATTGAAATTCTCATTGTGGCGTTTTCAGAAACTGAATACGTATGGCTGTATACTACAGGGTGTCCAATAGGAAGTTGCTGAAACTAATCGACTGTCATTTTAAAACACGTGCACAGAATCAGAAAAGGCAAATTGCTTTAAATGGAGGAAACTCTGCAGTTTTAAACGCACATAAATAAAACCCAGCTAAATATTTTTTATGTCAATTTATTACATCTTATAAAAATAAGGAAAAAGTACAGTGATTGATGATAGATATTTTCGAAGTGCGAACCGTTAGATTGTGCACAAAAATCAATTCTCTTTTGAAAACTGTGAAAAACTGTGTCCAACATATCATGCGTAATGCCGCGAACCACTTCCTGGATGGCCGCGATCAGTTCTTCTGCTGTGCTGGGGTTTTCGGCGTAACAATGATCTTTGATGTAACCCCACAAGAAAAAATCACAAGGATTCAGGTCCGGTGAGTACGGAGGCCATTCTAGTCCGCCTTGAGCAAATTTAGGGTACCCCAGACCGATTACTCGAGTCCCATATACGCGATGAATAGCTTCAAACACCTCATAAGTCCGGTGCGGCGTCGCTCCATCTTGCATGAAGAAAACATTTTTAACCAGTTCCCTCTTTTTTGCATAAGGGAAGAATTTCGTTTCCAAAAGCTGTTTGTAACTCTCTCCTGTTACCGTAGATTCCAAGAATTGCAAATAAATTCCTTTTACTGAAATCGCTGCCCATGCCGTTACTTTCTGTGAATGAAGGGACTTCGCTATCGATATGTTGCGATTTTCCGTTTCCCAAAACCGGTAATTTTGCTTGTTTACGTACCCATTCATCCAAAAATGTGCTTCATCGGAATAAATAATCAATTTCTCATTAAGTTTTTCGGCTTCAAACATTCCCGTAATAGTGTTACAAAATTCGATGCGTTTCGTCATGGCATGTTCAGTTAACAATTGATGAGTGCTTATTTTATACGGATGAAACTTTAAAAAATATTTCAAAATGTGTAATGATGATTTGGTTATTTTTAATGCTTGAGCAGCTTTCCGAATCGAATCATTTGGATTTCGTTTGAAATAATTCTCAACTTCGTTGATCTTCTCTGGTGTAGTCACCGTAACAGATGGACCTGGCAACCCGTGTCTACGCTCCTGGAGTGTACCATACTTCACGAAGTTATCGATTATCCTACAAAAATTAACGTAAAATTACTTCAATGCAGTTTAATTGAATTGAAACACAAGTTGTGTGATAGATGAATATGAATAAATATTCAATTCTTACCTTTTCAGAGTGTTTTCGCTGGAAATTCTATGAGTTCCAAACTTAGTACGAAACCCTCTATACGCATTACTGTAAATTTTTTCCCTCGAGAAGAAGCACTCAATAAGATATACTTTTTCTTCCGTGGTGAACTCACTCATTTTGACGCGCGCGTACTTGCTTCAACCACGGCTGGAATAAAACTGCGGGGCCTCAGGCATGCGCCTTAGAAAAAGGGACCCCTATTGAATTCATGGAGGGAAGAGACACTTATTTAGTTTTAGCAACTTCCTATTGGACACCCTGTAAATAATTAGAAATAGCCAAGTTTCTGGCACTCCTGGTAAGTGGCGGTAACTATGAGGCGCATATGAACCTTACCGGAAAGATACAGCAAGATTTGCGATGATGAAAAGGGAAGATCAGAACAGCAAACTCGATTACAGCACAGGACTTCAGAAAATTTATTCTGATGGACTTGGTGGATTGTCCTTCCGGGTTGGGAGCTTTTTATAAGGGACGGAGCGTGCATGGCTTGTGATCAAGTAAGGAAAGCGACGCTCACATTAATTATTGATTTAGAGTGGTTGGTTATGTTCCTAGCATTTGAAACCGTTGCTTCAGAACTAGTGAATTGCGATCCTTTTTTAACTGAACAAGACCTCGTTAATGGTGTATGTAAACTGTACGATACGATATATAGGATTCTGACACCGCAATCTCAGAGTTTTCGCGTCAGATATTCTGTCAAGGAAAATAGGAAACCGGATAAAGCATCAGAACTGGATAACACAGATTCAGAATGGAAAGTATCACACCGTTCGATCGGATACTAGAGTTGTAAGGTTGGTCAAAAATTGACATTTTCGGGAGCGGAACTAACGGTAAGTGTAAACAGTTTTGTTCACCGTTCAAAGATACGGAGAGCACCTTCGTTGATGCATTTACATGGAATTGGGGAGCCAGTTTTCTCTATGCCTTTCTATCATTTTTGTTGAGAGTCAACAGCACAACCTTGGATTCCCATATTTCAGTCATTGGTTGAGGACTGTTGATTCTAAAAACGAAAAAAAATTATTGTCGCATTGTGGAATAATAGTTTATTCACTGGCCACCGAGCTCCCGCTGGTTGCTCAATCATTAGGTTTGCGGGTTTGAGGAAGCAGTCATCGCCGGCTGGAACTGATATGACTAAGGCGTCTCTATCAGAGACAACCATACGACAGTGCACTAATTCCGTCAGAACCTGGTACCACCATTGCAAGGCTCAACGTATTTATATGTACGACTTCAAAGGTGCGATCTACTGGAATTTTCCTCAAACATGCTTAAGGACGCAGTCTCATATGTAACCCTAAACTCGATAAGAATTGCGATTTCGTTGTTAGGCAAATACAATTATTCAGCGAATCTCTCGTTCTTTATAGATTATTTACAAGGATCTTCGGACCGTCAGATCCTTTGAGATCAAAGTATGATGAAACGTAAGAGCCAGCAATAGTACTAAGCTACCTGGTGAACTAAACACCATGTGCCTAAAGGATGCCTTGAAAGACATTAGCTATACCAGTGCTCACAGTCAAGATGGTAACATCACATAGAATCCAGACTTTTTCATTCACAAAGACAAGTCAGATTGAGAAGACCGCTAATGCCTCGGATGTAAAGATCGGGGACCTCACCAAGGCCTTCGAAAATAGGAGCTGGTCAGCTCTCACTAGACCTACCACCTTCAAGGAAATGCCAGAGTTATCCATAGCAAGCACCATCAACGCTTATTTAGAAGCAGCAAAAAAACTTGAGAAAAGTTTGTGAGCAGTTCATAATCACCGAGAAAAAAACCGAATAGAACGGGCTCTTCGCAGTCTATCGATAGATGGATCAGGTCTGCTTTATCGAACAGCGGGATAAGTCAGACGTTCACGGCACACTGCACCAGGCATGCTGCAACGTCGGTAGCTTTACAGAAAGGATTGAACATCAAAGTAATTGAACCATGTGTGGGATGATCAAAATCCTTGAAGGTCTTCGCCAAACTGTATACTCGGCCTGTCAAACTAGCTAGTTAATAGTTTGCAAATACGGTTTCATTCATAAAAAAGTTTCTACATGTTATAAGATTGCAATGATAAAATAAAAGTATCTTTAAACATGTACGTTTGTAATCCTGTCAAGCTAACGAAATATGATTAGTCGATCAAACCGACTTATCTAACGTAAAGTCCAATCGAACGTATATGATGGTCTCGTACAAAGCATTACAACCCACCACAAACATTGCTCCTTGAAAGAGGAGCCTTATCGGATTGAATTTGTTAATTTTCTCATTTCAAACACAGCAACCAAAAAATATTACCCAGGGATTACGGAATAGAGAGTGGTAAAGGGGATATAGCACCTCAATGAATATAACGATACTACGTTTGTAATCTCTCGACCATCATATAATTTCGATCGAACTTCCCTTCACGTGAGTTCGTTTGATCGACCAATTGTCAGTCGGCAACACGTTCCTTCCTTTCCATTCGAGGAAAGAGAGGATTTTGTTAATTTTCTAGTTGAAGTACAACATTCTTTTTTTCTTTTTCCATATTACAAAACGTCACAGAGGTAATAGTGGAATGGGTTCACAACAATGTATCTCGGCCTCACGTAGTAAGGGAAGCTGCAATTTTTGTTTTCAAAATTGAGAAAGGAGCTTCGTCTTGATGAGGAGCCTTGATGAGGAGATAGACGATAGTCGTCTATTCATTGGCCATTGACTGCGCAAATTTTGGCACATTCCATAGAGCCATTTTTTCGAACACTGGGACCTGTAATCGTGACCCAGGTAGCAATTTTCAAAAAGTTGTCCAAAAGTCGGCCAAAAGGGTGCCAAATGTCCGCCCGGAAGTTATCTTAAAGTCAACAACCATCCAAAAAGGTAACTGTTGGACACATGATAACTTATAGGTAACTTCCAAGCGGACATTTGGTACCCATTTGGACAACTAATGGACAACTATTTTGAAATGGCTATCTGGGGATCTGCTGTACCAGTCGAATCGAGTATCACACGGCCTCAACATGACGCGCAGTCCTGGATTTGCCGTATAGGTGCCTAGGGGCGGCAGACTTTAGGAGGCGGCGAATTTTAGAGGCACCTAAAAAGGCCTAGGTAAATACAAGTGATTAAGATAGGAGGGGCGGCACAAGTCAAGTGGTCTATACTTAAGAAACGTATAAATCCGGCACTGATGACGCGTTTTTTTACTTGCGCTTTGTATTCGTATTCCACAAACTGCGAAATGCTGGCGCTAGTCCTGGCATTCGCCCGTAACCACGGCACTTAAAAATGGCAGACTATATTATCACCATCAACGCGTGGCTTACAAATCACTTTCTAGTATGACGAAGTAAATTGCATTGCCAAGAACTAGTCATTATTTTCCAACTTATGATCTCAAAAATGTATAAATCTGTATTAACCTAACAATCTGGATGTTAGGTTCTGTGCCAGAACCTATGGGTGACCTGCTCTCAATAAAATGAAACCTTATAAATAAGAACAAAGAACGATCCCAACAAGATTATAGCATAGTAGCCATTGTGCTCGGCTATTGGGAGAGCACTGAGATATAGCATTTTCGAGACACCTTTACGTAATTTTTTTGCGTAGGCATGGAACGATAACATTTACTTAATCGATATCGGTTTTGACCATTTCCCTAGGCCTGTGACGAACGCGATACCTAGTGGACCTTAGATGCGGTCATGGTGGAAAACTTTTTTGCGGATTCGGAAGGATTCTCACGTAGACATAGGCCTGCAGTTGAAGGCAAACGCCTTGACCTCAATGATGTAAAGATAAAAAACTACAAGTATGCGTAACTTTTTGGTGTAAAGTATGAGTAGCTTTTTGGTAAAGGCGAAAGACTATAAATGTGCTTATGCAAAAATTCCGGAAGGAAAAACTGTCGATATTCTTATATCTTAACAGCTACGCTCCGAAACGTATTTTCGACGACACTGTCATAAAATAATTCCGTCTCATACTTTTCGATGTCCCTATTTGCGACTCAATACATTCAGCCGATACTGAAATATCATCATCGTATCCATCAAAACCCTAGGAAATGTTACAAAATTGTAGACTGTAGTTTTCTGGCCGGGCAATGTAGGCGCACGCAATTACAACGCATTCCTCTATCCCTCCCCTCTACGCTGCCTTTCCGCTGTAACGCGCACCTGATTGGCTATTTATTTCAATTCATAATTCATTATCTATGCGTCTGATCAAAAAATGACTGAGGACTTTTCGTCTCAGAATTTTTTTCCCTACCAGATGCTAGAAGGGCGTACTTTACTTCTGGGACACCCTGTGTGTATATATATATATATATATATATCTATATATATATATATATATATATATATATATATATATCTGTGTGTGTGTGTGTGTGTGTGTGTGTGTGTGTGTGTGTGTGTGTGTGTGTGTGTGTGTATTAAAAAGCTCCTGTTGAATAATTAGACGATCTGTTCCCGTTGAAGTTTTGGTGCGTGCAAAAGAGACCGTACATAATTCAACATTCACGTCCAATTCAACATCCGTAATTCCTACAGTAAGTAAAGAATTATCTATACTTATCCATTATTAGTTCCATAATTTAAAGGGAACAATACAAATTCACCCTCTAAATATAGACCAACAAAAATTTGTATAACACTTTGCATTTAATATTTTGTTACACAAAATAACCAAAAGTTGAAAATGTGGAACTTCATTGCATCGCATGGCCGAGTCATAAAAAGTTGGCCAAACGTAAGAAAATAAAGTTTCAATTCTGGGCATTCGAAGTGGTTAGTCTGGTTGGGTAATCGTGAGAAGATCGAATTGCAGACTAGAGAGGGTTGCATCCTTCGCACATGCTCCGATAGGCCTGTTCTACAGTCATACTCGGTCGAGCAAAGCGTGGTGTATTCGGGGCCAAGTTGTACTTTTTATTGCGAGTTTAAACTCTGCTTTATAATAGGAATTTTCATTATCAAGTCACATTTTACCAAACTCTACTGAGCATCGCTGAAAGGCCTAAAGTGTTGAGCCCTTTGGTTTTGGGGAAAGTATTTTTTAAATAAAAATAATTGATTTTTTTGTATCTTTTTCTAATTTTCTTGTGTTCTTTATCATGTTGAGTTCCAAGATGTACGGTTCACTTTCTCAAAGAAATGTTTTTTAATATTGTTTTGGAACAAATCAAAATACCTAAACATACGGGTGAATATGTAACCATTTTTCTTGTATTCAAAGGAATGATAATGCGTCGACTGGAAATCGAGGAATATACGAGTTTACGTCACGTAAATTACGACGCTCTTTTACTTTGTGCGAGGAAGTGAAATCTGTTGTATTAAATAGTTTGAAAACAAAATGGCAACAAGCAGCAAGGATTGAAGACAAATTTGGATATTTGGGTTATGTTTTTTACCCTCGAAAGAACCGGCAAAGCTTTAGGGAATTCCGGCAAGGGAGGCCGCCCACTCTTAGAATTCGCTGAATCTTGTGACCGGACAAAACGGAGAGAGTCAAATGTTGACGAATTGTCAAATGCCACTCACAACAGATTTCGCGCATCTGGAAAATTAGATACTGCAAAAGTAGTTCAATATATGGTATCAGAATCTTTATCAAAAGCTACAAACTATAGAAAATTCCGAATGCGATTTCAGAAACGACTCTGGCTGCTGGTGTCCCTCTATCGCTTTCAGTTGAATGAAAATGGTCAAGAATCCAGTATCGGAGACTCCGTAATATAAGCAGAGAAGGTAACTGTAATTTATATCCGCCGTATAAATTAGTGTATCAATCGAAGTTAAGATGTTATCCAATGAAGGCTGATATCGCTGCAACCGAATGTAGCGTCGTAGTAAAACCGCCGGCTTTGCTGAATGGCATAACCGAAAAAATGTTGTTAAGGAGGTACGGTGATGACCATGCTAGTAAACTTAGAGTCTATTTCACGCCGCAATGTCGCCACGTTTTAGATATATGTATATGGCCTATTTTTCGAGAAATATTTTTTAAGTATTGAATTTCGAGTTTCCTATTATTTTTATAATATGGAAACAACCTTAATAATCTACTACTCGACTTCAGAAGTACGCCATATCGTTGACGTTTAGCATCGTCGCATTTTCGGTGACTGTCATCGGTTCCACGGGCCCGGCTTTTTATTCTTTGTAGCCGGTTAACATGGAGAATGAAAATACTGTGGAAGTTCATCAAAAGAGTAACGGGATTGTGCCTGAAGTCCAGTTTAGAGACGAATGTAGATCCTGACGGACAAGAATTAGAAAATGAAAAGATAATATTGCGATTGCAAATAAAAAACGTCGCGTTGAAGTTAACCTCAATGTCCAATGTCCAATCTGTCCAAAGTCAAAACATATTTCATCGATTGTTATGTCATTTTTCCCTTCCCCAATTTCCACAATATTTGCAGGTATAAGAAGGAACGTTTATTTTATATCACGGTTCTCCCATGCTGAATTTATATATAGATGCGTTGCATAGGTACGTGTCGCCAGAAAAATTGAGATGCCTTTGCTGTACGTAAAAGAACTTCAAGTAAATAACGATGAAAGGCCCTTTATAACCCATTTAAAAAATGTAGGGCTTCGCACAATCATATTTTTAATTCGCGTTGAAAATATCCGATAGACGAATCAAATTTGCGCGGGTATCCGGCGTTGCCACACGTCGAGCAAGATGGCTGCTGTTACGTCACGAGAAATCTCGCTCTCCGAAAACTTCGGTTTTTGCCACTTTATTTCTAAATTCATTGCTTATTTCTGCGGTAAGCTTTCCAATTCAAGGTGCCTTATCGATCACAAAGATTCAACGAACGCAACCATCAGTTTTTTTACGTGTTTCTTGGCTCCAAGTAGCACAAACAAATCGATATATGAGAGGACAGGCACATTTTGTTGTCTACGTGTGACTAATTAACGAACTTTAACAATTAATAACTCGGAAAGTGTACGGTAAATCTCGTGGAAACTCCGCATACGCATGGACGAAGGTCTCGACAATGCTATAAAAAAAATCGGGCTTTTATCTTGAACTCGCTCTAATCACCGTACCTCCTTAACTCGTGTCAGTCAGATGGATATTATTAAGAAACCTTGCATAAGCTTTAAATTTACCAAATACGATGCCTTTATTGCACAGTTTTGTAGTCTAGTGTCTAAAATATATCTGGCAATAAAGATTTTGGACAAAGCCCAAAAGTTGGCCGATTTACGGGGATTTTTGTAAAGGGCCAGATCACGCACTGCGCTACCACTGCGCCTTCACGCGCGGTAACCTTGTATGAATTACTTTCAACTCTCATATATTTTTCCGAGCCCGGACCGACGCGGGTCGTTTATTTTATGACGTGGTGAGGAGCGTCCCAATATAGGGTCGATAGCAGCGACACCCCGCGGTAACGGCACGAAAAAAGTACATACACTTATGTGCTAAAGATATATACACCTATAGATTGAGGCGTCTTCTCACTTTGGACACTAAAAAAGGCTATTTTCATGATTTTTTTGATACGTTTATATTATAGATATTGATATAAAAGCTGTTACAATTAATAAATACACTTTCGAAATACATTTTTTTTAAATTTATTTCAGTCACTATTTATAGACGAAAATGGTAGTTAAAAAATGTCCTAAAAAAATTGTGGATTGGATCATCCGAAACAAAAAAATCAAACGGTTTTAGATTCAGCATGTTAATGGCTATAGCGCATATCATACGAATTTTGATATATGCAAAAATAACGAAATGGTGGGCATTTTTGGAAAAAAAACGTGTTTTTTCACCGTTTTTGGCAAAAAAAATATTAGATATCGAAATTTGAAAAAAAAATCCTTGATACGCGCTATAGCTATAGTTGTAAAGAATGTGGTTAAAATTTCATAACGATCGGTTCAGTAGTTTCGAAGATTTTATCAACAAGCCGTCGAAAAATGTTTGTGCAGGTAGTAAAGTAAAGGTCACACAAAAATACAGTTAGACTCCTTTGATCTTCATACAATTTTAGTATGATACTTTTGGATGTGTATACTTTCGAAAAACGTAATAAAAAAATCGATAATTTGAAAATTGTGAAGTGAGAAGACGCCTTAAGCCGCACTGTTGTTTGTGTTGACCAAATCGATATACGGTCGTCGCAAAAATCGCTTTTTTGCAAACTGATTGCTATTCCATATGAGAACTTCATTCCGGGCACTGATGTAGTTCTAGCCGGGCCACGACCTATATTAAACGGTAATTAAATAGCGTAATCCGCGCTACGCTTAGGAACCGTACGGGTGACGAGTCTGCCGGTTAGGATATGCTTGCCGCAAAATGATACACCGTTTAAGCACGGATGGCGCTTAGCGTTGGCGGCAGAAAGAGGGTACGTTGAGCATGGAGGCTGAGCTATAGTGCCACAAAGGCTGTTTAGCATTATTAATTAAGGCCAAAGACACACTAAGTTGGCGCGTACATAAGCAGAAATAATATTTACTCGGCGTTCATTAGAGAATACCCGCGCGCGGTGGGCGCGAGTCAGACGAATGTGGGAGGATGCGCTCTTGATGAAGAGACCAAGTGGGAGGCGGTTGACTGCTGCTAGTAGTGGAAAAGCGAGCGGGCGTCCGCTAAAAGATGGCAAACGCCAGAAACGAGCCGGATTCTCATTAAAATAACCACGGAGCCTTTCCTCTCCAGTCCCTTTCCTCCCTCCCCGCCATTTTCTCTGTCCTTCCAGTCCCTTCCGTGAACGCCCTCCATCAAGCTGAGAATTAAATACGAAAACTGAAATAGTAACGCTTTGGGTTCATTTTTATGCCATCCACGCCTGGAATCGCTACGAATAAGCTAGGGGTGATGCTTATAATGGGGGTTGACGATCGCGGAGGGTTCCGCCAAGTTCCACTAAAGTCGAGTCAAGCGTGAATGCAACTACCCGACTGGAAATGTTGTTCCGGCAGCCGGATCACTGATCAGGCAAGTTTGAAAGTACGGTCCGGAATAGCGTAGAAGCGCCCGAATGACCTGTGCTGGATGTTTACTGGATCAGTGAATCCGGAGAACGGGTGTAATGAAGACAAACTGATCAGTCCTGAATCATGTAATCTAGCGAGGACCTCGTTAGGAGGCTGAAGTCCGTGCCTGATCGGCGCCGTATGTCTGCCGGATCAGTAGTACCCAGATACCGATGTAAGGAGGCGGCATTATTCAGGCCCACATCAGATGACTCGCAACGCGTCCCTCACGAGGCTCTGTTAAGGCTACCTGTCCAAGGCCTGATCGATTTTCCTTTTCCCATCCGTGCTCCGAGATTGGCTACTCCAATAGACATCCGGTGCCGATCCGCCATGCACTTACAAGTGTGTATCTGATTTGCACCGGATGTCTACCGGATAACCTTATTCGGGACCATCAAACTAAACAACTGAGTTGCTGCGTGCATAATTTCGGCAAAATTCTAATTAAAGTAATATGGCGTCCATGCGGACGCCGTCATCATCAAATCAAGATATCAAAGAACGAATGAAAATAAATTTGAAGTTTGCATCGTGGGAATGCAACACTTTTTTTCATCACTTTTCATTCGTTTATTTTTATCATCAAAAGGTGATCAATCAAAACAATAAAATTACATTTTATTGGCACAACTTAAAGATTTTTTGTTACAAAATCATCATCAGAAGTCTTTTTTGAAAATTCCGGTCATAATACTGTAATGAGAATATGTAAACACGTGTGAGTTATTTGCACAGCCTATATAAGCAAAAAAAAGTCCCGAAAAAAAAATATTGTTGCATTGCAACGATGCAATCTTCAACCCCATGAATAAAATTATTGACATTCTTTAGAATTATTGACATTTTTAGAATAGAATTAGAATGATAAAAATATGCAAAAAAAAGAAAGTTTACACAAGTTTTGGAATGGTTAAATAGGTAGCGCGCTCAGCTGTAGAATTAGAAGACGTAGGTTCAATCCCGAGGGTAGGTACAAAAACTTCACCGAGGCAGGATACGTTTTATTGCAATTATCATATAGGCAGGATCATAAATGACGCATATGGAAAGAAAAAATACGACGATACATAGAGACAGCAACCGAATCAGGGTCTGAAAAGGTATACGGATCAGTGACGTTACCGGCATCCACCTCATGGCCGGATGCAAAAAAGCGTTTCATGCCCGGTAAAGCCCTGATGCGGCGGCCTGTACGTCCGTAGTCGGGTACGGAGAAACTTGTAGCTCATCTCTCTCTCTCTCTTTCTCTCTCTCTCTCTCTCTCTCTCTCTCTCTCTCTCTCTCTCTCTCCCCCTCCCACCTCGCTCTTTATCGAAAAGTAACTTTGAACGTCCTGAGTTGCAATCTAGTACTATTAATTTGGATGCGATCATAGCGCATATCCACATTAATGAAACCAATTCCACATCACATTATTGACACCAATTGAGAGTTCACTGACCACTATCCAGGGAAGCATCACCGAATAACGTGCAAACCTCTCTGACCTGTTTATTGCGCAAATCGCTCTAGCCGATCGTCTAGTGACCGTAGGAGCAGACAATGTGAACGTTCACTCCAAATTGGCTGAAATTGGGCAAGAAAATTGTACACCCAAAACTTAAATGACTAAAATGACCTTCCGTGTAGTGAATATCGAATCACAGTACTCGTTGAAGGACATTATACTAACTTCCGCGAATCTCCGCGAAGTATGATTAAAAAAGTATTCCAAGCGCTCCACACACCTGAACTTCTGAGTGACGTTTCAAGTTTTCGTCAAGTATCGACGGAAACCACCACCACATTTGGGATCGTGCTCGGCAATCTCAGGCCTCGTCGCCCGGAAATCGCTAATTGTCAAGTTAAAATTAACAAGAGCCATCTATCAGTGAGAGAGCTCTTCGCACGAAATAGTCTGAGTAATATTTTTATTAGTGAGCTTTCGCCAACTGCTCTGTACAGTTCGATCCGCGAAGGTTAAGGCCAAATAAATAAATTACGAATGTGTCGGGGCTAAATCAGACAAAATGTATGCCCGTAAAATTGACGATGTTTAAATCATAGCTACTAGCTTAGACACTGATCTGGAAAAGCTGGTGTGACTTTCATCGGAGCAATCGTCGATATTCCTATCCTCAAAATTCGACCGAGCTCATCACAATCAACTAATCATATTAAAATAGGGCAATTTAATGGTAATCCTTTACTAGGCCACATTGAACTTGTGCGAATTCATTCAGAATAGGGTTTATACCATGTTCTTTCGGTACCTGAAAGGTGGCTTTACTTTCTCATATCCCATGATCTTGTACATCTGCAAAATTACTTGCTAATCCGTAATGATAAAGAGGGAAAGAGGGTAGGAGGTGTGGCATGCCATGTGCATAAATATTTTTCAGTCAAGGTCTTACATTAGCCCACTCTCCATGACAGTTTACAAACCGACTAGAACGTGTTGTCCTTGAAATAAGTAGCTCTAACGGAAATAAGATATCATTCACATCAATGTACAAGCTACCGAAAGGACTAGTTTGGCTTTCGCCTGTGGGAATATTATAATCGCAGAAGGTCTCAACTGTAATCTGCTTGGTTTAGTTTTGAGGTGACCTTCGTTCGAGAGCTTGTCATATATCGCCACATATAGCGCAAGGAGATGAAACGGACAAACGCTAAAGCATAAACAAGGCCGACGAGCGAATGCCCCTTCACCCCCCCCCCCTGGACTCCTCACCGGTCTTCGAATCCGCTATTCTGCGATGCACTTTTTCAAACTTCAAAACCCCATAACTTTTAATGGTGGAGGTTTATAATTACCGTAAACACCGTACATCGAGGTCACTGAGCTGGAAAGATTTCGGACCGAAAAATCGATATCCAGAGTACGCGGGGGAGAGGAGGCTTGGTAACATGCGATAATTAATCGACCGAGTGATCGCCAGCTTAGGAGAGAGAAAGAGGAAGCGTTAGCGACGCGTGATAACTGATCGATCGGAGAAAATCGCCGATAACATTATCGACCGACGATCAAGGATATTTACCCATCGAGTCCTTAAGGTTGCAGCATATTTTCAAAACAAAAAACACAGCGTACTACACAAACAACGCACTCTACAATTTGTATTTGTATACATTTACAGAGCCAATTATAGATATTATTACCATATCGCGCAACAAGAAAACAATTAATAAATTCACGATTCAAAGTCTCGACAACCTTTCAGAGCCTACATGAATTTACTACCTGATCGAGTCCAGAACCTATAAATTTAAGTATAACTAAATTAGAACCGTTGTAATAGTAAACTCTCATCTTTAATACGGGAGAAAGAAAACTTTAATTGGGGAGGAAGATTAAACGACGTGGGACAGATGACGAGATAAACATTCGTTGTTTATATCTCCATTAGTAATAAGAGCTAGCAATGAAGTTAATTGAACCTTTTTTTATTGTAAATGGATGAAGAAACCGTTTCTATTTAAACTCTTTGTCTGCAACTTTTTGTGGGCTACTCGACGATGTTGTCGCTTTCCTTTCGATGCTTTCAGTGCACATTCGTCAGCCGTCTCTGAGCGCTCGTCATCGATTTTGTGGCACTTTGTACATGAATTGCACCCAATTGTCAATCCCATTAATCGCATCATTAGTAGAACGTATTATTAGATTCAATATGATGTATACCGTTACGTATAGTTCAGAGAAGGTTATTCCGCATGAAGGACTGTTACAACTGTACCCCCTACCGCAGCGGGACGGTTCGCCGCAACGCATTAGGCGGTCTGACCCTTAACAAAAATGCAATATAAAAAGTCATGTTTTCGGAACTTCACGATTATGCAGGCCCCTTGAAATAGAACAATGTTGAGACGGAACATATCACGTAACTTTAAAACACTCAATTATCTAAGTTGTTCTCTCCCTTCCTGTAACGTTCTTTCCAAATGATATTGATAGGGAGATTCTGTTTCTTCTATTTGTGTGTGTATATATGCATTCTGTATTATTTTTTAATATTGTTTCCAACACCATGATTGTAGCTATCGCAACAAGGTACCACTGGTTCGAAACAAAACATATAAAATTACATCCTCATCTTAGACATACCTTCAATTGTGTAATTATACCTCAGGAACTAACTGGCGGATTACATTTATTTTCATACAAATAACGTTCATATTAACAAAAAACATCGTCTCTCAGAACAATAGAAAACAAAACTTTCGGTTTGTCAAATGGATTATTCGAAAAAACCATGGTTTTAAATATTGATCGCGCTGCTATATGGAAGCATATGTTTATAGTATTTCCAAAATATAAAACACGTATTTTATCATAAATTATTATAAATAATCATGCTCCTGATCATGACGCCCCAGCCCAAATCTATTTATTCGAATAATGCGAGTAAAATGATCGTTCCCAGACGTACTTTCCATAAGAATGACTTTTTTTATTACATTAATTCGTGATTTGCTTAATCATTTCCCTTGATGTTCAGTGGACTAATCCGATTCAGACAAAACTAACCTGTCGATTCGAAAGTAGACCTCCGTTCTGGATCAGACGGAATTTTTTGTAGTTTTTTAATCACGAAGGCATTTTCACAATTTACATTACATTGGCGCAGACCTGGATTTTGACTGTACATTTTTTTCGTGAATAAATATTGAACTTCGTAGGCTCTGAAATATCGAATTTGTTTTTCATATTTTAGAGTCCTACTCGATCTTAAACCATTTAGTAATTAATTTGGCCTTCTCAATCGAAAAAAATCTTGATGGAAAAAAGTTAGGATTAGGCCTACCAAATTCGAATTGCTACGATTTGTTCGAGTACTAACACATTTGCAATCAATTTAGAGTCATAGTCATTAAAATATAATTTTTTGTTGAAATTGCAAATAATTCTTTCCACGCCCACGGACATGTTCGATTGTCAGAAAGCATTGGTTGATTATAATATCATGACATCATATGCACGATCCTTACAGGCCATTGATACTAAGAAGTCTTAAGGTTCCTTTTTGGTGCCGATTTATCGATATTCATTCTTTATCCATACATAATTCTCGTTTTGTCAAAGACTATTTTGTGAGTTAATGACGTTCGGTCGTGGTCCGAATATAGAAAAGGAATTTTGAGTAGGTGTGTATTTGTGTGCGTATATTCATACATGCGTGTGAAAAAGAGCGCTCGTCTGATCCAGGCAAAATTCACTCAAACGAATCGTGGATCTCCGGGGGAAAAAGCGCCACACGGCACTGTTCGACGAAAACAGCTAAAGTCGGGAAATGAGTATCCGGCAAATATTCGAATCCTTGTCATCCCACTAATTGCAATCTGTGCTTGTGGGTTCTTTTTTATTGCTGTTGATTGTCGGTTTTCTGGCATTGATCCGATCGACGAGGAAACCGAAAATGTGATTGCGATTTACACTTCAAAGAGTCGCACTCTACTATCTCTGTTAAATAAAGAAAAAAAACATTCTGGACATTCATAGTCGATCGAATTTCCATCCTAATTCTCGTCTCATATGGCTCAGTGTTAATACTTCCGACGTATTAATGAACAGAAGGCTCTATAAGAGTAGCCTCATCCTATAAATTGAAAAGCGATTGCACCCAAAAAAAAGACTTGCACAGAAAGTGCAAGCGTCTTTTTAATACGACTAACCAATTACCTTATTTCATGAGTGTAAAATTTATTGTTGGTTAATTGTATATTCGTTTGCTGAACATCATCGCTCACATGTATACAGGATGGGGCATTTAAAGTGTTACAGAGAAATGGCACTCAAGCTATTGATGATATCTAAAAAAGTTTCGGATGACAGTTGTGTTGTTCGAGGGGGGCGTCATACGGGACCATCGCAATTTTTTTGGTGGAGACGCCATAGCCACATCAAGTTTTCGTCAACTCCCCTTTTTTAAATCCAACCGCGTATTGCGTTTTTCATGACATCATTAGTGAGGTTGCGGCGAGTTCAGTGACCTAGAATATAAGGTTATGGTAGTCACGCAATGTATGAAAATAGTCGAAAACACGAATAAAATCGGAATAATCCCTTTTAACCCGTCGACTGCACACTTCCGCCACGAACCTCTGACTGCATATGGGTCGATCGGACCGATCGGATTCAGATAGTTGTATTGCGGTAAGTGTGCATGTTTTTTTTGTAGATACGTTTTTTTTGGTACAGTCGTGCTGGAAAACTCCGTAATAGGAAAAAAATAGAAGAAGGCCAGTTTTTTGACGCGTGATTCTGTAACTGCCGCGGGTGTTGGATCCAAGTATGCCTAAAAATCGGGGTGCAGGGTTTTTTTAGGGGATGAAGGGCGATGGGGGTGGATTGATGCTAAACTACAACTCCTACGAGGTTGGCGGCGTGAGCCAAAATGTTCAGAAAACTCCGGGCTTTAGTTTTGTCCGCAGCGCCGAAGTCGTGGTAGTTCATTTTGGGGGTGAAAAAGTGGAGTGAAATTTTGAAAAATCAGTTTTCATTCAATAACTCTTTAGGATAAATTCGTACACGTTTTGTCCAAATGGGAACATTGTAGACCTTGACAAGACGCGTCGATCGAGCATTTGATCATCACTTTCCAACAATATCTTCACTCCCCCAAAAATTGTCGAAATGCCAAAAAAATGGTTTATTGAATAATTCAAAAACAATCGATTTTTCGGGTATGGTTTAAATATACGAAATGTAGAGAATAATTTTCTCTATATTTTCGAGTCTATGGACTACCCTCGAATTTTGCTTTTTCCAACCATTCTCGGGGGTTGAAAATGAAAAATGAAATTCTGGGAAAACTAATGACCGCACGAATTCGCCGCCATGGAACAATTTGTAGCTTGAACCCTGAGCTACATTTTTGTCCACAGCGCCAAGTTCGTATCTCTTAATTTTCGGTCAATAGTTTTCCCAGAATTTCATTTTGAATTTTCAACCTCCGAGAAGGGTTCGAAAAAGCCAAATTCAAGGAAGATCCATAGAAATGAAAACATAGAGAAAATTATTCTCTACATTTCGTGCATTTAAAGTATCCCCGAAAAATCCATTGTTTTTGAGTTTTACAATACACTACTTTTTTTATATATTTCAACAATTTTTTTGGTGGTGACGATATTATCGGAAAGGGATGATCAAATACTCGATCGACGCGTCTTTTCAAGGGCTACAAAGTTCCATTTGAACAAAAATTGTGTGAATTTTTTTCTAAACGGTTATCGAATTAAAACTGATTTTTTTAAATTTCACCCCACTTTTTCACCCCCAAAATGAACTTCCACGACTTCGGTGCTGTGGAAAAAAATAAAGCCCGGATTTTTCTGAACATTTTGTTTTCTGGCGCAGACCTCGTAGGGGTGCTACTTCGGTATCAATCCCCCCCCCCCCATCCCCTTTATCCCCTAAAAAAAACCCTGCACCCAGATTTGTAGGCAAACTAGGATTTAGTCACATAACCTCACTTTGTCATTTGCGACCAAGATCGGCGGGGCAGTGACTAGACAAGGGCTGGATAACAAACCATTCAGAATATTACTAGCTCATAGCGAGCCAACCATTGGTCAGTTCGTATGAGCTCAATTGGGCGAGCCAGTTACTAGATTGTAACTCAGACTGGTTAGCACAGGTATGAAATGTGGCTTCAAACTTTAACTCAGGTGACTTCGACTTTCTACTCAGGTATGAAATGTGGCCTCATCGCTGAAAAGAAGGTAGTAAAAAAATCAAGTTGATCTCGAATTTGTCGGAGCGCCCATTGGTAAAACATAATCCGATTACCCATATCCTGCTCAGAGAGGTCTTGGACGAGCATGATATCATATGGGTGACACCGAGAACCCCTCAGAATTCGAGAGGCTGTCGATCGATACACCCCCAGCTCACATTCGATCTGGCCAAGGCTGAACTGTGGATCATTGTGTACCATTGCCAACACAGCGATGGGACGAGTATCAACTTCATGGACATTGACGAGATCTCGGCGCTGTCTTTGGCGAATCAATTGACCACGCCAAGCTCTTTGTTCGATGGTTGATGTAATGACAGCATTGGGATGCTGCCGATCTGCGAAACCTAAGTGATAGCTGATCGCCGCTCGCCTGTAATTCTGTCGATATGCTCAGAGAGCCAACAGAATATTAAACATTTTATTAGGACCGTAATCGGGCATCGTCCAGGCGGATAGTGACCTGTTCTGCAAGAGACCGTTTTTAACAGGCGAACTGAACTCTCCTTCAATCGGAACGACTGGATCGCAAAATTTTCGGAGCAACGTGATAAATACTAGATGCAAGAATGGTATGGGGCCTGCTGTGTGCATCCAACGTGGCCTCCTCACATGGGACTAGCAACTGACCAGTGACGACGGAGTAGGGATCGTACGAAGCATTGCACAAATGGAAGCTGCCGAGGATACGGAAATGGCATGCGATTTTTGCAAAAACTTCAAACTGCCATAACTGTGTTGTTTTTGAGCTAGAGAATATTTTCTTCCGTTGGATTTGTCTTAAAATCAGCAATTCTTTCAAAGAAAAGGTAAATAACATGCCTTTTCATTTATCCGCGACATCTCGTAGGTTTCTCCGGTGATGTCGGAAATTCGGTTCAGGTGTACATCGGAAATGGATTCGAGGGTCATATAATTTTAAAAGACAACACCGACAGCGCTCGTAGGCGGTCGGGATTCGCTCCAGCGGCTCTTCGAGAAGCAGCAGTGTGCATAGCCAATATTCGGAAGGTCAACCCCTTAGCGGTGCACCAACTGACGCATCAACTAGTAAGCAACGGAAGTTAGGTTGAATTAGTGAAATGCGGGTAGGGAGTGACAGGAAAGATTTCAATTGGGCAGGTCAATGCGTAAAAAACCGGCAAGTGTTTACGTTGCAATTCACCAAATTAAAAAAAAAACATACTAAGCGATATATTGCAAGGTCATTATGATAAACTCGCTTCCTATATAATTAAAAACCCGTTGGTAAATGGTCACAAAATAACCCCCACCCCCTTATAGGGGGGATTTATAGAAAATGACCCCCTGAACACGATGGTGAAGATAAATCGCAGCGGTCATATTGTTTTATTTGAAATATTTACTGAAGAGCTTTTATATAAATGCAAAAGCGAATGCATTGGTCCATAATGTTGTTTTAGAAAATAAATTGTATTTTAACAGGTTCTACCTGACAGATCCAGATAATACAAAGGGCAGAAAAATTCTAAAAGCACTTATTTAGATGCACCAGAGGTTCAGAGAAAAAGCTTCGGTCGTATTCATACCAATTTTGCTTGAGGCGGATTTCCCCAGGGACCGAGCGGTCATGAATGCTAAAAAAGGTGGCTGATATTTCGGAAAAAATAAGAGAAACTCCTATTGTTCTGTTAAGGGGAGATATACACCTAGGAGGCAGAAACAGGTCATTCTTGTGAATTTTTTCAAGGAAGACTATTTGAAATTTCGGATTCGGAAATTTCAAGGAAAACTATTTGAAATTTCGCATTCTTCATCACCCGTAACGATGCGATGAAGATAACCCTTCCTTTTTTGCCGCTGGAGCAGTTGTTCACAGGCGAAAAAACGACGCTCAACGTCTCTCGGCTTCAAATCATAAGGAACCCAAGTTCCTTGTTTTTCAATCATTCCCAACGCATGCAATCGCTTGGAAATGGCTTGGCGGGTAACTCCTAATGCTGAAGCAAGCTCTTTTTGCGTTTGGCACGGATCCTCATCGAGCAATGCCTCCAATTCAGCGTCTTCGAAGGTTTTTGGCCTTCCTTCACGTGAACGGTCGTCAACATCGAAATCACCGTCTTTGAAGCGACGGAACCAATCACGGCACGTTGTTTCACTTAGAGCAGCATCTCCGGAAACTTTTTGGAGTTCTCGATGCGCTTCAGCCGCCGTTTTCTTCGAATCAAAGAAGAAAAGCAACACTTCCCTCAAATGACGATTATTTGGCACAAAATCAGACATTTTCACACAACCAAAAGTATACGACGCAAAAACAGAATCACTAATGTGTCAAAGCGGTTTGTTTACCATATGTCTAAGCTTGGTTCATGACGTTTTGGTTATGTCACAATCGACCAGCACCTACTAGTGGAGCCATCTCTTGAAAAACAGCGGGAACTTAGTTGCGCACCTAATATATTTATATATATTACCGAGAATGCCCGAAGTAGATTATATGTTGTTTTGCTCTGAGCAAGAATATACATTTTTTTTCTTTTTATTTATTATTCTGCAGAAATTAATGTCGTTTATTATGTGAATGAAGCAAATAGCACTCTCAAAGTACAATTGAAAACACAAGTATTTAATTGCAATTTAATTGCATATATTTTATTTATAAAACATAATAATTTGTACATAACATACAAAAAACAAAAATTTATAAAACATAGTATGCACTATAGTTCTTCCGCAAGGTACCCAAATTCAACTACGCGACGACTTGAAAAAGTGTACTTTTCCGTTGTATCCACGACTTTTTTTTCGATGCGAGAACATTTTCCCGCTAGGCTTTTTTTTCGAAAAATAAACTTTCCTTTGTCAATGCCGTGTTCGCACTGAATATTGTGTAGCTCCATTTGCAAATAACCGTCGTAAACTCATGCACCAACAACAATACAACCGGCGAGTACAGAGAGGTTAAGGTTGCTATTCGGTAGCGACGAATATACATATATACAATCCCGGGAAAAAAGTTCATATCTGAATACATCTGAATCATATCAGTAGAATCAGATATGATCAGACAAGAAAAATGGCCATATCTGTTCATGTAGTGTCATGACAGATCGTGTATGCTTATATCTGAGCATGTATGATCATATCAGAGCCATTTTGATAATTTTGAGAGGAGACCCGTTCATACCGCAGCAGGTCTGACCAGATCCAATCCCCAGGCACGATCTGATCTTGTTGGACCAGATCTGATCATGTCAGGTAGATCTGATTTTATTGGGCCAGATCTGATCGTGTCAGGCAAATCTAATCTCACTGGACCAGATCTGTCTGTCCGTATAAGAATAAAATACCGTGGATCCCAGTAGACCTGGACATCTATGAACAATACACCTGCCCATATGATAGAATCATAGTTTATCTGAACTATCAGACCAGATATGACTCCGACTATATCAGAGCAAATCTTACCCTGTTGAGACAGATCAAATCTTGTTAGTGTAGTCATGGAGATATTAAAATGTTTACATATATAGAGCGGGGTCATTAACACGTCATCACTTGACGTGTTAATAATTAATAAAATTATAGTAACTCACATGATCACATATAATGCAGTCAAGTGAGGTGCCATATCTGAACGGATATCGTCTCATATTCTCATATATCGTTTCATATATTCAGATATTTTCATGTGTGAACAACTGAATTGCATATACGATAAGGTATGAGTGTAGAAGACTTCGTATATTTTCCAGGTTTGGTATCGAAAATTGATGGGATAAAATTTTATATGAACGTGCCTGCTCATATATCACATCATATATGTTCAGATATAGTTTTACGCTGCCAACTCGCCTTGGTACCTGACCAGATAAAAACATATATGAGATCTATATAGCGGAGTCCGGTACCGTATTTAATCGGATATGATCTCATACGAACAGATACGTTCACATATCACATCATGTATGTTCAGATACGAATTTACGGTAACAACTCGCCTTGGTACTTAGCCAGATATAAACAGATATGAGTTCATATATGGTCAGGCCAGATACTGTATTTGATCAGATAAGATCTTCTATATGCATATGTGATGTGGAACACGATCAGACCTAATCATATATGATACTGTAAAATGTCAGATATAAATATATCTGATACATATATGACAATATCTGAAACATATATGAACATATCCACTCAGAAATGAACTTTTTTTCCCGGGATATTGAAAAATTCAGCGCTGCTAGATCAACGTCATACCATGAAACTCGCATATATATAGCTGCTTACAGTTTATCGTAACCGATTCAAATCAGCAGTTCTAAATCATTCCTAATAATGAATTACGAAATATAATTCAGGTTGAGTTTGTATGCGTGAAGTTTTGATCTCTCAAAGATTTGCGATGCAGAAAACTTTTCTCACATTTTGTTTTGTTTCAACGATTAATAAAACGTCATTTGGCTAGCACATAGCGAGGCGGCTACCTTAACCAACGCAATCTAGTTAATTGGTGCTTACTTGTTGATCAGAAATGTTGCATCTTTTTGCGACTGCGATTGCGATTCCTGGTGCGATGGTAACTTGTCTATTGTTGCGACTTTTTTGTATAATCGTTTGACAGCAAGCGCTCTTGTGATTTGCTTTGAGTCGCGCTGTCCCGGGACGTCATACTCAAGTTCTTTTGTACTAATTCCGTTACTACTTTTGTGAGTGGTCGGAGTTTTCCACTGATCAATTTTGTCCATCCGTACTTGTACCTCAGAGTTCTGTGGGTGTTATTTTCACATTTTCAATCCTTAGAGTGATCGCGAGATCTGTCTTGCGAATTACTGCGATGACCGTCGTTTGCATTGTCATGCGAACTGTCGGGATGTGCATCATAACGATTCTAATTTTCAGATTCTAATATACGGGGATCGTTGTCTTCGTTGGTAATTATTTCTTGACTTGTCTTGCTCATTCTTGTAGAAATTTTAATAGTCACTTCGGAATTGCGTTGTCTGTTCTGATAAAAATGTTGGTAGCCGTTTCGTGAGTCTTGTTGCACGTTTTGGCATCTATTGCGTGAGTGATTTTTGTAATTATTGTGTCCATTTTGTGACGTATTCCAAAATCTTCCATTTTGATATTTTTCACTCTGTTCTTCTCTTAGATGCTTCACGGTGGTATCTCTCTCTGGAAACTTCAAAAAATCGTTTTTGCATATTGTTATAGTGTGAACTTTCAAGAATATTTTAGGAACAACCGGACCCTGAAATTCTCAAAATTGCCGAAGTCACACCTATTTTAGTTGAACAATGTGTAAAGTTAAACTATTTCCAACTATGGAGCTATTTTTTTCTCAAACTATCATATCGCAAGAGTATCATCCTAAAATGTTATAAAAATAAATTAAAATGGCTAGAGCTACGATTTTTTTTTTGTAGAAAAGGGCTTTTTTCACTCATTGACCCCCTGCTGATTTTCTCCGCCATTTTTTAATTCGATTAAAATATAATACCACGAATGCCACATTCCAGGATGTTCAAACTAATATCCTGAATTTTTATGAGTCATTCGGAAAGATACGGTCAACGTGGCAATCGTTTGAAACATGGCTGGGGTCATTGTGACCCCCTGCGACCAGCGTGTTATATCCAAAACTCTTGACCGCGAAGGGTTAAACAAAAACAAGTTTCGCAAAAAACAGAATCAATTCCCTCGGTGATTGCTTTATTCAAGACAATAAATATTCATTCAGATCAACTAGTAGTTAGAAATATTGATACGATTTGTTCTTCGCGAGGAAAAAAGGGCGTTACACCGAGAGAATAAACGCATGATCGATTTGGATTGTGCTGCGTCAACGTTTTCGCTTCCTGGTCGAAAGTGGACGGTATTTCATTTTATGCAGAACCAATACGCATTCTCGCGCGCATATACACGTATATACGTATACGGAAGACCGAGGCGATTTCCACAAACGTTAATTATCACTGACCACCTACAGTCCCATTACGGTCCAATCGGCCCCTTAATCAACGCATGATTGGTGCAGTAATTGATTGCTACTTCGTAATTATAACAGTGCACTGTCGCGGAAACGATATCGCGGTACGGAAAATCAGGAAGCGGTCGAATCGAGGTATCGCGTGTACGTAATTGTCGACTAGGTAATACACATATACATGTATATATAGGCAAACTAAAAGCAAATTGTAGAATTCCCACCTACATCGTCAGTGACAAGGCCGAGAGATGATACGGGCAGATAATAAAGACATTAGCGACTGACAATAAGTCCAGCGGATTAAAAACAATAAAGAAAAAACTCACTGCACTATACCAGACGAGAATAAAAATATTTTGCAACATCAGATAAATATGCTAGCTGCTGACATCATTTCGATTTACTAATAACATCGACAGCTTAGCACGCCAGAGTTAATTGGGTTTCTCTCCCCAAACAACCAAACGTGCCGTCGCTAGGTTAGTTTTCACTTGAGTGATGGCAATAGTGCGTCACACCGCTCGCGGGCTGCAACGTATTAAGCCTTAGAGGTCACACCCACGGCCTGTAACTTAGTTGGTCACATGGGGTCCGCGTGACCCCAGCCATGTTTAAACCATTGCCACGTTGATTCTATTGTTCCGAATGGCTTGAAAAAAATCAAGATGTTAGTTTCAACCCTCTAGAATGTGGTATTCTCAGTATAATATTGTTATCGACATTTAAAACAGCGGAAAAAAATCAGGAATAAATCAATGCGTGAAAAAAGCCTTTTTGACTTAAAATAGCATAACGCTTGCAATTTTCAATAAAACAAAATTGGGTGATACTCTTGAGATGTGATAGTTCAAGGAAAAAATGGCTTCATAGTGGGCGTGATAAAAAAGGTATTTATTTGGACATTTGAAGAGGGCCCGTTTCGGAGTAAAAAAGAACGACAATCGTAGAAAAGAGCAATTTATTCGCAACAGCGGCTGGAAAAATTATGAGGTCATAGTGTAAACACAATATATATGAAAGATATGAAAAAAAAATGAAAAAATACATTGAAAACACAAAATATTTAAAAAATTGTAAATAAATTCAATTTGTCCCCCACAGTCGACACAGATGAAAACTCTGTGCTTGTCGCACATTCTAAATGGTTTTATACTTTTCCAGATAGTATTGTGATGAGTTTTAAATTACGTAGACGCACGTCGCAAAGAATTCGCATTTTGGAGTAATCCATATAAACTTGATAGAATTTTTTTTACCGTTCTCATATTCATACTTTCATTACGTAGAGTGATCCCACGCAGAAAAAAATACCAATTTTGACGAAAAAAAATGTACGTGCAGATCACATGGGGGTCAAAACGACCCCAGCGCGCGGCCGATTTTTTTGTGTCGGCCCCGTTGGCCGCCTACAACTTATAGTAATTTCGGCTCAAAGTCGCGCGTGGGGTCCCCTCGACCCCATATGACCGCGAAGAGTTATACTTCTGGCCCGATATTACCATCGAACTTTATTGTTTCAGAGGGAAACGGTAAAGCAGTAAACCATATTAGCACCAACATGGTGCTATCCTGTGCTGATATGATAAGAGCAAGATGCATTATTCTAGCGCTATCTAATAGCATTAGCTCGCACTGGTGTAGAAATATTCTACCGCTATTTCTTGATGTTTAGGTTTTCCGGAATTGATTAGGCTCGTTAACGGGGACATCCCATGTGACAGCTATTTTTTTTTCTTTGAACCATTAAAGCACCCTCTCTTTGAACTTCTACAACACATTCAATAACATTTTTACAGTCCCTCCGAATGTCATCACATAAAAATAACGGGTTATATCGACTTTACACCGTTTGGAAGACGCCCATGTGTAAAAAAAGTTAGTTGACGGCTGCCACGATTCCGAAGATTTTGCTCATCTGAAATTAAAAAATCAAACGGCATTTTAATTTGTAGCCCTGAGGCTATCGCCCGAACTAGAGTAAAGTAAAAATATCGAAAACTGAATTTTTGGCACGATTTTAAAAGCTAAGTTCCAAGTTTCGGCATTTTTTTTCGACTTTTTCAGCTTAAAACGAAACTATGGCAGATGTCAGAAATATTCTAGTTCGGGTAAGAAATATAGATGTGCTGACTATACCATACAAATTTGAGCGGATTCCGTTCAATAGTTTCGTGGAAGCCAATTCCGTAGACATATCGTGGAACCCAGGAAAAAAGTTCATGCTGAGTGGATATGTTCATATATGTTTCAGATATTGTCATATATGTATCAGATATATTTATATCTGACTTTTTACAGTATCATACATGATTAGGTCTGATCATATTCCACATCACATATGAATATAGAAGATGATATCTGATCAAATACAGTATCTGGCCTGACCATATATGAACTCATATCTGTTTATATCTGGCTAAGTACCAAGGCGAGTTGGTACCGTAAATTCGTATCTGAACATACATGATGTGATATGTGAACGTATCTGTTCGTATAAGATCATATCCGATCAAATACCCTACCAGACTCCGCTATATAGATCTCATATACGTTTTTATTTGGTCAGGTACCAAGGCGAGTTGGCAGCGTAAAACCATATCTGAATATATATGATGTGATATATGAGTAGGCACGTTCATATAAAATTTTATCCCATCAATTCCGATACCAAACCTGGAAAATATACGAAGTCTTATACATTCATACCTTATCGTATATGCAGTTCAGTTGTTCACACATGAAAACATCTGAATATATGAAACGATATATGAGGATATGAGACGATATCCGATCAGATATGGCACCTCACCTGACTGTATTATATGTGATCATGTGAGTTAGTATAATAATATTAATTATTAACACGTCAAGTCATGACGTGTCAATGACCCCGCTCTATATATGTAAACATTTTAATATCTTCATGCCTACACTAACAAGATTTGATCTGTCTCAACAGGGTAAGATTTGCTCTGATATAGTCGGAGTCATACCCGGTCTGATAGTTTAGATAAACTATGATTCTATCATATGGGCAGGTGTATTGTTCATAGATGTACAGGTCTACTGGGATCCACGGTATTTTATTCTTATACGGACAGACAGATCTGGTCCAATAAGATTAGATTTGCCTGACATGATCAAATCTGGCCCAATAAAATCAGATCTGGTCCAACAAGATCAGATCGTGCCTGGGGATTCAATCTGGTCAGACCTGCTGCGGTATGAACGGGTCTGCTCTCAAAATTATCAAAATGGCTCTGATATGATCATACATGCTCAGATATAAGCATACACGATCTGTCATGACACTACATGAACAGATATGGCCGTTTTTCTTGTCTGATCATATCTGATTCTACAGATATGATTCAGATATATCCAGATATGACATTTTTTTCCCGGGAAGCCCTAGTGTCGGGTAACGGGAAGTTTAAGTGTCGTTTCAAATATCTCCTATATCCTATCGCAAATGTCTCTGCTTTGCGTTAAAAAATGTTTGCATTACAATCTTAACGAAAGTAGGGTAACGTTAACTTTATATCGTATTGTATAGCAGCTGTGTATGTCATATACGAACCGCAATGGCGACGTAAAAATCTACGGCTTACCGTGCTTCATAATGAAGAGCTCACGAGATGCAGTGTATTTTTACCATTCTTCTAACGCAGCTCTCTCAGGTTCACTCCTACGGACACGTTCCTCGGTATACGTAATTTCGTGCTGATGGTAAAGAATTAAACATTGTATCTTTTGTACTTTCCGAACTTCATAAAAGTGGCATTCATTCTTACGATGTGGCAATAACATATACTTTTAATTAGATCGGAAACGTGTTTTAACCTAACACTTATTTAAATTCGTTCAAATATTTTCTTACTCGTAAATTTCGATTCAGAAATTGTAGCTGGGCAGCAACTCGAATATTGTAAGAGCGACCGTACATCCATCTATGAAAAACAATGTGAAATCCTCAAAAAGAAAGAATTGGATCTATAAAAGCAAGCATCGATAGTCATTGTATTCTGTTAATCGGCAACGATGACTATCGCCATCGCTCCCCGATTTCCGGCCGTATTCTAGTGTGAACTCCCTTTTGCAAAGTGAATTTTTGGGAATTAAATTTAGGAAAAGGGTTGAATCTACAGTGTTAGTATTTCACAATGATATTCATACATGTTTGAAGTAACATCTCACATTTTTTTCAAAACGTTTTATTCGAAATTCTACCTGATATTTGATGTTGCGCAGGTCAGGTCGCGAACATTTTTTATCTTCGGGCGTTGTAATTGCGGCCTTCCTTGTCTTCTGAAACGAACAATTTTTAAAATTCTATTCTTTACGAATGTGGTTGTCCTTCGGCCCGCAAAAAAAAATTTTAGGAAAATTTACATATTGGCGGCGTTTAAAAAAGATTACTCTGATTTTTATGATAATATTTGCACTCCCAAGGGCCCAGAGGAATAGTAATTATGGTAAATATGTACAAGTGGTGCTCCAGCTAGAAAAGGGGCTTAGAAATGTTGTACCGAGTCGACGTATTTCAGGACACTTTGTTTATAATATTTAAGTCGGGGGAAGACAATTTCAACCCTTATTTCAACTCCCAAACGCTTTTTTTACCTTTTCAAAGACATGGACGAAACGGGTTTGGTGACACCAAGTGGATCAAATGACATGCGTTTGTTTGGGTTTGTTTCCTCCCCCATCATAAAAAAACATATTTTCATACTGCAGAATAGCCCCAAACACGCGAACAAAATTTGGAGCCGCTTAGGGCTGGAACCCCACTTGTAAATATTTTCCGTAATTATAAAGCAATCAGAATGATGGAGGGTCGAACGATAAACGCATTTGTAAAGAATAGAATTAAAAAAAAGTAGTTTCGTTCAGATGACAAGGACGGCCGCAATCACAACGCCCGACGATAAAAATGTCGCGACATGATCTGTCCGACATCAAATATCATGTACAACTTCGAATAGAATGCTTTGAAAAAAATCCAAGATGTTACTTCAAATATGTGTAAACATAAGTGTGAAATACTAACACTAGATTTAACTGTTTCCCCAAATTTAAATCTCGATAAATCACCTTGAATATAAGTGTTCACACTAGAATTCGGCCTAAGGGAAGTTTCTACTTTGGTGGGCCAAAAAATGTTCGATTTTTCACTATTTTTTTGCGAAAAATATTAAATATACTGTTGAAATTTGGCATGTTTAATAAGCGGTCTTGGAGATAGTACGATATCCGAGGCTCCAAGTTTTGACCGTTGATTCTTAATATTTGTACCGAAATAATGAGAATTTCAAGAATAAAAAAATTGCCGTTTCAGCTCCCTTGAGGAATTATGAGCGCTTTTAGCGGTAATTGTAAATACGCCGAAATTCAACGATTTTTGTTGGCTCATTGGTATAATATCTTTATTTTATCATAAATCATGGAAATTGACCCGGTGAGCTTGGAAAAGTATTTGTTTAGTATTGCCTCAAGGGCAAAAAGTTATTCCCTTATTTGGCCGAGACCCAATTCGACGCAGGTGGGTCATTTGAGTTGCCGAAAATGCACCACGTGGAGGTTGTCTGCTCAGTATACCTGGCTCTGATAAAAGGCGAAGGGGCAGATACCCTCGTGGGGGCGGAGGGGGCGCCCCCCCCCCCCCCCGCCCCCAAGGAACTGAACGTAATATTTATATGATTTTCAACATGAATTCCGAGATTATGATGCTTTATTTTTTTATATTCTTTGTTTATTGATAACAATAAGAATTGTTCCACATAATTACTACCCCAAATTACTAAACGATACATTCTACATAAACTTGGAGCCTTACAATTCCGAATAGGGATGAACCGTATACTTTTAATCCCTCTTCGGACTCCTAGCGATTAAAGGTACTACTTTACTCTCTGTCTAGTCGCACCTACATGGGAGGAAAACATGATAGTGGTATTTAAAATACATTTTTGGCTTTTGAGACACTGTTGAAACTCTATATTTTCAAGTTACCTTGCCTGATGTTCCTTGAATTTTTCAAATTCGAAAAAATCGTCATTTTCGATAAGTAACGAAAAATTCTAATTTTAACGCAAAATAAGCGTAATGTTGACTTTTAGCTTTTATCATATTTTGTCGATAACCCTAATTTTGTCGATAACCCGAAATTTGTCGATAACCCTATGCTTGATAATCCTGAATTCACCGTCAAATCTTGGCGGCTCGGATATTGTACTCCTGCCGCTGTCTTCATTGAAAATGATAATATTTTTTAAAGTTTGACAAAACATGGTTGGTACTGGGAGTGGAAGGAACCACGTATGTCGGCAAGCCGGCGATTATATTCTTCGCTTGCGGGAGTGCTCCTACACGGCCTTGATGAGCAATCGTTATGAAATTTGACCAGCACGTGTACAACAAACACCTTCATTAGTTGAATTAGAACTATCCAATAATATTCAAACATTTTTATTTTATGAACAAAAAACTGCAAAAATGTTTGGTAAAAAACTAAACTTCCCCTTCGATCGCTCACTATTTTTTTATTCTTCAACTTTTCTTCCTGATTCTAGTTTGGGTTATACACAATATCGTACAAAGTAAAAATATGTTTGATTTTTTTGCTTCAGATGACTTATTCAGGACCTAGGACATCCGCAACCGAAGAATATCATCGCCGGCGCACCGACATACGTGACTCCTTCCACTCCCAGTACCACGATTTATCAAACTTTAAAAAATATTATCATGTTAAATAAAGACCGCTTAGTAAACATACCAAATTTCAATATTCTATAGTTAATATTTTTCGAATAACAAATTGGTGAAAAACCGGACTTTTTTGGCCCAACAAAGGTGAAACCTCCCTTAAAAGGCCTTTTTCCGAGCTCCGCACAAACGCCGGCGCCTTTCTCACTGCGCTGATTTTTACAAGATCGCGCGCATATACACACACATGCCCACACGCACATACAATAACTGCCGAAAGTTTTCCATCACTTTGGATAACAGCAAAATTTTCGATGATTTTGGATAGTTGCGCAATTCTATTGGAATAATATGATCTATTTCACATAGCTATATAGTGTCATCGTAAAATAAAAAATCAAATAAATTATATTATTCAAATATAATCTCACAACTATCCATAGTGATCGAAAATTTGGCAATTATCCAAAGAGATTGAAAACTTTTGACCGGAACTCTATATATATTAGGGTGGCAGAATTTTAATCTCTATTTTTTCCTTCTTCTCACCAACCAGTTACCTTCTTTAAAGAAAAAAAATTATCGCGAAAGCTGCGAGCGGTCAAAAAATATTTAGAGGTCGCTCAAGTCTCCCAAAAATTCAAATTTTCATTAAAAAATCGATTTTTTTCGTGCACTTCTCACCCATGAATTTTACGCTTTACAATATTTAAATTAACCTCCCGAAAGGTCTAGCCGGCGAATGGATATTTAGTGGTCGCTCAAGAGCTTCGATATTTGCAATTTCTGCCATTTTTTTTACTCTTCTCACTCATGAAGGTGACGCTTTGTAAATTTTTCAAAACAATTTATCCTTTTTTCTTTAGAAGCAGGTTTTTCAAATTTACCTCACTCTTCTATCACAAGAAGTATAATTTTTGTTCTCGTAAAATAATTCTTTGAAATCTCATAAATTCCGTAAACAAAATTATAGGTCGTTTTATTCGTAAAACTGAAATTGCAGCTGTTTTCCGCGCATCGTAATGTGTCCCAAAGTTGGTCTCGATAGTCAAATTGCGGACCAAACATATATCATCAAATTGGTGTTTGTTACAAATTAATATAATAAATTATTCAAAAAATGCAACACCTTGCTGTTTATTTTGTTTTTATGCTACCAGGAATTGTAGTGCATGCGATATTTATTTATGTCGGAAATTCTAAATTCAAAAACCATGAGCGGCCACTAAATATTCATCGGCCGGCTAAAGCATTAGCGAGGTGAATTAAAAAATTATAAAGCGTAAAATTCATGGGTGAGAAGTGGACAAAAAAATCAATTTTTAAATGAAAATTTGCATTTTTGGGAGGGATAATTTTTTTTCTTTAAAGAAGGTAACTGGTTGGTGAGAAGAAGGAAAAAAATAGAGATAAAAATTCTGCCACCCTAATATACATAGAGTTCCGGTCCAAAGTTTTCAATCTCTTTGGACACTTGCCAAATTCTTCGCAGCAATTTTTTCTTCCTTTGAAGAAGATATTTGGATGGTAGAAAAAAGAAACAAAATAGAGCTCAACATTGTACCACCCTAAATATATGCATATAGACACGCGAGCCGACTGAAAAGGGTCCATTATACCGTAATACAATTTATGAAGCGTTAATACGCGCGAGGGGCCGTTGTCGCTTCGAGTTCGCATTGCGTTTCGAGGTTTGTCACATCGGCAAAGGAGCAGATCAAAGCTGAACGACGTGAAAAATGATTGTCCCCGTTGCGCATTATATCGAACCTGTCGTCAAGAACGACAAGCGAAATAACCGATAATTCGCATACCCATTATCGTCCTTTCATTGTAGATATCGAAATCTTGCCTCGGCTACTCGATTGATAACCTTACCGGCGGATTGGACTTCGCCACCCCTACGAGGATCAAGGGTGAGTGCTGCCACGTCGCGCCGGAGCCCCGAAACGTTTCGTCGCTCGGAAAGCGTCACCCGGTCGGTAAACCTCGAAAAAAGGAATTCTTCAAATCGCCTGTGACCACAGAATTCCAATGCAATTCATCACGAAATTAAACCCCCTTAGATCCTTGCTGCGAAGCTTACGACAAAGATTTAATAACACTTCATTATACCAATTCATAAGCAAGTCTTTTTTTTCTTCTCAATGAAAAAAGAAGCGTATAAAAAATGCCCTAATTTAAACATTTACTTCTTTAAATGATATCCCCATGTTTATGATACTAATATATTTTTCTTAAAGAACTTTTTAAGGAACATGACTTCGGCATAACGAAACCTCAATATAACGAAAACTCGATATAACGAACTTCCTTTGAGGTTCGTTATATCGAGGTTTGACTGTAATTAGTTCTCTTAGGCTCACAATTTCTCAGCGGCCATTGTGCACTCATAACCTCTACGTTCATAATAAACAAACATTCTTTGCTATCGTGGAGATCCACTAACGTAGATGACATGTGGATGGGGTCCGCATTCTGTTATACTTCAGATCTTGTATACACAAAATCTAAGGTATAAGCATATACTAGATATATACGTGCTAGATCTAAGGTGCTAGATCTAACAAGGAACATCCCTCAGGTGACACCCTTCGATTTCGTTGAAATTTGGACATGTTGTAAAGCACCGCAAAGTAAGCGATACGTATTTTTTTTATCGGTGGAAAAACGCTTTTAAGGGGTGAAACCACCCCTTCATATAGGGGTGGTTTACCCCTTTTTTTTGCAATGTCACTGTAGTGGATTTTTCATTGCTTCGGATTAGAAGAATATTCGTTTTTGTTTAATTAAAATCGTTGGACTCCTTGTGTGTGAAACTGCTATATTACCCCTAGAGATGCCTTTTTTCGAGGGGTGGTTGCACCCCTTAAAACCGTTTTTCCGCCGAGAAAAAAAATACGTATCGCTTACTTTTCCGTGCTATATAACATATCCAAATTTCAACAAAATCGAAGGGTGTCACCTGAGGGATGTTCCTTGTAAGCAAATACGTGCTAAATCTAAGGTATAAGCATATACAAGATCTAAGGTCACATGCTCCAGGAATGAACACTCATCATTGGATTCTGCGCAAGCAAACCATCAAACCCGGAAACCCATTTTAGGAACACGTGGAACATTATAATCGAGTCCTTTCGGGTACGAAAATCGACGTTAAAGTTAACGCAACCCTAATACTCATGCTTATAAATATAGTGGTGACATTTTGGGAAAGAGGAAGCGTCATAACGAAGTCCGAGTGAGAATTTCGTTTCTGCATAAGCCTTGTGAGGAGCCACGGGCAGTATGGTCATTATTTATCGTCTCAAGCCATAGTTCATATAGAGCATCAGTTCGCTAGTATTTCATACGTAATATACCTTTTATGGAGTGCGAACAATAACGATATTCAGTTTGTACAGTGAACTAGAGACATTTCATACGTCGAGGTGGGTAAAATAAGGGATGTGGAGGGGGGGTCGAGAATGCAATGCATATTCAAAATTCCGCCGCAGGCATCGTCAAGAGTAACTACGTCAGCGACAAAGCGATGACGAGCACATATCCCTTGTTTTTAACCTGTCGCTTGCCCAAAGCTCACACTCCCCCGCCCCCTGTACTCTCTTTCCCTCTCTCACCCTTTCCTCTCGGCGTTCAATTTTCTTTCTCTCTTTACACACACACACACACACACACACACACACACACACACACACACACACACACACACGAGAGGCGTGTGCGTGCTCGGGCGAGTCCGCAAATTCGGTTACTTCATTTGAGAGAGCTCTCTCGGAGCACCCCCTCTCCCCCCGAGCTTTCCGAAACACACGCCACCCCTTCAGTGTATGTCCGGCGTTATGAATTTTAATACCTCTTCCCGCTCGTCCCGACAGAGAGACGAAACGCGAGACAGCGGCGAGGGAAGAAGGGAGGTGCAGAGAGGGGCTGAGGAAAACGAATGTGCCACAGGGCGGTAAGGGGTGAAGGACAAACCATCGTTCCCGAACGAGCTGAAACGAAAATGGCGACGCGTTTTTCGCGCTCGCCAAATTGTCGATAGATTAGTTTAACGATAAAAAAAACGCTATTCAACGTTTTCCGTGGAGGACGTTCCGTTCCAGTTCGATCGAGGCACGGTCTTCATCGACTATTTATCACGTGTTTTCGGAGGATATACAGTTTTTGAAGTTGCGACGAAACATTGCAGTATTCGACGAGAGCCTTGTTTTCTAAATGAAAAGTCGACACAGATCAATTATTCTTCGCGTCCTTGCGTTATGGGAAGATTCAATGGTAATTCTTTAAATAAGTGATTTTCGGAAAAATGAGCCTGACATTATTTTTGTTGCTATTTTCTCATTTAGTGGGTTATAAATGATGATATTCAGGCGAGGGGAGCTGAAATTCATCCCCCCATGAAAAGTTATGGGGTTTTGAAGTTCGCGGAAACACGTGACAAAAATAGGGCGTTCGGGAACATTTCGATGCCTATGTTGAGTTTGTGCGGCATTTTTGAGAACATAGTCAAAAAAATGTTTGGTTCATTTTTCGGAAAAGTCACTTATCTGAAGAATTACCAATTACCCTAAGTTTGAAGTAAATCTGACCGGATATTTTTTTTTCTTCATAAAATCTTTGCTACCCCTTTTCACCCTTAAGGATTGAATTTCCAAAAACGCTGAGATTTTATTAATTGTGTTTAGGAGCAATTATAAAAAGTTTCAAGTAGAATTGACCCGTTTTTTTGTCAATTTTTCGTACAAACTTTGCCACCCCCTTTCGTTTAGGGGTTGAATTACGAAAAAGTCTAAAATACGTCCTTTATTAAGTGTGTTGAAAATCAGTCATACTAAGTTTCAAGTAAATCTTCTGACAAGATTTTATTAATGTTCCATACAAATTTTGCCACCCCTTTTCTTCCGTTAGGGGTTGAATTTCTGAAAGTGCTGAAATTCGTGTTTCATTAATTCTGTCAAGAAGCACGAATACCAAATTTCAAGTACATCCGACCAATTTTTTTTTTTCATTTCCATACTAACTTTGCCGCCCCTTTTCTCCCCTCAAGGGTTGAATTTTGAACAACGCCGAAATATGTGCTCCATTAATTGTGTCACAGAGCATCAATACCAACTTTCAAGTAAATTTGACTATAAAAATATTATTTCCCATACCTACTTTGCCACCCCCCTTCGCCCTATTAGGGGTTGAATTTTGACAAACCCTTTCTAAAACGATGCCTCCGATATAAAATCTACACCCTCTCCAAATTTCACGTTTCTACCTTTAGCGGTTTTGGCTGGGCGATGATGAGTCAGTTAGTCAGGACTCAGCCTTTTATATGTATAGAAGATAAATATCGCGGACCATAATTTTATCGAAAAAAACCAAAGAATATGTGACGGGCCGGCTCCAAAGGCAAAATGCCTCAATTTTAGGGAGCTTCGTATAGCAAACTTTGGAAAGTGCATATCAAGTGCCAGGAAAGCTAAATTCGAGGTTCAAGATAGACGTTTCTGAAGAATATAACATTTGGAAGCACCTCAAAGGATTGTACAACAATTTCGGATTTTTTTATTATTAGAGTATAACGGAAATCGAAGAGGGCTTATCGGTGTTTTTACCTTAAGGCCTTAGGCCACAGTAACGTGTATAAAATCGCGTGCGAATTTAACCATTTTTTTCGTATGAAAAAGAGATTCACTCATAAAATTAATTACACATCTATTTAGTATGAATATCAAGCTGTTAGAAAATATATATATTTTTTTCCGATGTACAAAATGGCCGACTACTCAAAACTTCTCGAAACAGCTTTTTTCCAATTGGCGTGACAAATAACGTCAACAATATTCACTCGATTTACTTCAAATTTAAAAGTTGTGTTCCTAATTGCATTTCGCAAAGAATTACGTACGGAATTTCTGATTAATCGAAAACTTTTCAATTTATGAGCAGTTTATGAGCAGTTATAACGAAAATTTTCACTGAAAATTCATTTCTTAAGTTCAAATACCTACAACTTTTGAATAAAACAATATTTGTTAAATTCCGTACGTACTTCAGGTATTCTAATGTAGATTGACGAGAATTTTTGTTTTTTGTTCTAGGTAAAAAATTGTGGATGCTAAATGTCACGCCGCGGAGCGCCCAAAAAAAGATAACAAAAGAAATTATTAGTAGTCGGCCATTTTGTACATCGAAAAAAAAAATATATTTTTTCTAACAGCTTGATATTCATACTAAATAGATGTGTAATTAATTTTATGAATGAATCACTTTTTCACACGAAAAATATTGTTAAATTAAATTCGCACATGATTTACTGTGGCCTAAGGCCTTAATAGTACGGAACGCTGAACAGATTATAGATTTCACAAATTTTTACTCAAATCTCATGGATTCCGGAAAAAAAACATTCTGTTTCATACTCCATCGCTGAAATATTTTTTTTGTGTACTCCAGCGCCAGAAAAAAAAACGTTTTTATAATTGCGGCACTCTTCTCCCACCGTTGAACTTTTTCATTGAAGCGCTTTCATTAGAGCACGCAAATGTATCTACAATTTGTTCAGAGCGATTAAATCGATCATAGCGTTATCATGCCCCAGTCAGTGCAACACAAGCGTGAAAAAGAAATCGACAACGTCAACGTTTTCACAACGTTTATTTTCAATAACAATGATTTAAAAAATGTTTATTGATATTTTTTATCATTATTTTTCCACATATTAGAAGAATTTTTTTCTCCGTCGTATAAAAGGAATAGACCCATTTCTTCGTCACCTTTTAAATGTTTATGAAGATCGTTTATTTTGTTGACGTTATCTTTCGAAAGTTAAAAGTGGATACCCAAAAGTATCTTGATATTTATATGCACATACATATATTTTTATACGTGTATTATGCGTATGTATAGTTATACGTACATATATGTTTTGCAATATATGCATGTTACTTTATTTATATGTATATTAATAGAATTATTTTACGTTATGCTAAACAAGTTTCCCAGCTTTCAACCAACTTCGACAATCCTTAAAAAAAATGTTACGTCAAAAATTACCGAAAATTCTTAATAAACATTTTTTTAACGACCGCAACCTTCTTATGTATAGAGAAAGGAGTAGGGAAGCTGGGGTCGATAGAAACATGGGTAAAATGAAACAAGTTGACCAAGTCAAAGATGGTTATTGATAGTGGCGGGGCCCCAGGGGGGAAAGAAACTGCTTTGCATGTCGGAACCTTAGTTTACGCCACCGCTCCGAGAGCGTCGGACATTTTATGTGGGTGCACGCTTTTTCGACACTAAAAGTAAGTTTTTTTATTACTATTATTTTGGGTATTGCTCCAAAACTATTGTTTCTTCTTCAGCGTTGTACACAATCATCATTACTATGAACATCCTAGTGAGTTTATTGTGGTCAGTACCTACCTACAACATCTAGGTTCTTTGCTGTTTGATAAATGATTTAAAGCGAGGGTATGGGGTCAGTTGAAACAAACGGTTCGGGGTCAATCGAAACATGTTTCTATAGACCCCGAACGAACATTTTATACGCAAGCAAGTTTTCCAAATCCCATTTTATTGATTAGATACCAAGGAACCGTCCGATAACTACGAACCGCGGAAGCTGCGATCTCGATTATTATAAAGAGGCATATGAAGATGTTAAACAATGAATATAAAAATAAAAATATGAAAGGACTAAAAAGGGGTAGTAAAAAAGAGAAAGTCAACAATATACACCGATACCCCAGAAAAAGAATAGATAGGGAAAGAGACTGAAGAGAAAGACCACAGAAAACATGCTAAAAGAGTAAAAAAGAACCTCGGGGGCAAAAATAAAGAAAAGAGCAAGAACGCGACTAAAGGTCAAAATGAAGAGTTTTCCACAGTTGATGAATCTGAAAAATACTTCTGTCCAGTTTGCGTGGAAAATTACGGCCACAGCAGACCAGAAGAAGGCTGGGTTCAATGTTCTGGGTGGAGGCTGTGGGCACACGAAGCTTGCATAGCAGACGATCTTTTTTATATGTGCTATAATTTTGAATCCAAATAACGTTTACATTTAAGTGTTTGTACCAATATGTCTTTGTTGATTTCTTAGAAGTTAATAAATATTAGATAAAAACTTTTAATATTGTTGTTTTCAACTAAGTCGATCTCATTGAGTAGCTCGGTAGTAAGGAATACTGTTCTCTGCTCTGACTGATAGTCATTAACGAATAAAAACTTGTGGGTCTGATAAATGTTTATATTAGAATTGTCTTTGGACCAACAGGTCATTGTTGATTAGTTTATAAATGTTGGGTTGAATTAATATGACACAAAATATTAATATAACGTTAATTCATCTCCATGTTGATCTCATGGACCCATGTAGAGATTGACCGTTGGGCCTGGGATGGGCCTTCACAGTTAGCCTTTCTAGAATATTGGGCCGTGAGTATTTACCAATGAAGTGCCTTTGTAGAAATGATAAGAACGGCCCGATATCGGCCAACAGAGCCAACATTTATTGGGCCAATGATTTAATTCATTGTAGCGCCAATGTTGGTGATTGCACTTGGCCCTATATGGGCCCTCTTAAAGGGCCTATGTAGAAATCGACCACTGGCTCTATGATGGGCCTCCACAGTTGGTCTATCTAGAAGTTAGTCTATCTAGAATATTGGACCGTGGGTTTGTTTGGGTGCGTGATAAATATTCAACCTATATCGGGCCAAGATTGGCCCGAGATTGGTCCTCATGGAATAACCTTGAAATAAATTGTTATTTGCGTATATGACAGGTTTCAAAATTGGCATATTTTACTTACTTATGTTGGTAATTCACAAATGCCAATAATAGGCCAAGACTTGATTACAAAAACTGAACTACGAAATATAAACGATTAATACATGACGTGCCAGTTATTTGCCTATTCTGGCACAATATACAGATAATGAATAACCCAAGGCTTAAATAAAATAAAAGCAGGTATGGGCTGACCCACATAGCCAATGAAGGGTTTAGATTAATTAAATGTAATTTCCAATATTTTAGCATTGCCAGTTTTAAAATTGGCAAATTTCGACGAACTATCACGGCTGTTTATTGGTTTTAACACATGGGCCCGGATAGGTTTTAGTAATGGGCTGATATTGTGCCAGTTCTTAATTTATAACGGAACAATAATGGGCCAATGTAATTGGCAGTACTTCAGCATGACCGGTTAAAAAATTGTCAACTATTGTTTATCTATCATGACTGTTTAATGAATTTAAAAGATGGGCCATGATACGTTTTAACTATGGGCCGATATTGTGTCGATTTTCAATTTAGAACGAGACAATAATGAGCCAATGTAATTGCTTGTATTGCAAACCAGTGGCATTACCAGTTTTTAAATTGGCAAATTTAGTTTAACTATGACGGCTGTTTATTAGTTTTGAAAGATGGGCCAGGACAGGCTTTAGGGATGGGCCGATATTGTGCCAGTTTTCAGTTTAGAGCGGAACAGTAATGGGCCAATATTATTTCTCTTTTGTTGGCTTATACGATGGTCCCAATATTGGCCTGATCGTAACATTGGGCAACTCATGGCAACCTCTACATGGGGCTCGCTAGTAACAAAAGCTACATGGGGCTCGCTAGTAACAAAAGCTCGCTAGTAACAAAAACTATTCTCTGACTGATTATCTGTAGTAAATTAAAACTAGGTAAGTAAATTAATATTGAAGAACCTCAATATGCCTTCGGTGATACCAAAACTGCAACGAAAAGCAATAAACCGATTATTTTAATTTAAAGCGTATTTTACCCAAACAAACCCAAACATACTTTATCACTTCATACACATCATTAACAGTACCTGTGTTTAGTAGAAGCATCAGTTCGATCAGCTGAAACCACCCGCTTCAACTAACCCCAGGCACCGTTTCGATTGACCTCGACACAGGGTCAAATGAAACGTTTTCCAAGAGTTTCTAACAAGGAACATCCCTCAGGAGATACCCTTCGATTTTGTTGAAATTTGGATATGTTATAAAGCACCGAAAAGTAAGCGATACGTATTTTTTTATCGGCGGAAAAACGGTTTTAAGGGGTGAAACCACCCCTCGAAAAAGCAAATATAGGGGTGGTTCACCCCTTAATTTTTTTTTGCAATGTCACTATAGTGGATTTTTCATTGCTTCGGATTAGAAGAATTTTCGTTTTTGTTTCATTAAAATCGGTGGACTCCTTGTGTGTGAAACTTCTATATTACCCCTAGAGATGCCTTTTTTCGAGGGGTGGTTTCACCTCTTAAAACCGTTTTACCGCCGATAAAAAAAATGTATCGCTGACTTTTCGGTGCTTTATAACATATCCAAATTTCAACAAAATCGAAGGGCGTCACCTGAGGGATGTTCCTTGTAAATAGCTTCTAAGTTCACATTATATTAGAAGCAACATGAATAATGTCATCATATAGCCAGTTAATCTTGTTATAATTAAAGCCCATAACCAAGCAGATAGGGTATCAAATGAAGTTACACTAACCGATTTTCTCTCAATAACGTTCCGATTGACCCTAGCCTCCCCTATTCCGATTATCTCATAAGCAATTTTTCTACTACGTTCATATTTGTAAAAACGTACCGTGATCGTTATTGTTGTTACTATAATTACAATCTGAATTATGGTCCTTAAAATCTATCATATTAGTGAATTTTCGATTTTCATCCTATTCCGCACGTCGGTGGAAATCTACACCGAAACCCACGTTTTGTTGAAAATGCATGTGTAAAATTTCCTTATATATATATATATATATATATATATATATATATATATATATATATATGATTTAAGTTAAATTCCGTTTTTGAGACAATTGTTAATTTCTTTCAACTTTCTCTAATAAATCGTACTTTTTTATGTGAAATACCTTATATATAATACGTACACGCACATGTGCACACACGGATGGCACACAACCATCCGCGTGAATTTCATCTCTCTGCAAATCATTTTTGTCACGATAACCCGGGCGTCGTCCGACCGCTCGATTTCTCGTCGTTGTCGTCACTTCCTCTTCTATTCACGTGGTCCATTTATATTCGAAAAATGCTCTTTCGTCGCTTTTTCCTCCACTTATGCATACATATATATCGTTTACACATTTTAAAAAGACGATGACTGCAAACATTTGCAATAATCTCCTTTCAAATATGTGTAAACGATGTTACTGTTGTGTCACATTTATGAGGACATTTCATTACACAATACAATAGTGAATGCGTTAATTAAGAAATTGATTACGACTCCGTGGATAAAAAAAATATTTTTCTCCGTTTTCTTTGTGGTCGTACTTATTTAAATATATCGCCCTCTTTTATCTCTCCGCATAAAGTTAAAATCAATTAGTTTTGTTTTGAAAACAAAGTTCACCAATTACGTAAAACCGAGAGAAAAATTGCACCTGCACGGATTGTCCAAATATAAAATAATATTGCAAAAGGTCGAATCTACTAACGCTCTACGCGAATTAATTCCCGCCGTAGCTTGTCAAGGTGCAGAGGTAGACAATATTAGAATAATGGGGTAATAAGTAGGATAATTAGTTGAGAATTTCTGCTCGTTCACAGTTTGCAATATTTTCTTACCCTGACGATGCGACAAAAAATTCGTCGACACCCTAAACCAATAAAAATGAGTGATTAAGGGGTTACCCCCACTTGCGATTTTGAAAAAAAAAAAATTTATTGCATTTTTTTGAAGTATAAGTATCTGAGAATATGTCCTGAAAATTTCAAGTCGATCCGAACAAAATTGACTGAGATATGAGCGTTGAAAGAGGAGAATCCGCGTTGAAAGAGCGTTGAAAAAGAAACTTTAAACGCGTTTTTCTCAAAATGGCATTTCTGAAGTCGGTGACCAAGATTACTCGACCACCAATGAACCGATCTTCTTGAAATTTTGCAGGCTTATTTAATACATAAAAATGTAGTCTTGAATCGTTCGATTTGTCTTTTCGAAAAAAATGGCCGTTTTATAGCAAAAAAACGGCCGTTTTTTTTTCGTTAAAATCGAACCATTAACTTTGACTGTCCGCCATTTTGTGAAAAATGGATATTTTTTAAAATCCTTCGATTAAAGACTAGTTTATACTTGTATTTGACTAAATCCATCCGCATTTTTTTTTCCAGATGATCCACTTCGCCGCAATGTTGGTCACCGCAAACCGTGTATATAAAAACATTATTTCATTGACGGCCATTTGCCACTAAACAATGTAATCTTTTTCAATAAAAAAATTACTAAAAGTTCTTCAAGATGTGTTCTTTAAGATGGTATATTGATCGATTAAAAAAGTTTTGTAGTTTTCTTTTAAAAAATTCATGAAAAAGGCCTTTTTTTGCGCTATAAGTGGGGGTAACGCCTTAACAAAATCTAGATATATTTTCTTCGATTGCCAGCGATGGATAGTCGTTCGATCGATCGATCGATAGTCGTTAACCGACAGTTTAAATCATCCTGAAAGATATTGAAATGGTTGATTCTTGCAATTGTTCGTGTGGGTATTCAAACGCTTTGCATTGAATGAAACATACATATATGTAGAACGGTCCCTGGAGGAAAAGCGTTTCGGGCAAACAAAATGAGCGTGGAGGGGGGAAACAAGATTTTCCTCATTATAATCATTGTCGTCTACAAAACACCAGAACAGATGGTTCAGACCAGTAACATGAGCAAACGAGAGAGCAAGAGAATACATTTTATGATCGCATTTGGTCCGTACCCCATTCGACCCAGTCAAATAATTCAATTGCGTTATTTTGTCGTCGAAATTCCGTTAGCACGTTATGAAACTCATTAATACGGCAACACACACTATGCAACAATTTTCCACCATTAAACGTTCATCGAATTCGTCCTGTCTCGCCCTCTTTCCCCACCGTCACTCGCCCTCACTCTGGAGTCTTGATTGCGCCCCTATATACATACATTTCGATCTCGATGATTCTTCTTGACCGAAGCACGCGCATTTGTAGCGAAGGTCCACGCAATCAGTCGTGCGTTTTTTTTTTACAAAATTCAATGCCCACCAAATTAAAATATATATTTTTCAAACACGAAAAATCACCAGTAGATAAAAAGTCGAATAAACATGAGCGAAAGTTACTCAACCTCTATACTGATCTTCGGTAATTATTTTCCGTGTGAGAACTATGTTATTGCTCAATTAGATGTCATTAGGGTCATTTTGGAGGAGTTGGCCATAAGGGAGAGATGGTCAATATAAATGGTTCATAGAACCGCGCACTAGATTTCACCTGTTACTGCTGAAGGTAATCGTATCGCTTAACACTAGTCATAGCACTAATCATACTTGATACTTGTATAATTCTCTTTTTACTCAACCAGGCGAGTTTAACCTCCATACTTTTCAACGTCGATCTGTCAAAACAATGCCAGGTGCGGGAAATATGAAGCATTGTATGCGGGCCACGACTGGTAAAAAGCGTGGAAAATTTGTGTCGGCGAAATATGTCGGTTAAAAATGAACTATGTGTGGAAATTCGAATGAGTGAGATGAGGTTAGGGCTACAGTCAACTGTTGCCTTGCCATCACGTCTCTTCGTCGTAGCAAGTGGTAATAAATCCGATACCGGAATTTTAACTTAACTTGATATTACATAAGAATTACGTCACCAAGCGTAATTTTTTCTAAGAGCATTGGTTTACTACAAGTGCTAAGGGGAGATATACACCTAGGACCCGGAAAAAGGTCATTTTTGTGAATTTTTTCAAGGCAAACCATTTGAAATTTCGGATTGGGGTTTTTAATATCTAAAAGTATATACATTCAAAAATATGTTTAATTTTCTTTATTGAAAAATGTCAAAAATAGACAAGGATATTGTATGATCCTTGGAGCGTCGTAAAAAAATCTGCGTATACGGTACCCACTGGCGTTTCTTCAAAAATCATCTGAAAAAAAACCAAAAATATTATTAAATTAGATATTTTGAAAATATCGATTTATGACAAAATGGCGGACGTTTGAACATAAATAGTGATTTTTGGGCGAAAAATTAGTTATTATTTTGCCTATAAAACAAAAACTAAGTAACGGAAAAAAAATCCTATAACAAGTACTAGATAATGGTGTATAGAATAACGACAAAAAATCTCAAGGCAATCGGTTCATTGGTTTTCGAGAAATTTTGGGTACCGATTTGAAAAACGTGGTTTTGAGAAAAACGTGTTTGAAAATTTGGGAATGAATAAATCATGAAATTTGTCAACTTACATGGAATCATCGATACCAGGCCCATAGCGCAGGTCTTCTACGGTCGACGGAATGTTCATAGCTTCTAAATCCTCGACCTTGACCATCTAGGTATATATCTCTACTTAAGTATGTTAATCTGATTATTTTTAAAAACCTGACGGACTTCGACTATTATATACACTTTTGCAGCGACCGGAAATTGGGTTTTTGCATGTCGTCTCGGAATTCCTTCACAAAAATACGCAATTTTAATATTTTTTTCTCTGTAGTCAATTACCGATCCTAAAATTTGACAGAGACAATTATTAATATATTTAGTTAAAGGTAAAAAAAAATATAAAGATCCTATGGATTGAAGCCTGGCGACAGGATTACCTTAAGTCACTTCGTATCGTGCGCAGATGTAATTGTACGAGCAGAAGTTTGGCAACAAAATGTTAATTTTTTCAAAGGTTTCATGTTTTACATCGTGGTGATGTTATTTTGTTAAAGTAATTATTACTTTTGTGTTTCTTGAATAGTTCACGATCAGTGCTTTGTTATAACTTCAAGATTTGGCATGTATTGCTTCTACTTGTTTACATTTTAGATGTGGCCATGTCTCCCGGGAGATGAGGAGAGATGATCACGTACAGTTGGTGTATGATGGCCATAGTATTAGTTGCAATGTGTTCAAGTAATTCGTTTTTTTTCTATATTTGGTTGAGCTGCCTAATAAGTACAAGAGAAAAGCAATTGCAAAGCAAGAATCATTAAAAGCAGCTATTCGTGCTGTAAAAACTTATGAATTGTCGATTTGTGCGGCCGCTAGGACCTCCGAAATACCTAGGAAGACCTTAGCAAGATGATATAAGAACAATGACAAAAAATGTTGGAGAGAAAATTATTATGAAACTTGTCTCATCCAAGACTGGCTTCATTATACTGATTTCGATGATATGTGTTCCAGATGTCATCAGAAGAAAGAAAATTAAGAATCAAAACATAAAACCAAAGAGAAAACCGAGAGCACAATGCTGGGTAATCGACCATCTCACCTCTACTCCTATGGCCATCACACTCGGATACTCCGGAAGAGATAGCCACCGCGATTTCAAACAAATAGTAGTTTTAAGGTCCATCTGATAGAAGTTTGTTTTGACTTCGTAAATTACCTCAAAGTTAAATGTCGAAAGTTTCATTAAAAATAAAAATAAGTTAAGAAACGTCTGTACTTTTATTTTGACGGATCCTTGAAAAAACTGTTGCCAACTACCCTGGAGTTGCCCTATTGCTTCATATAGCCTCTGAAGGACGATTACCACGGACGAATTTTGCGTCTCGGCTCAGTAATGAGGAGAATAATCACAACAATGACAAACCGAATGATTATTCAAAAGAGCAGAGTGCGAATGAGGCCTGCTGGTTTTGTCACATACGTTGTATTTCTATGCCACCCTGATGCTAGGCCATTGTCGTTGCGGCAAAGAGATCCGCGGAAGCATCCGTTCCTACCATGACAGGTCCTCAACGGATCGGCCTATGATCCATTTCCACCTTCGCACGTATATATATACATAGTATATATTACGTTACGCCTTTATGAGACTCCAAGGGTTCGTTATACGTGGATAATACGACAGATCTGCAACGGGATAGCGCATCAGGTATTCCTTAATGAACTCTTTGGAGGGATTCTCAAGTACCTGATGCAGACTAAGGCAGACACCGAAAATTTCAAGGGAGGCCGCAACCTCTTTCTCTTGACGTGCCTCGGATTGAATGGTGTTAGTTCTAACGCCTGCTAGGCTCGCTTCTTCTTTCTACATGCACCGGTCTCTTGAACGCAAGCCGCCCTGGGGCCACTAAGGCCATTGAGTGGTGTGCATCAGCTTTTCCTGTCTCTTTTAGCTACCCCCGCTCTATATCCCTCCCTCTCCCTCTCTTCCTTATATATATATATATATATATATATATATATCCTTCCTTCTCCCTCTTGCCATGTCCTGGATCGCTCAGTCACCACTTATCTTCCATTCTGCCACTCCCGAACCACTGCCAGTGGATTCACGAGTTTCGCAAATTCGGTTCATTTGCCGCATTGTCAGAGGCTTAAGGAGAAATGAGACCCTCTCGAGAAGAATCGTCGCAAAGATGCTTGAAGTTTACCGTGAGGCTGTCGTGCGCGCCTTAACACCACCTACACGAAGGTCGGTGTTCGAAGTGAGAAAGATCGAAAGCAACTACTTTTTTCCTTTTACCATACACCAATGTGAATGCATGCATTTTTCTACTAATCGACGTACCTCGGGTATGGTACAAAATCATTTCAAGTGTTACTGCCTGATACTGAGTGGGTAGAGGGGACTTTGTTTTTGGGAAAAAAAGTATTCGGGTTATTAATCTAATTTATTCAGAGCTTATTCGATTTGTTTGAACGGAATTTTGACGGACTGCAATGACTTTTCGAAATATCTGGTAGGTCCATAATCTGTTCATTTTCGAATTTAAGGAAAATGCATTCGAAGTAACATTTTTCGATCGATTTTATATTGCGAGAGTACAACGACAATCGATTTGCGAATTTCGTTTTGTGGGTTATTTGCATAAAATGAATATTATCTCCTTTTACGATCCAAGAGGGTGTTGATCATTGTACTGAACTACCGCGCAAAACGTTTGTTTTTCGAAGAACTAATTTTATTGCTATTATTACCGTCATATGTTATATTACCGTTAATATATTACCGTTTTATGTCATATATTACCGTTTTATGTGTAGGAATTGACAATATGTCAATGATCGAATGTTATTATACTAAACACATTCTTGTACTTGAGGTTTATAGAATTCGCATTTTTTGTGAAGTCCAAAATCAACAACGTGATTTGTTCAGAGAGCAACTCTGTGAGTCTGAAAATATCAAGTGAACTGTGTGCATGTTAGAGGATACGTGATTTTCGAAAAAGATTCTGTCGTAACCAGACTTGACAAAACTTAGACAAAGGTTGTGCAGTGGTTTGTTTGAGTGCAACGAATGTTTGGTAATTCTAGTATTTGAATGCCATTCACGGTAAATACGTTGATGTCGCCAATGTTATACAGAAATTGCCAAAACGCAACTTGTTTAACCATTTTTTAGACATTTTCAAGGCAGAAGGTTTTTCATAACTTAAGGGATCATCACAGTGTACAATTTTCAAAACATCGTTTTTTTTTGTTGCATTATCCGATAGTCTAGACGGTTATAAACATGCTGTTCAATTTTTGGGGCGAAATTCGAATTATTCCGGTTACTACAGCCTTTCTTAGGAAAAGGGATTCGACCAGCTGCGTGAGAACTGGCTCGGGCGGACGCGGTTTTCTCGAAATGTCGTTTTTCAAAACGGTGTACGCTCTCAAAGGAAGAGTTTTCGAGTTATACGTCTCAAATGTTGACACAACATTCTTCGAGCCATTATTTATGTTGCAATGGAAGCTTTTTTTTCAATCTTCATAGTTTTTCAACGGAAAACCGTCGAAAAGGTAGGCTAAATTCAATACTTTTTTCAAAACGCCGCCATTTTGTCAATTTTGATTTTTCAGAAACCTCCATAGCAAGATAGCGGCTTTCATACTGATTAACAATCTTTTTGCAATTTTTTTTTCAGATAATATTTACGGCCACAACCGTGTACACCTTGAGGGCTCCGTTTTTTCGAGGACATTTTCAACCGTTAAAAAAGAGGGAAAAAATTAAAAACAAACGTTTTAAAATTTATTTTCTGTTCTTCATGAGTGCTTTGATTTGACATAAAAAAATCCAACCGATTAGCATATTTTAACGATAGAAAAAGAAATCGCGAAAATCAGCTATTTTTCGACCCGTTACACTGTGATGATCCCTTAATTTCTATTTAAATGAAAAACCAATCTATGAAATGAATCCAAATTCTACAACCCAGATCGTTAATCTAAAGCCTATTCGAGTGAGAAACCTCATTTTGATATAAAAATAAATGTTTCCCTGTATCAGTGAGGCGGAATTTTATTTATATAATCAATTCTGCCATTGTTTTTTTTTCGGAAACGTTCTTCGTTAGAAATATCAGCAAACCCACAAAAAACACTCCTATCCGCGTTGATGCTTAGGGGGCCGGGGCACGACGATTCCATTTCTCCTGTTGATCAAATGAAGCGAAAAATTTCGGAAAATATACTTTCCCCAATGAACGTCTTCGGTATTTTTTTCAATGTCCCTTATTTTCGAGAAAGATCGCAATGCAATTGACGTGAATATTTTTTTCTGTCGTAACCATGCAGATGTGACAAAACGTGCACGAAGTTTGTGCAGTGGTTTTTGACTGCGATAAATGTTTACTAATTCCAGTATTTAAATGAAATTGACGCCGAATATGTTGATAGCGCCTATGTTATACAAACATTGCCAAAACGCAACTTGCTTAATAATTTTCTTAGAGATTTTAGAGCCAGAACGTTTTAAATGGATTTCTCTTTAAATGAAAAACCAATCGATAAAATGAATCTAAATTCTACAACCCAGATTGCTAGCGATCTTTAGCGAGGCGAAATTAGGAGGGGAGACTTACTCACTATTAGGCAAGGGAAAAACTTGCTGATTTTTAGGATTTTGTTTTATTACGACGTTTGGCTGTTATATGGTATTCATTTTTTAAATTAATCTTTAAAAGTGACGGAGGTATGGCACGGTCTTCTGAACTACATTTCCAAAACTGGCGTGACGTATAGCTGAAAAACTAACCGGCCGATTCTCATGAAATTTAATGTAAATCTTTCTAATCTAATTGTCTAAAACATGAACCTGAATTTTTTTGAAATTTTTCAAAACATGTATTTTTTTCGGAAAATTCATTTTTTTATTATTTAAATATTTCTCACTTTCTCTTGGTTAATATTCTGCGTATAAGTAAATGAAAAAAATCATTGTTGGTTTTTTTTCAGATAAATCCCGCTGACGCTACGTGTCAAGCCGTCTGGCAACATTCGCCGCAAGCCGTTTAGAACATCGTGCCATACGACCGCTATTTTTTTAAATTAATAAAAAAAATACCATGTAACAGTAAAAAGTAGTAATAAAACATACCCTGAGTCCCAACAACGGTAGAGCAATATTTAAAAAAATAATAATAATAAAAATCAGGATTTTGTTCCTCACCTAAAGGTATCCCCCCGTAATCTATATAATCAATTCTACTATAGTTTTTTTTTTGGAAACCTTCCTCATCAGTATTATTAGCCATCCCACAAAAAACACTCCTATCCGGGTTGATGCTTAGAGGGCCCGGGGCGTGACGATTCCATTTCTCGTGTTGATCGAATGAAGCGCAAAATCTGGGAAAGGCAGCGCAGCACTCATTTATCGAATGTTTGCAAGCTTCGTGATTCCGGGGAGGATAGGTAAAATGAAAAGAACCTCTGGTGACAAAACAACTCCCCCTTGCTCTTTCTATTCCAATAAAGGACTTTCGCCGCGTGTCCACTTTCATCCCTGATTCCCACACGACGTTATAGACATGGGGCCACGATTACGCACGACAAGAAGACGTAAGCGAGAAATAATCGAGGAAATTGAAGGCCAAATGGGCAACATTAAGTCTTTCAATTGTCACATGTCCGTGACGTGCCTGAGAGGGGGGGAGAGGGGGCAGAGAGAGAGAGAGAAAGAGAGAGACAGAGAGAGAGAGAGAGAGAGAGAGAGAGAGAGAGAGAGAGAGAGAGAGAGAGAGAGAGAGAGGGAGGGAGGGGGGAGAGAGAGAGAGAGAGGGGGGGGGGGTGTCTTGACCGAACGCGACGAATACGAAACGCTAAACATCCGAATATATTGTCGATGAGGGAGGAAACGAAAGAGCGATAGAGAGAAAAAATAGACTGCAATACTCGGTGACAGATATATTCGGGATGATTCAATGGAGCTGTCTGTATTACATTATTCGGTTGGTAGATCTCTAGTGCAAACATGACATCAACTTTTCCCATGTACTCCCTCCCTGGCAATTCAACCGCCACCAGTGGTTCTCAAAACGGCTCAAACGCACAACAATATAATACACTCTCGAGCTATCGCTATATACCCTAAATCTCTCTCATTTTGGTTCGCCCTTATAGACTTAGCGATTGCACAGACCAAGCTAAACTCACTCCAATCTCAGAGAAGGAGAGCGAGAGCTGAACGGGCATCTCTTTCAATGAACGAACGGCAAAAGAGGGGGGTGCTACTGGCGCGCGACATATTCTTGTTTCTCGCCCTATCCCCCCCTCCAACCCTCATTCTCGCCACCCTCTCCGCCTCGTCAAAGTTCACCCTTGGATACTTCGGCCCATTCCATAACAGCCATTCAGCCCCGCTGGATTTAGGGGTACAAATTCATACTTGGACAAACAATTTCACATGATAGAACCTATGTGGAACCTGCTTTACGCTCAGCGTGGTAACTGGTGTTCGATCGATCTTCGATAAATCAAAAAGTATGGTATTTTACAGCTGTTTTAGACAGTAGAGCAAATGGAGAAAATGTAAACTCAAAACGCAATGACGACAGGTATTGGGAACAGCGAAGAAAAATCGTCCAACTGGATCGATCCATTACATAAGAGCGGCTGAATGGGTGTTTGTTGATTGGAATGCTTCTGCAAATTACCAAACCGTCGGAAGAAATGATACGGAGATATTGAAAAATTGGAAGCATCGTATTCGGGAGGATAAGTGGCGACTACGGCGGTTATATGAACACGGGAGCAACGGTCGTTTCGGGAGATCCCGGGATAGAGAAAACGAGAGGAAAGTGAGAAGGAAAGTGTAGAGTTGGACCGGTACAAACAAGGAGGGCTTGCGCATGCAATATTAGGGGCATTAACTCGTCATAAAGAGCGCATTAGGGGTGCGCCTGCCCTCGAGGGGTAGTTTAGCCTTTAATTGTCCCACCCCGATGTATCAAAGGTTTCAATTTCTATGCTTCGGTGCATGCTCACTCAATCTATCTCTCTTTACGCCCGTCATTCTTGAACCCGGATTCTCGGACGTTTTTACCAGCATTGTAACCTACTATTTTAATGAGTCCTGATTCACTCGAAATTATGATGTCGAGATTTACAAAAAGGCATTTTAATGAAGCCAATAAAATGCCGATTATAAGCACAAGTTCCGATTTTTCTACGAGCGTGAGACATTCTTCATCCTCAATATTGTTACTATTTTTATGGATTTGCTAATGTATGCAATGAAGCGTGACTTTGCTATAATAACAATGACCTGAAGACGTGACAAATTTTATTTAAGGGGTCTTCTCACTTTAGACGCTAAAAAAGCTATTTTCATGAATTTTTTTGATAGGTTTGTGTTATAGATATTGATATAAAAGTTCTTACACTTAATAAATACACTTTCCAAATACATTTGTTTTGAACTGTATGTATTTATGTAACCCAAACAAACTTCAAACGCGTTTTTCTCGGACCAACGTTTTTCGAGGGCTTGTTGATAAAATCTTCGAAACTACTAAACCGATCCTTATGAAATTTAAACTACATATTCGTTACAATTATTGCTATAGCACGTATCAAGTGTTTTTCAAATGTTGATATTTACTATTTTTTTGCCAAAAACGGTGAAAAAAATACGTTTTTTTAATGTCCGCCATTTTGTTATTTTTGCATATATCAAAAATCGTATGATATGCGTTATAGCCATTAACATACTAAATCTATAACCGTTTGTTTTTTTTTGTTTCGGATGATCCATCTCCGCTATTTCATCAATAGCGCAGATCTACAATTTTTTTAGGACATTTTTTTAACTACCATTTTCGTCTATAAATCGTGACTTAAATAAATATTGTTTTTTTAATGTCTTCCGAAAGTGTATTTATTAAGTGTAACAACTTTCACATCAATATCTATACTATAGACATATCAAAAAACAAAAATCATGAAAATAGCCTTCTTTAGCGTCTAAAGTGAGAAGACCCCTTAACATGGACTTTCAGAAACATTAGATTAACACGACAATCGCACGGTAAAATAAATCACTGGAACGTAGGAATCTGTGAAAATCAATTCGCCAATTCTAAGATACTGTAGGGTCAAAAGAGGCATCGGTTAGACCGATATTAGGGTTCAGTTTAGGGTTTTTCGTGGTTTCAAAGATACGAATTCTCAAAATAGTAGACTCTTCGACATCCACACCCACACGTATGGATACGTGTGTGCGCGCGCACACCCATATATGCCGTACTGGACAAATACGATACAGAAAGGGCATTGCAACCTAAACCGGAAAGTTCGTGCTTTATTTCAGCCAGTGTAGTATATTATATATAGTCAAACATCGTTTATACGTTTTGCACTTATACGTTTTGAGTGCGGTTTTTTTCTTGCTTCTATTCATGATATACAGAACGTGAAAAAAAAATTTTTTTCGAAAAAAAAAAACCGAAATGGCGGCCGTTGCAGCTCCGCGAAAACAGGTCCTCAAATCGCGGGAGGTAAACGGCTGACATCACTGCCCCTTCTTTGTTGATCTGAAACACAAATTCAAAGCATATTATCAATCTGTGACCCTTTGGTCATAGAATGACGGATGGGTTTTTCGTTTAGTACAAATTTCGGAAATTGGCGGCAATTTAAAAAAAATCGAATTTTCGCGTTTTTTTCGCATAAAAAGATAAATAATAAATGCAAAAATGTATCTATCGAAAAAACGATCCGTCATTCCGTGAAGACATATTTTCTGAGTATGCTCTCCAAATTTCAGGTCGATATGTTAGTTACAGCAGTCAGGAAAATGTCAGCCATTTTTAAAAACGTGTTTTCGAGAAAAACGCGTTTAAAGTTTTGTAATGTGTTTACATAAATGTGTTTATAATTACCGCTAATCGGCAATGCCTGGTCCATAGAGGCATCCCTCCTTTTCTTCTAGCTGCTCATGTTGAGCCGCTAATATCTCCCGCTGCATTTCAAGGACAAAATCTCCCTTAATCACACGTGATATTCTCTTGACGGAGAAAATTTCATGTGACTGCGTTTTGATGTTTTGTTGTTTCTGACCTCAACTATGTATGCATGTACTTTGGTTATATATCTCTTATTAATACGAACGTGTCTGTTATTTACTAGTCGGAAACGCCAAAGTGTTACACACTTGCATTAAATGAAAGTTCAATACGGAAATTCGCAAACTTGAGTTGGCTCATTACTGAATTATAACCCATCAAATTTTTAATTGGAAAACCAAACATAAACATCATAGAGGTTCTGCCATTGAAAAACATAAGGAATTATGCACCAATCGCCATTTTCGAATGTTAAAGACTTTCAGATACATGTAGTACAGTCGTGCTGTATATTGGAATCGGAAAAAAATAGAAGAAGGCTAGTTTTTTGACAGGTGATTTTGTAGGTGCCGCGGGTGCTAAATCCCAGTTTGCCTAAAAATCGGGTGTAGGGTTGTTTTAGGGGATGCACGGAAATGGGGGTGGATTAATGCCAAACTACAACCCCCACGAGGTCGGCACCGAGAGGCAACATGTTCAGAAAAATCTGGGCTTTATTCTTGTCCACAGCGCCGAAGTCGTGGAAGTTAATTGTGGGGTGCAATTTTGAAAAATCAGTTTTCATTCGATAACTCTCTAGGAAAAAATCATACAATTTTTGTTCAATTGGGAACGTTGCAGCCCTTGAAAAGACGCGTCGATCGAGTATTTGATCATCCCTCTCCAATTCTTCATCCCGAAAAGAATAGTTGAAGTATAACAAAAAATTGTTTATTGAATAACTCAAAAACAATCGATTTTCGGGGATGGTTTGAATGTACGAAATGTTGGGAATAATTTTCTCTATATTTTCGTTCCTCTGGACCACCCTTGAATTTTGCTTTTTCGAACCCCCGAGTTTGGCGCTCTGAACAAAAATGTAGCTGAGGGTTCAAGCTACAAATTTTTCCACGGCGGAGAATTCGTGCGGTCAGTAGTGTTTCCATAATTTCATTTTGAATTTTCAACCCCCGAGAGGAGTTGGACAATCAAAATTCGAGCGTGGTCCATAGAAACAATTATATTGAGAAAATTATTCTGTACATTTGGTACATTTGAACCATACCCGAAAAATCGGTTGTTTTTGAGTTATTCAATACACATTTTTTTTTTGCATTTTCGCAATTTTTTGGGGCGTAAAGATGTTATCGGAGAGTGATGATGATTTGTCAACATTTCACCCCACTTTTTCACCTCCAAAATGATCTCCCACGACTTCGGCGGTATGGACAAAACTAAAGCCTGGATTTTTCTGCACATTTTGTCTCACGGCGCCGACCTCGTAGGGGTTGTAGTTCGGCATTAAGGGGCCAGTCCACTTTGGAGCCACGAAAAAAAGGCTATTTTCGCGATTTTTTGAGGATTTTATGAAAGATATGAATATAAAAGTTGTTGGGCTTGATCAATAACGTCTTGAAATACATTTTTAAAAAAATTAAGTGGGCTAGGTAGCTCCATCACAACTCGGCAACGGCTTGTCTGAAAAAAAAATCAAAGTCCATTAGATTCAGTATGACACCAGCTACAAAATGACCCTCGGATATAAAGTTTTATCAAAAAATAAAAAAATGGCGGATGAAAAACGAAAAAAGATTTTTAAAACGCGTTTTTTTCGCAGTTTTTCGCAAAGAAAATAGTAAATATCAAACTTTTAAAACGCTCGAGAGTCATCTTATTGCGAATCATGTTTACAATATGTGGTTCAAATTCCAAGAGAATCGGTTTATTAGTTTTAGAGATACGATGGTGCTAGATTTTGAAAACGTTGTTTCGAGAAAAACACGTTTGAAGTCATCGTCGATTTCTTCAAGTCTTACTTGCTTTCGATTTTTTGAAATTTTTAAAGTGGGCTGGCCCCTTAACAACCCCACCTCCTTTCATCCCCTAAAAAAACCCTACATCCCGATTTTTAGGCAAACTTGGATTTAGCACCCGCGACACCTACGAAATCACCTGTCAAAAAACTAGCCTTCTTCTATTTTTTTTCCGATTACGGGGTTTTTCAGCGACAGCACGACTGTACTAATACTGTATTTCACTTCTACGTTATTCTTACGTATACGTCATATTTTATGTACCCCTTGAAAAAAGTATAACGGAAGTTTCACTGTACAACAAACGTAAAATTATAGCAACTACAGACTAGAGCGTTTATGTGATATGGTATTAAAAACACAAAAGAAATTCACATCATAACCAAAACTTATTTTAAACAAAGATGAGATATTAATTTGCGCAAATAACAAAAAAATATGTAGCCAGCCCAATACATTATAAGTACATAGGATTCTCGTCCACGACATAAAACACATGGCATTCATAACCCGTTATCGCATTTCCCTCTTGCTCTGTGCTCTTGAGTAAACACAATGAGGATCCGATGCTTGACACGAACAAACTCAATTGTTTTTAAGTTATATGAATACCCGAGTTAGAGAGATCGGTCACAAAAATGATTGTTCTTAAACATTTCGAAATTTAATTTAAAAAATGTTTGCTATATCTGGTTTGAACCATTTGTCGATTTTCTCAAGATCCTTCTATGAATGGCAGTCATGGGCGATCGATGATGGTAAAATATATAGCAAAACATCACGAATAAATCGATTTTTTCGATTGTGGACCGACGACGCTTTTAAAATCACGTCACATAAGCGGTTTGGGGCGAACGTACTACTAGTCTGTCCATATCGATGATCGCACATCAAGGAGTGTATCTTATCCCCTGCGGGTGCGCGATTATTATATATTCCAGATTCCTTATTACATTTCTGCTTTCAACGCTACCATATCTTGGCAAGACTATTACGAAATCCGATATCCCTGTACATGTAATGAGAGTTTCGCAAACTTATCGGGCAGTTTTTGTTCGTACCAAATACCTTTTTTTATTTGAAGATTTATGCGCGCGCGGGTGTTTGTACATATGCGCGCGCGGGGTGTGTACATGTGTACATGTGTGTGTGTATTTGTGGGTGTGTGCGCGCGCGCGCGTGTGTGTGTGTGTGATAGGGTGTGAATTTCTAATAGGCTAAACGTAAGTTTAAACGTAAGTTTAGACGTGTGTGTGTGTGTGTGTGTGTGTGTGTGTGTGTGTGTGTGTGTGTGTGTGTGTGTGTGTGTGCAATATGTGTGCACTGTGTGTGCAATATGTGCTATAACTTACGTTTAGCCTATAATACATACACGTGTATATAATACATAGACTCGTGTGTGTGTGTGTGCGTGTGTGTGTGTGTGTGTGTGTGTGTGTGTGTGTGTGTGTGTGTGTGTGTGTGGGTGGGTGCGTGCGTGCGTGCGTGCGTGCGTGCGTGCGTGCGTGCGTGCGTGCGTGCGTGCGTGTGTGTGTGTGTGTGTGCGTGTGTGTGTGTGTGTTAGTGTGTGAATTTCTAATAGGCTAAACGTAAGTTTAGACGTGTGTGTGTGTGTGTGTGTGTGTGTGTGTGTGTGTGTGTGTGTGTGTGTGTGTGTGTGTGTGTGTGTGTGTGTGTGTGTGTGTGTGTGTGTGTGTGTGTGTGTGTGTGTGTGAGTGCGTGTGTGTGTGTGCAATATGTGCTATAACTTACGTTTAGCCTATAATACATAGACTCGTGTGTGTGTGTGTGTGTGTGTGTGTGTGTGTGTGTGTGTGTGTGTGTGTGTGTGTGTGTGTGTGTGTGTGTGTGTGTGTGTGCGCGTGTGCGCATGTGTGTGCGTGTGCGTGCGTGCGCGTGTGTGTGTGTGTGTGTGTGCGTGCGTGCGTGCGTGCGTGCGTGCGTGCGTGCGTGTACGCGCGTGTGTGTGTGTGTGTGTGTGTGTGTGTGTGTGTGTGTGTGTGTGTGTGTGTGTGTGTGTGTGTGTGTGTGTGTGTGTGTGTGTGTGTGTGTGTGTGTGTGTGTGTGTGTGTGTGTGTGTGTGTGTGTGTGTGTGTGGATTTTATATAGGCTAAACGTAAGTATAAACGTGAGTTTATAGACCTTCGTCAGAGTATTCTAGCGTTGGTAATACAGAGAGAGCTAGAGTGAGAAAGATAGACAGTGAAAGAAGGCAATACAGTCGGCAAATAAACTACCGTCGCGGTACTTCGTCCATAAGGAACGATATTATTTGCGGCCCTAGTAAGTTCGTCCCGAACTGTTCGTGGTTCGTATATTTCGTGGTTATGTCATTCATGGCTTTCTCTGTCTCTTGGCACGAGCCTTACTAGTAGAGACAAGAGGTAGGATAACGAGACAAGCGCAGCGAAAAGATGGAAAACTACCATTAATGACGATGAAAATAGTTGTAACACTGCGTAGTGATTACAGTATGTATGATATAATATTAAAGACTAATAAATAGGCTTGTATCTATATGCATTACATCCCCGTACATTATACATGGATATATTCGTGACTTAAATTCTAAAAGGGCTTAACACGTATGCATTCGACCGCAGGATCTGGGCTTCCCTCGTGGTGGTCGATCCGTACATCAATATATATTGAACGTATATAAAAAGTGGAATGAACAGAGGAACACGCAAGTTGCTATTGAACCGATTTTGAGCAAACATCACTTGAGCAGATATGTCGTCCGTCCTCTCTCTCTCTCCCCCACCCTTCTCGCTCTCGCTCTCTCTCTTTCGCTCGCTTTCTGTATGTATGTATCTATCTATCTATCTATATGGGAGAGATCGAGGCAAATCCATATAGTAGCCATAGTCGAGAAACTCTCCGCACGATATGGTCCCGTTCGCTTCGCTCCGTTGCGGATAGAAAATCGCGAGAGGAAGGGAAAGGGTGGCTAAGCGAGACGGAAGAGCCACTGACAGAGAATTTACTATAGGCTAGGTATAGTATAGCTGGGAGAAAGTAAGAGATAGATATAGGGAGAAAGAGCGAGATAGATTGAGGGCTCACAAGCCCTTAGGCAAATTTCATAACCGAACTTGTCGTATTTGCTGAGATTATTTCAATATATTCGACTCAACCCGCGAGATAGAGGATCTGTTTGCGATGACGGTGTATGCGTGAATGGAACTTTGGCGCCAGAAGTCTCCTTTCTGTATATGGGATGGAAGTGATGAAGATACGAGACATAACCGAGAGGTGGGTTGGAGGAGTATAGGAAGAGGGTAGAAGAGCAGTGACAGGGGGGAATGTAATGAATATCTTACTGCCAGGTTATTGTAGTTGCTTGTATAACGATTTAATATAAATTTTTTCAGGTATATCATAATGGAACGTTTTTTTTAATGCTAGGATTCCGAAAAATGATAAAAATAACAAAGTTCATCTTCTTCGGCGTCTTCGAGCGGTTTTTGGGTAAGCTTCCTTCCACTTATTATGACCGATGTTATTCCCGGAGACATACATTTTCAATGTCGTAGAACGTCCAGTTATGTGATGGATTTATCAACCAATCACGAAGATTTGAAGTAGCTGTTTATGCTCAAACGAATGACGTAGGTAAATAAAAATTCAACTCAGTACCTGCAGTGCCATTTCAAAGTTGATGAACGGTTGCCCTGCTTTCTACAAACTCTCGGAATACTATTCTTTAGCTATGGTGCGAATCCGTGACCGTGCCTCTTTAAGGCGGTCCTCTAGTTTCTCGGCTGTTTTTTTACGGCTTTTTCAATAATTTTTTACGGGCAAAGCATCGAAATAATCAATCTCATTGTTTTTGCATAATCTTTATTAACATTTAAATAAGCTTTACAAATTTTTCGAAGTCAAAACATATAATAGAATAAAAGTTATAGTGGCCGACAGGAAGACATCAAGTAAAAGAGGTGCTTGACGGTGACCAAGATTGCGCTGTTCTGCTTATCTGAAATCAAAAAACCAAACGGTGTTTTAATCTTCATATTTAAGACTAGCGATTGAACTAGAGTGAATTCTAAATTACGAAAATTGACTTTTTTATACACTTTTGAAAATTACATTCTTTTTTTTACTCATTTTTTCTTAAGTTTTTCGCTCGTACAAAAAAAAACTATCGAAGCAATCATGGTAATCCTAGTTCAATCGCTGGCTGATAACATATTAAAAATGCTGTATAAATTTGAACAAGATCGGTGCAGTAGTTTCTGAAAGATCGTGGTCACCGTTTCGAAAAATGGTGTTTCGAGAAAAACGCGTTTGAAAGTATACCTGCTCCGTTCCAGGGCCGTAACTTGTGAACCACTTCGAATATCTAAAAATCCTTTGGCACACATTTGCTACACATGTTGTAGATGTGATTTATGAAAAAAAATCGATTTTTTCGACCCGAGAAACTAGAGGACCGCCTTAAGGGGTCTGCATAATCCTTGGGCCCTCAAAAAAGGTTGATTTTTTATGTTTTTTTTCTGTTGGGAGCATTGGGATGAGGAGGTCGGAATTTTACACAAGATTCCTAAATAGCCTTGCCAAGAATGTTTTTTTTTCAATTAAAAAATATTGATAAACTATGACGTTACTATTATTTCAGCAAAGTGCCGCCGTTGCCAATTGATGTAGGTGGTTTTGGCAACTAGGATGATCTGAAATAAAAAATAGGGTCGTTTATTTTTAATATTATACAGAAACTTTCGTATTACGTACACTTTTTTGAACTTTTTGACAGTACGAAAATGGCGGGCGACAGAAGAAAAAATTGACTTTCGACCAACAACAAAACAATTTCAATCGTTGATTATTAACAAATGGATAAACATAATAGAAAATTATCTGGACATACGATAGAAAATGTTTACTATGCACTGCGTGAATTTAAACGAATCGGATGAATAGATTTTGGGATACGACTTTGACATTTACGGGCGGCCTTTTAATATAGTCTTAATTCTCTGAGTGTGATTATGGCTTCAACAATTGAAAGACAAAGAAAACAATTGTTGCCAATAATCCTGTCAAAGGAAACGTAGAGGTCTCCACGTAAGATTAACGTGCTGAAAAAAAAAGATATCATCAATGAGCGTAGTTTGATGATAAAAAGGATTTAATTTTAGTACACAATAAATTAAAATTATATTACTGTACTCCATACGTCGACCAAGGAAGAGGGGAACAAGCAATAGGGTAAATCATGGTGACTTATATGAACAAAAAAATCGGTTCTTCATATTGTATAAGTTCAAGCTGAAGATACAACATCAATGGATCAAAATCAATTCCGTGTAAGGAATACTTTCTATTTTATTGTATTTCATCCCAGGAAACTTGGCATAGAAGGTTTTTTTTTGTATTTACTGGAAATTCAATATTAGTTACGCATTAATTTTTTGTTTTTCAAATTCAGTTTTCTTAAGAGCTTCACAAAAGTATTATATATTGTTAATGCCAGGTGTTGCATTATAATGCATATATACATTATAATGTATATATACAAGACAATAATTAGATGACCTAAAAAATGTTCGATGAATGAAATATTGAATTCCTATTGTCTGTGAGAAATATAAATAAACACGTTTTTTCTGCCCCCTTATCGAGATTATTCGACAGAATTTTTATCCATTTATTATAGTTACAAGATACAATAATACTGTTTCTCAAATTATTTTTATTTCCATTATTTGTCATTTTCGTTTGTCATTCGTCGTTTGCAATGAATAAATGGTTCCTTGTGCTTCGTAAGTATAACACACCATATTTACAGCACGAGCGTAGTGCCACCATCGGCGAACATTTGCAGTGTGATTTAGGATCGTTCGTCGATTCGGTTTTGTTATCACTTAACAACGAAACTTCATGCCATTCTCTCTGAACCTCGAAATTTCTCATTAGTAATAATGCCAGTGACATTGTTGCTTCTGGTCGCCTAGAGGGCAATAATAAGCGCGGTAATTTCTGCAGCACGCTCACAGGACGATCATTTATTCTGGTCGATTGAACAAATCGACTGGTCCAAAAGAGAGAAAGAGCGAGAGAGAGAGCGAGAGGGGGGGGGGGGGTGAGAAGGGTGCAAAGTTGTAGGTGCAGGGGACGATATTCAAGCATAGTAGAAATTGTCATTCTCATCGTCGTATTAACTGGCTCGTTCGTCGGTCACATCGCTAATTAAATAAAGGGTCGGATTTGATGAAATGAGGCGTCACGAGAGGAGCCTAGTATAACGAGACGTGTGTGCTATATTACGTACCTAAGCATTTTAACGGGGGTGCAGTCTGTACACACGTGGCGGCGCGTGCGCCATGTTAGACCTTCACGTTGCTGCTTAAAATCAACTCATGCACACACACACACACACACACACACACACACACACACACACACACACACACACACACACACACACGCGCGCGCGCGCGCGCACACACACACACACACACACACACACACACACACACACACACACACAACTATTATCTCACATTCAGCAGCAAAGCAACTGTATTGTACCAATATATAATAATAGACGATTTCACATAAAGCAATTTATTGACGAGGCCGTAAACGCTTCGTTACGGTACATTACGGAAACAAAAATAATTTGGGACCTCATGTAACTGAGCAGGGTTCTCTATCGTTATTCTTCCGGTAGCTTGATCGCCTTTCTGTATGGTCTTCACGTTTATATATTGGACATTATTTTTATGTAGCGTCTATACATTGCGTTTCGAATAGTCACTATATTGCGTATCCTTCAAGATTTTTCACCGTGACATTGAGGTGATCCTCACGGTAAATTCGTTCAGCTCTACTATTTCGGAATCAAGAAGTCAGTGAAAATTTGGCATTATAAAAATCAAGTTGCAGGCCGTCCATCTTATTTAATCAATGAGATTCTCTTAAGGAATCATCACAGTGTAACGTTTTCAAAAAATCGATTTTTTACATCATCCGATAGTATAGACGGTTAAAAAAATGCTGTTCAATTTTTGAGGCGAAATTCGAAGTTTTCCGGTTGCTACGGCCTTTCTCAAAAAAAGGGATTCGACCAACTGCGTGAGACCTGGCGCGGAGAGAAGCGTTATTTTCGGAATGTCGTTTTTGAAAACGGGTGTACACTGTCAAAGGAAGAGTTTTTAAGCATCTCCAATTTTAACATAATATTCTTCACGCCATTCTTTATCTTGCTATGGAAGATTTTTTTTTCAAATCTTCATATTTAATTTTAACGAAAAACTGTCGAAAAAATAAGCAAAGTTCGATACTTTTTTTTCGAATCGCCGCCGTTTTGTCAATTTTGATTTTTTAAAAACCTCCATTGTAAAATAGCGGCTTTCTTGCTAATACTTTTTTAACAAATTTTGTTTTAGATAATATTTACGGCCACAACCGGGTACACCGAGAGGACTCTTTTTTCCGAAGACATTTTCAACCGTTAAAAAAAGTGAAAAAAATAAAAGTAAACGCTTAAAAATCTATTTTCTATTCTTCATGAGTGATTTGATTTGACAAAAAAAATCGGAGTAATTAGCGTATTCTAGCTATCGAAAAAAAATCGCGAAAATCAGCTACTTTCCGATCCGGTGCACTGTGATGATTCCTTAAATTGAAATGGTGGAGTGCTTCGAAATTCTAGAAATAACATCGAACCAGTGTGCGAAAAGTGTTTTGAAATTCGTCGCGTAGTTTTTTGGAGCATGATGACATGAAATGTGCTTATAGGTTGAAGAGTGTGGTACACTTTTTTCCTTAAACTTTATGAAGAGTAGTTTTCAAAACGGTAATAGTATTTTATCTATTCTACATGGATTATACCCGTAGTCAAAGATTTACAATTGGGAAAATTATTTTAGGTGTATTAATTATCACGAAAAAGAGATCGATTCTAGGATCATCTGTATCAATAGAATTTAAAAAGTAATTATAGCGACGCATTTGTGACAAAATCAACTGGCTAGCACGATCCATCTCTTCCCTGCTCGGATTCAAGAATTCATTATTATTGTTTGAATATTGAAGCTGTTTTGGCCTGAATCCGAAAAATACTCACAAGGAAAGGTTGCGAGGTCGATCTCTCCGATTTCGATATAATTTGGCATGCTTGTAAAATGGGTAAAAATAGAGGACACACATTTTTTATATCTGCGGAACCCGATTTTTAAGGGTTGAAACGCACCCTCAAAAATTGGGGTTTTTTTCGTTATTACTCGATGACATTTTAACGGTACGAGATATTCACCTAGGAGCCGGAAAAGAAGGTCATTTTTGTGCATTTTTTCAAGGAAACTCTTTGAAATTTCGGATTGGGGTTTTAATTATCTAAGAGTATATACATTCAAAAATATGTTTTATTTTCTTTATTTAAATATGTCAAAAATATACAAGGATATTGTATGATCCTTGGAGCGTTGTAAAAAAATCTGCGCGTACGGTACCCATTGGCGTTTCTTCAAAAATCATCTGGAAAAAAAACCAAAAAGATTATTGAATTAGGTACTATAATCTAGTCCTTTTCATAGCCGATTTTAAAAATATAGATTTATGACAAAATGGCGGACGTTTGAACATAAAAAGTGATTTTTGGGCCAAAAATTAGTTATTATTTTGCCTATAAAATAAAAACGAATTAACGGAAAAAAAATCCTATGACAAGTACTAGATAATGGTGTATAGAATAACCCCAAAAAAAACCTCAAGGCAATCGCTTCATTCGTTTTCGAGAAATTTTAGGTACCGATTTGAAAAGCCTGTCGACTCGGCGCCGCAAAACACGTTTCACTTTCTCGGCTGTAACTGGCTTATTTATCGAAATATTAACTTGTTTTCATCAGATATTCTGGAGACCTCAAACTTCAAGAAAAAATGCAAAAAAATCGATTTTTTCGATCTAGGTGTATATCTTCCCTTAATGGTACGAGATATGAAAAAAATTCAAGTTGCAACAATGTTTATTTTGTCGTGAACTATACATTGGAGATGATAACGATAACGTTATCGACGAAAAACGAAAAACACCCCTATTTTTGAGGGTGCGTTTCACCCTTTAAAAATCGGGTTCCGCAGACATAAAAAAATACGTGTCGCCTATTTTTACCCATTCTACAAGCACGACAAATTTCATCGAAATCGAAGAGATCGACCGCCCAATCTTTTCTTGTCAGCTATAAGATTCAACCAATGAGTGGCAAAGCGAGATGTGAAGAAGAGTATAAACATATTCATGAAAAAATGAGTTGTTACTATAAAACTCGCAATAAATTGACAGAAGACAGTCGACTCTTGTATCAATAAAACACCACAATTTTGTCCCACGTTACTGGTACACATGTCTAGATACCATCCATCTTGTACTATCGTTATTTAATGCAGGATTATTTGTAGCAATGTTTATAACACTTTGGCTCTAATAAATGGAGTGGCATATTGACTAAACTAAATAATATTGACGAGAGGCCACCGTGAACATACTTAAGGAGTTTCGCGACGATTGTCGATATGTTACCATTTGATTGAAATTCATTTAGTACTTCTTTGCCATATACTGAATGCACAATTTTAAGGGGTCGCTTAAATTAATTGTGTTAAATCGCCCCCACTTGCGATTTTGAAAAGATCGATTTTTTTATTGCATTTTTTTGAAGTATAAGTATCTGAGAATATGTCCTGAAAATTTTAAGTCGATCCGAACAAAATTGACTGAGATATGAGCGTTGAAAGAGAAGAATCCGCGTTGAAAGAGCGTTGAAAGAGAAACTTTAAACGCGTTTTTCTCAAAATGGCATTTCTGAAGTCGGTGACCAAGATTACTCGAACACTAATGAACCGATCTTCTTGAAATTTTACAGGCTTATTTAATACATAAAAATGTAGTCTTTAATCGTTCGATTTTTTTTTCGTTAAAATCGAACCATTAACTTTGACTGTCCGCCATTTTGTGAAAAATGAATATTTTTTAAAATCCTTCGATTAAAGACTAGTTTGTACTTATATTTGACTAAATCCATCCGCATTTTTTTTCAGATGATCTACTTCGCCACAATGTTGGTCACCGCAAACCGTGTATATAAAAACATTATTTCATTGACGGCCATTTGCCACTAAACAATGTAATATTTTTCAATAAAAAAATTACTGAAAGTTCTTCAAGATGTGTTCTTTAAGATGGTATATTGATCGATTAAAAAAGTTTTGTAGTTTTCTTTGAAAAAATTCATGAAAAAGGCCTTTTTTGCGCTACAAGTGGGGCTAACACCTTAAATCGATCATTTATACCTTCCCTATTGAATTTACAATTGAAGAAACACTTTTTAACATAGGGGGATGCACACGGTCATCGCTGAATGGCAGTTTAATGTACTAAATAGTGTAATAAAATGTTTAAAACGTTGTGAAAAACTGTCAAATCACTCATGTCAGTACATTATAACAATTTCGTCTTTTTTGACATTATGGCAATTAGGCATCTTCCTATATTTAAAAGTGCTCCTTCAATTGTCAATTTTATAGAATTGTCATAGACGATCGATTTAAAATATGGAGGGTGCATTCAGTATATGTCAGAGAATTTACTGTGTAAATTTGAATTAAATGGTAACATATAGTCAATTGTCCTGAAACTCTTTAAGCAACAGTACGCAAAAATACCGGAAGGGGAATTCGTTTAATGCTTTTATCATAGCAGCCACGCTTTGAAACGAGATGTTGAGGACAAATTTTGTGAATGAATGGATATAATGAAGCGTACGCTTTTCAATGCCCCTATTTAGACCCAATCCGTTTACCCGAAGCTAAAATATGGTCAGCGTATCAATCAAAGTCGCAGAAAGTGTTATGAATATTTTAAGGGGGTCATCCCATGTGACAGCAATTTCTTTTCGCTTTCTTCTTTTCGCTATTCTTTTTCGAATTTTTTTATGAACCATCAAAACACAAATCTTTGAATTTTTACCACACATTTATTGACATTTTTCTCACCCGACCTAGAATATTTCTGATATCTGCCATAGTTTTTTTTAAAGCTGAAAGAGTCGAAAAAAATTACGGAACTTGGAACCCAACTTTTAAAACCGTGCCAAAAAATCAATTTTCGATATTTTTACCCTACTCTAGTTCCGGCGATAGCCTCAGGTCTACAAATGCGGTTTCATTTTTTTATTTCAGATGAGCAAAACCTCCGCCATCACAGCAGCCATCAACGAACTTTTTTTTACACATGAGTGTCTTCCGAACGGTGTAAAATCGATTTAACCCGTTATCTTTCATCCATAAAATTCTGAAGGACTGTAAAAATGTTAATAAATGTGTGATAAAAATTCAAAGATAGTATGTTTTGATGGTTCGTCAAAAAAAAAATCCCAAAGAAGCGAAAAAAATAGCCGTCATATGGGATGACCCCGTTAAGTGATACACTGATTGGTACGAATACAGTATTGATGAAGCAGTATAATTTTTTCAGTAACTGCACGCGGATCCGTAGTTGTATATGTTGAATTTCTTTTCGCTCTCCTACGTGATTTATCGGAGTACAAAAACCATTATGTATTACAGAACTTGAGTCTGCGGATATAATTAAATTTCTGAACAGGCTTGCTTTTTTGCTTTTGAAATGGATTTTGATGACATCGGATTGAGTCGTTCATTCAAAGTAGCATAGTTTCACGATGGTCTGTAGTGGGTTTAGAACCTCATTTTATCACTTTCACTTTGTCGACCGATATATACACTTCATTCACTGTTTCCCCATTGGAGTTTGGCCTCCTATATCCAGTCTCCATGATATTAGACATCATCTTATTTCGAAAAGATTGGACTACATTCACAACTGGTTTAGTAGCTGATATGCTATTTTTCTATTTTGGCGGAAGTTCAACATTAAGAACTTGACGATTAGCTTATGTCACGGATCGGCGAACGTAAAAAAATCGTACATAACCCCACAATCAACCTCTAATTTTGCAATTACCACAAGTAAGCAAGCAAAAAAATGCTGTACATATCCATTATGCAGCTTATTATTTATAATGGATTTTATTTATGTTTTGAGGGAGATTCAGATTAAAAAATTTAACGATGCTCCATAGCAAAGTTTGGTGTGTGATTAAAATTGTACATAACCTCACATTTAATCTCGACTTTGCAGTTGCTGCAATGGGAAAAGCAAAATCTGTACTTTCCAATTAAAGCTGTCATTATTTATAATAAGAAGAAACATTTTTCACAAATACTGTAAAAATATCCACATAACAAAAATAAACAGCAAGAAAAAAATACTCGACACGAGACTAAACAGCGCATCTTTTGATATCAACTAGCCAAGCAAATCGATTTTTCTTGCCGCGATCACAGACACTGAAAAATTCATATTGTTAGGTTTCGAAAGGTAAAAAATATGAATGTTTCTCACATCGCTCTGCGATAATCAAAAATGCATACCATTGAACATCGAGCGGTAAAAACCATGTATCTTTCATCAATCCAATGCGATTAAAAAAAATTCCCTAGCGTTTAAAAACGCAAAATATATTTATTTTTCACTGCGATCGAAGACAATGAAAAAGTCATATATTCCTACATTTCAAAGCCAAAAACGTGGATTTTTCTCACTATCTGTTTCTTTGGATACCAAGAAGTAAAAAATAAAAGTCATGACAAATTCCTATCTTTTGGATCATTTATATAGTATGATCTTACTGAACATCCAATTTGTTTTTACTTAAGAAGGTTTGGTCTTACAGGAGGGTGCATTATTACTGCACTTATTCCAAGCTAGTATGCAAAATTTGGGGTTGATATTGGCACGCAAAGATTTTAACAACTCAGCACACTAAAATTTTACTGGTGATTTCCGAATTTGATTTTTTACATAGCTTAAATAAGGATTTTCAAAGCACCATGGAACAACTTTGAAGTACGTGGTCTAAGTTGTTTTACCTCCTGGTAAACACGCTTGCTTAAATGCCTAACTACTTCAATGAGACAGAAATGTGCTCATTAAGTCTGAAAAATGAAAACATTACACAAACGATGGCTGCCGAATCCGTAGCTATTTGCCATCGTTTCAGAACATTCTTCTAGTAGCCATAAATAAATCTCGGTTATATTGATTTCGTCTTAATCATATCTCAATATCTCAATTACGCTTAGAACCGCACTCCCTCACCGAACAGACTGTTGTTCGGCATGGACCGTTTCGCAAGCCTGTAAAGAATCGGGCGAAAGACCGAGAACGATGTTCGGACGCCAACGAGCGATTGCGAGATAGAGAGATTTCTACCGCTTGTTTGCTGTGGAGATTGTAAAGCCGAAGCCCATTGTCTGCAAGCCACCCCTAAGCTCGGCACCAGCTTAACTTTTCATTCGCCTGTAAATTGCACAGGTTCGCCATGTGCTCCTGTACCGTACATCCTGAGTGTGTACTGTAACTCACTCTTCTCTCCCGCCACCCGTACTCCCTCTATCGGCGAACCTCGGCCACACTTGTATTACCAATTTGTACATGCGAACACACACATACACACCCACATATATATATATGGGTATGTGTGTGTGTGTGTGTGTGTGTGTGTGCGCGCGCGTGCGCGCGTGTGTGTGTGTGTGTGTGTGTGTGTGTGCGCGCGCGCGCGTGTGTGTGTGTGTGTGTGTGTGCGCGCGCGCGCGCGCGTGTGTGTGTGTGTGTGTGTGTGTGTGCGCGTGTGCGCGTGTGTGCGTGCGTGCGTGCGTGTGTGTGTGCGTGTGTGTGTGTGCGTGTGTGTGTGTGTGTGTGTGTGTGTGTATGGATGTATGTATGTGTATGTATTTATGTATGTGTATGTATGTATGGATGTATGTATGTGTATGTATGTATGGATGTATGTATGTGTATGTATTTATGTATGTGTATGTATTTATGTATGTGTATGTATTTATGTATGTGTATGTATGTATGTATGTATGTATCTTCGCTACATATGAAATAGCTGTAAGGGGTGTTTTATCTATACTTTTTTTATGTTCTCAAAAGCTATTTTCAGAAGAAAAATCGCACTTAAAGAAAATTGTCTGTCTTTAAGTTTATTCTTTAACGGGGTATTCCTCGCTAGAAGCCCAATTTAAGACGGGATATACATTTACAACGATCAAAAAATCGATTTCTTTTTTTTTCTTCAACCCCTTAACGGCCACGCCTATTTCTGGATGGCTCGAAATCATTTCCTCTGGTAGTATGGCTAAAAAAGGGTTAAATATGAATGTCCAATCATAATTTTGTCGATAAGGGGCTGGGAAGTAGTATTTTCGGACTGTAGCAAATTTGCTACTACCCGCTCAGTTGGAACTATGATTCTAATTCAATAAAAAATCTTCAAAGCCTAGTTTGTCCAGTTAAGCTTTCTTTGCACAATTCTAGTAAAAGCATTTCGAGAATGTCGATTTACTTACTTTTTGGACAAAAAACGGGCAGCAGATCGAGTGCTGGGGCAAGCATCGTAAATTTTCACGACAACATTGTTGCCAACCATATATGTAGAATATTTTCCCACAGTTTCAAAGCGAAATTCGAAAAACTTCAAACTTTACAGCCCGTCAACTTCACGTCAACACGTTTTTCTCAAAACTGCATTATCGAAATTGGCGTGCAAGATTACTCAAAAACTATTAAGCCGATTGAGTTGAAACTTGGTAGAAATATTGATAATATTGGTACCTCCTACTTGACGGGAATTGTTTTTGAAATATTAAAAAAAAAACTACTTTTTTAATCCACATTTTACAGAAATGTTGCGTGAAGTGTTGATTTTTTTTGTAAATGCGTGCCATTTTCTGAAATTTGCATTTTCTTCATTTTTATTACCTCCACATAGAAACTATGCATGTTCCGACTGAAAAAATATTTGAACTTTTTTGCACATCAAAGTCTACGGGAAGCTAGACTGCACGCCGAATCGCAACTCCCGCGGCGACCTTGTTGTAACACTCTGCCACAACTCCGCCATTTTGATGATGAATTAATTTAAAAAAATTGTTTCGTATACTTAAATGTACTATTAAAGTATACCTAAGCTTTAATAATTGTAGAATACTTATTTCTTAGTTTAAAAAATCCCTCAATATTGCTTATTTTTTCTGTCTAAATGTATATTCCGCCTTAAAGGGTCAGAATGCTAAATTTTTTTCTAGTAACACATTGCTTGGAATAAATTGTTTTTTTTTCCACCATATTGTACACATGTTTGTAGTTACAATATAATTTTTTCAGAAGGAAAATCTCTCAAAGTCTTCGTGGTGCTGCAGTTGGCGTTGCAGTCCTCCAGCGGCGAGGCCCGAAACGGCGGGATCTCTACAAGGCTCAAACGTAATCTGAAACGATAACAAAAAAAATTGTTTAAATATATCCAACCGGCTATGGGTTCACGATCCACTTTACGAAATTTCGAAAAACACGAAAAATGAACGTTTCTCCAAAGAAAACCTCATTTTTCTCTTGACAGACAGCATGCTGAAGACATTGTTATTAACAAATGGTTCATCCAATTGAAAAATGCGATCGTGAACCGAAAAAGACTACTGTGTGAACGCTAACTATGCAAATTCAAGTCAATAGCGTAAAAGTTACTCAATTTATCAATCTCGCCGTGTCGAGATATGTAGTTTCGAGATAATCGCAGATCCGACTCGACAGATCGCGGTGAATCCGACGCACACTGTTCCACTAAAATCGGTGTAACTTCGTCAATTTTTAGAATTTCAGGGTCCGGTTGGTTTTTAAATATTCTTGAAAGTTCACACTATAACAAAATGCAAGAAAAACGATTTTTTGGAGTTTCCAGAGAGGGATACCCCCTTAATAACTCTTTCACAAAAACACAGCTGTAGATCTGGAGTGTGATTTGAAGTCGGAATTTTTCGTTAAAGATTCGGCAACTTCGCTTGAAATTTCACCAATATACTGGACTGTAGGTATTTTTATTTGATTATAGACGAAAATTAGTTAATTGTTAAAATTCGGTTTCGTGAAAGGAAGACCTTAAACATGCGAATTTTTTTTTTCTTACATTTATTTTCCCGCTCTATTTAGAAGTGCGTTTGCCGCGGCATTCGACTTCGCACGAAACGCCAGACGATAATAATTTTTTTAACATTTTAATTTGTTAAATTAATTCATTATTAACAATTATCTCTCCACACACAAGCACGAGCAGCCAGCGAGAACCCTTGCTCGTGAGAAAGTGGACGAGTAATCGACACGCGTTTTCGTATGTCATCGATATTTCGCAATGGAGTGACAACCACATTTCATCGACACATGAGTATATGAGACTTGTGAAACCCGGCTGTCTTCATGCCTAGGATTACGATTGTACATTTACGGAACAAAAATGTACACCCGTCATTCCAACAATTATATAAAACAAAAAGCATGTGTCACTAAACAATACGGAATTTGTTGTTGTGTTCATCGTTAACATGATACATGTGTCGTACTCGAAGAATGCAATAATTATGCCGTTCGAACTATTTACTTGTATGAACTTGTTTCCAAGGGATAGCCAGAAACCAACCATTTCCGAGGGTGCGTCTGACTCCTTAAATCAGCCAGTTTAAGGGAAGTTTCTATCTTGTTGGGCCAAAAAAATGTTTGATTTTTCACCAATTTTTTATGCGAAAAGTATTAAATATAGAATGTTGAAATTTGGTATGTTGACTAAGCGGTCTTTATTGAACATCAAAATATTTTTTAAAGTTTGACAAAACATGGTGGTTGGAGTGGGAGGAGCCACGTATGTCGCTTCGCAGACGATGACATTCTTCGCTTGCGGAAATCCTAAGTCCCGCACAGGTGATATGAAGCAAAAAAATCAAACATATTTTCACTTTGTACAATATTATGTATACGTCGAACTAGAATCAAGAAGAAAAATTGGAAAATAAAAAAATTGTGAGCTATCGAAGGGGAAGTTTAGTCTGTTACCAAAAATGTTTGCAGTTTTTTGTTCATAAAATAAAAACGTTTGAATATTTTTGGATAATTCTAGTTCGACTAATGAAGACGTTTGTTGTACACGTGCCTGCCAAATTTCGTAACGATTGCTTATCTAGGGCGTGTGGGAGCACTTCCGCAAGCGAAGAATATCATCGCCGGCGCACCGACATACGTGGCTCCTCCCACTCCCACTACCACGTTTCGTCAAACTTTAAAAAATATAATCATGTTCAATAAAGACCGCTTAGTAAACATACCAAATTTCAACATTCTATAATTAATGTTTTTCGCATAAAAAAATCGTGAAAAAAACGAAGATTTTTTGGCTCAACAAGGCAGAAACTTCCCTTAAGTGTAACCATTTTCTTTTCCTACTAGCAATTAAAAATAATTTGTTCTACGAATTATGCTTCCTAAAAAAATATTATCTTCCTCAAAGGTTCTCATTAAAATTATGCTTCCTTGTACGCTAATTGTTCTTACCTGAATCATGCTTCCTAAAAAACATTAAGAGTACATTTCGCTGGGGCTCATCGGCTGGCAATTCAATATTTTCGGTAGCGTTGTTTTGTTGTAAGCATCTCTTAATATCCTATATATATGTATGTATATATATATATATATGTATATATATATGCACACAAGATAGACGGAGTTGAGAACTGTGCGAAGAATGGGCGTTACAATAGTGAATACTTCAAGAGTGTGGAAACCAATCCGTGGAATCGATTTTCAATGTATGTACAGTAACAAGATCGCCAAGCGTATAAATAGCTGACCGTGGTCTCCAGTCAAAGGAGGCTTTACCAGCGCCATATTCGAATTCGCCTTGCACCTTAAATCACACGGTACGCCTCACTGAGTAAACGCGACAGGATTTTAGTGGCTGTATGATGAGTCCAAATAAGAGGATGGAGGAGAAAAAAATAAAATAAACTGGAGCCACCTCTCGAAAACGCCGCAGGAGTACTAGAGCTACTCAATATGGGTAGTTGAGCACATACACTCACGGTCACATATGTGTGTGCGTGCGTGTGTGTGTGTGTGTGTGTGTGTGTGTGTGTGTGTGTGTGTGTGTGTGTGTGTGTGTGTGTGTGTGTGTGGGTATCTGCGCGCGCGTATTTGTATTTATATGTAAACTGATCGGCGACAAGTTTCCGAGTCTAAATAGAGCGAGTGAAAAACCGAAGACAGAGAAAGAAAAAGGGACCGCGTGTCGCCTTTCTTGTATTTATGTACATGTATATATATATATATATATGGATATATATGCCATCAGTATTACAATAAAAGATACTTCTGTGGCAAAACACGGGGCAACGGTATACAATAATATACAGGGTGTCCGCATCTGCCGTCTCGACGGGAGGTCCACACTGAACGGGGCTCATTGACGAGTCGCTTGGGCGGAACGAGAGAAAGAGCGAACTTCGAGATGAAGATGAAGAGGGGCCGGCTATTTCGCAGTCTCCATTCAGCTCCCGTTTGACGACAATAAAAAAAAACCCGGTTTCGTATCACCCGCTCCACCAGTGGCAAAATCAGAAACGAATCAATTTGCTGGTAAAAAATTCTAAAGGAAATTTTCCAGCTCATTCAACATAGCATTTGTTTACATGTATGACGCAAAATGTATTGGCAAACATTTACTTCCGAACAACTGTTTTCTGCATTTTCGACATCCGCCATCTGGAAAAGAAACAGGAATAATGAGGTTGAATAATATAATATCGGGGCTGTCGAAGCAACCAGGTCTACGCTCGTAGACCGGAAGGAGAAAAGTGGAATGCGCCAAGATTCGAAATGTATGTAACGAATGTTTCGTCGCACTTTTATCCCATTTCCCTTTCGCTGACAGAAAAAAGCGAAACCCCGACGGGTACTTCCTCGAGAAACCGTCCAAGTGCACTCTGACCATGTATAGAGCATGTGCCGAAGATTTTTAATGGATTCCTGCATATGTGTGCATTCACAATTCAGCTATGAGCGAAACTCAAGAATTCAGAAACAAAACCGCGTAGGGTATGTCCATGTACACACACGTGTGTGTGTGTATATATATATATATATATATATATACGGTTAAGAATGGTTAAGACAGTTACGTATATACGTATGTGTAAATACACTCATTACAAAAATGAAGGGAACAGTAAAATTTCCAAAAAATTTCACTGTTTTTTTAATAGTTGTAACTTCGTGAAAAATGGTCGTATCGTAAAAAGATTGGGTTTTAAAGCTTGAAATCTCCAGTATACGAATCTCACCGGTAAACATTTTTTTAAGCAACACGCTCTGCGTGAATCTAAGAAATAGCGCGAAGCAAACATTTTCGATTTTTTTCTCTTTAAAATCATCCACGGTCTCAAAATTTTAAGCTTGATCAATACTGGGGCCATTTAGGCCGATTCTTCAGCTTTAAAACTGTAGTTTTTGGACCTCTGTACGACCATTTGTCGCTGAGATATCGGCGTTTAAGGGGGGATTGTCTTTTTTTTTCGCAAAATTTACCGCTTTTTTGGAATTTTTTTGTAAAGAAAGTATACAACGGAAAACTTGTGAAACTTGGCATATAGTTTTATTGATCTGTTTACTACATACAAAAATTTTTTTAAACAATTTCATCAAAAAATCCCCCCTTAAACGCGTTTTTCTCGAAACAGCGTTTTCACAACTGGTGTGCACGATTTCTCAAAAACTATTCAACCGATTGCCTTCAAATTTGGACAGAATGCTCAGCTGACATCCATTTATCGTTTGATGAAGCAAAAAAGCAATACGTTTAATAGTTTTTTATTTATAACAAAAATACGATCAATTTTTTTCGAAAAATCGATACTTCAAGTTCAAAACGTCACCAAATCGTCATTTTTTTCCCTTCATCGAACGATAGCTATATGTGTCTAAAGTAAAATGCTTTTTGGGTTTTTGTTGCAGGATGAACGTGAAGGCTGTAATCGTGCACACCATCAAAAAAGGACCATCGCGCGTCGAGGGGGGTGGGAGGCGGATTTTTTGATGAAATTGTTTAAAAAATTTTTTGTATGTAGTAAACAGATGAATAAAACTATATGCCAAGTTTCACAAGTTTTCCGTTGTATACTTTCTTCACAAAAAAATTCCCAAAAAGCGGTAAATTTTGCGAAAAAAAAGACAATCCCCCCTTAAAGAAAAAAGGAGCTTTTTCATAGCTCATCAATATCTCATAAACAAATAATCGTACAGCGAGCTGAAGGTGGGTTTCGTAAGCTGGAATAAATTCTCTAAAAGCACCTTTTGGTACTTTAGAGAATTTTTTTTAACCTTAATATCGATTTGAAAAAGTACGAAAAAATGACTTTTTTCTGGTTTTGGAAAATCCGCATCAACTTTGCAAATATTGCGAAAATGACTCATGATTCTAGGCTTCTTGAAAGTTTAATACATGCCCGAAGACCCCCCACAATTTAAAATTGATCGGCTGAACCGTTATTTTTTACGTGAGCGTCAAAGTTTTATCAAAAATTAAAGGAATACTTTTATTGTTCCTTAAATGTCAATTAATGATGATTAAAATGAAAAAACCAATTTCCGTTATTTTTTCTCACAGTTTCGCAATAACTTTTCTTTAAATCTTGGAGAAGAAAAAAATTCAAAATTTTGAATTTTTTTTTTATTAAAAAAAATTCAAAATATCAAGAAAAATCGAATTTAAGCAAGAAAAAAAATGTTACGTTATTTTTTTCACAATTTCTCAAGATCGATTATTCGAATGCTGAATTATTTTTTTTTTATTAAAAAAAAATCTTTCTGATCCAATGTTTTACCGCCAGCATTAGCATTACCCAAAGCGTACCGCGCGGAGGTTGCATGCACGGATTTACGCTTCTTGTCTGTCTATCTGTCTGTCTGTCTGTGTTTAGGTATTTATGCACATTCGTTCAAGGACATAAGGCCCTGCGGCTCGTCACTTCCGCAGTATTTAATGTCTCCAAACTTATGCCTTAAAGTTTGTGCATGTGCGTGTGTGTGTGGTAAAAAACACGTATTTCCACCCTGGGCCCGAATTACTGCGTTCAATCTGTCCGCCATATTGATGCATCTTCTTATCGTTGCTTGGGGAATAGTCCTCCAAATTCGCACAAGAGCTCGCTCTACAGAAGCTAAGTTCGGCAAATTGGAGTATTCCCGTCGCAAACGACGACCCATAATATCCCAGACATGTTCAATCGGATTGAAATCGGAGCTCATTGCTGGATGCCTCGAGGCAGTAATGTCATGACGCTCAAGAAACCGTCTTGTAACAATTGGTGTGTGAGGCTGAGCATTGTCCTGCATCAAAATGAATCCGCTTGAACGTTGTCGGGTGGGCAATACAATGGGTCGCAGAATCTGATCAATATAGCGTTCAGCATTCAGATTTTCGCGGATGATAATGAGAGGAGTCCTCAAATACTGAGATATTCCTGCCCACACCATCACCGATCCTCCGTTAAATGCAGCAACCGGGCGAACGAAGTTTTGGAAAAAGCGTTCTCCTCGACGATGATAATCTCGTGGCCGTCTGTCGTCACCGTATGGACAAAACCGAGACTCATCTGTGAATAAAACATTATTCAATTGCCTTAGGTTCCAGTGGAGATGTTGTTGGGCATACTCTAAACGAGCTCGGCGATGTCTGGCGGTCAACATAGGCACACGAACAGAACGTCTGGCTCTTATTCCGGGGTCTCGGAGACGATTTCTAACCGTTTGAACCTTGGCGTCGTTGTGGTTGTTGTCGTCGTCGTCGTCGGTGTTGTTGTTGTTGTCGGTGTTGTTGTTGTCGACGTTATTGTTGTTGGCGTTGTTCGTGTTGTTGTTGTCGACGTTATTGTTGTTGGCGTTGTTCGTGTTGTTGTTGTCGTCGGTGCTGTTAGTGTTGTTGTTGTCGGTGCTGTTGGTGTTGTTGTTGTTGTTGACGTGGGTTGGGGTAGTCGCGAGCAAGGATGTTGGATGTGGCAAATGGTTCTTGCTGAAAACGCCGAACGATCGCTGAATCGTCCCGAGGAGTTATTACACGGTGCCGACCTTGTCCCGGTCGGCGACTGTGTAACGCGGTTTTCTGATACCGATTGTAGGCGCGAAACACGACAGAAGCCGAAACGCCCATCATGTCACGTACAACTTGGTATGAGTAACCCTTCTCAATGAAAGTGGCTAACCGAGCGACTTCAACTTCCGACAAATGACGTCTCACCATGATTGTGTAAAAAAAAATCGAAAAATTAGAGAGCGCTATTTTTAACAAAAAAAGCGAGATTGTGAAAAAAATATAGTTCTGGAGATGCTTAGAAACGTAAAATGTGTGATCGATAAATCCGATAGCAATACGTGTAGAAAGATGCATGACGATAAATGATGGCATGCAAACGAAAAAATCGCGTTATCACAAAACAAATAATGATTTCAAAAAATATTTTACGAATTCAAAATGAATTGTTTTTTAATTTTTATTGTTTGAAAATTTGAATTTTTTTTTAATTTGAATTTTTTTTTCTTTTCCCAAGATTTAAAGAATAGTTATTGCGAAATTGTGAGAAAAATTAACGGGAATTTTTTTTTTCATTTTAATCATCATTAATTGACATGTAAGGAACAATAAATGTGTTCCTTTAATGTTTGATAAAACTTTGACGCTTCAGTAAAAAATAACGGTTCACCCAATTAATTTTAAATTGTCTTTGGGCATGAATTGAACTAAAAAAACGTAGAAACATGAGTCATTTTGGCAATATTTGCAAAGTTGACGTGGATTTCCCAAAACGGGAAAAAGTCATTTTTTCATGCTTCTACAAATCAATATTAAAGTTATAAAAAAATTCTCTAAAGAACGTAAAGGTGCTTTTAGAGAATTTATTCCAGTTTACGAAATCCTCCTTAGCTCGCTGTGCGATCATTTTTTCGTGAGACATTGATGATCTACGAAAAAGCTCCTTTTTTCTTTAATTAAACGCCGATATCTCAGCGATAAATGGTCGTACAGAGGTCCAAAAACTACCGTTTTGAAGCTGAAAAATCAGGCTAAATGACCCCAGTATTGATCAAGCTCCAAAAAAAGGCTATTGAAGCCACTATGACGCTTTTGACTTTGATAAGGGGGCGTACACAAATTACGTAACGCAAAAGGTCCCTATTTTTGACCCCCCCCCCCCCCCCCCACGTAACGGGACCGTAACGCTTGACCAGAACCCCTCCCCCCTCCCTATTTCGTTACGTAACGGGTGCTTTGTCGTAAATAATTGCGATTTTTTCTCATAGACATAACTAATTATGAAAGGATCGGGTTTATACTCATTTCATGAAGTATATATTCATCTAGTTTTATACCAATTTTTATGACAAAATGTTGAAAATTAACCGAGATATATACCTTAATTTGTCGACGAAAAAAAAATTCTCGTCATTGTCCCATCGATATCTTTATGAAAGGTTATCTGTAAATTAAAAGTCAACAATTTATCGATATCTATACAAACGTAGCTATCGTTATGCGTAGCCGTTTTTTTTTTTAAATGCCGACAGTTTGTACATCTTTTTCTTTTTTTAAGGCTCTTTTTCTGTTTTTAAGCAGTTTTTCAAAATAGCAAATGTTAAAAACGCGGATACATACAACCTTAGTCACTGCGATGACAAAAATGTTTTTTTTTTAAATTAAAAATCAGTTAATAAGTTTTTAAGTATTCGCTCGGACAAGGTCGAAAAAACTAGTTTCGAGAATAACGCGTTCAAAGTTTTCGTTCCGTCTTTCTTGATATAAAGTTATGTTTTTTCTAGAAAATTGATCCTTATATTGAAGTATCTAGTCGCGGGCGATATGACGGTTCTTCATCTTCATGATAGTTCACAAAATAATAAGAGCCTGTACTTCATCTATTGTAAATGATGCAACACCTGTAGGTACAGAGGACACTATCCTGTCGCGCTACCTGTTCTCACTAAAGTGACTATAACCCCGTCAATTTTCGGACTTGTGAATAAAATGTGGCCAACATATTTTTTAGTACATGTTCATTCAAGAGTTATTTTTAAAAAATGTCCTTCAAATTTTGCTTGAGGGATGTGGGAAAGCTACTGTGCAAGTTCTTGCACGGTGAGTTTTCCCCCTTAATTGACATTGCGTATAGAAAGCTGTGAGCTGTCCACGGTAAAATTGCACGCGAGGTTTAAATTTAAAAACTTGAACGTGCAGAAATTTTGTTATTTCTGGCAGTTTTAAAATCGTGACGTCACGCAAACCTTGATCCCCCCATGAATACCCCCTTCCGTAGGTAGACCGTAACGCCTGGCCGAACCCCCCCTAAATTGCGTTACGTAATTTGCGTACGGCCCCTAATCAATATCTCATGAACCAATCATCGTACTACATTGACAGGTAGTTGCAAAAGCTGGAAGTATGCCCTTTGAGGGAAAAAAATAAATTTATAATTAAAATAGTTGACATGACATATCCATGTAAAATATGTAAAAAAATTACGTTTATTTCTTAAATTCTAAAAGTTACGATATCTTCGCAGATAACCATCGCAACCATTATGTCCACAAGAAGTAAGCAAAGCGTTAAATTGGTCCGTTTTTTGTTTCTAGTGGCCCAACGGATCAGTTTAGATTTTTTCAAATTAAAGGAACGTCATTGTTGTTTTTAACAATGACTAATTCATTTTTATGTAAACAAAAGTTTATATTTCGAGATTTATCGGGATTTTCGCTCATATAAAGTGACAATCCGTAAGAATAAAAATGATTTTGGTTTATTTTTTATTTGAAAAAAAAATTCTTTCTATTTTTACAGCTGGAATCTTATTCATTTGGCAATCGCTCATTCAAAAATAACAATGATATCCTCTCCAAGTAAAAAACTCCACTGCTTAACGCATTTTTTCTGTTTGAAAATTAATTTTTTTTTAAACGTTCTATACCCCCTGTGCTTTCTGTGCTTTTTTAATATGGATTTTTTTTTCTGATAAATTGGTATATGGTGATTTAATCGTGACAGAAAGCACACTCATAATATAGGTGATCCGAACATTTTTTCCTACGGTAGCAAACCTAGTGAGTTATGCAGTAAGTGTTGGGCAGGCTTACAAGGGGACAGTAAAAACCATTTATGACTGAAAACGATGGGGTCTTCTATTAAAATATCTGTAAGCATAGGAAGCCGAAGGCTGGAAACGCCAATTAACTATCGCCGCAATGCAACAGATGCGGTTGGTCAGTTTTGATGAAAACGTCAAGTGGCGACAAAGGGCAAAGCGAGCACGTGCCCGCTATGCTCTAATGGCAGATGATTATATGAAAGTAAGATGATAATAAAAGATAGAAGATGACTGTGTGACTTTATTTTTATAATTTTTCCATTTATTTATCTATGTAGGAACTGACCAAAACGCTATTATTTATTGCAACTATGTTTTTTACATGTTTGAAAGTGGTATTGTTACCTTTTTATTACGATATCCACTATTATTTTCAGATGGTAAATAAATATAAAAGAAAGACACAAGATTCTTGGGATGAGAGCCTAAAGAAGGGTTCGAAAACTAAGGAGAAACCAAAAAAGAACAAAAAGAAACAAACTACAGACAAGGAAAATTACGTTTGCATTATGTACAACGACCCATATATAGATCCACCCACCGAGGACTGGATTCAATGCAATGACTGTCAAATGTGGGCTCATGATGCATACACTGCTTACCCTGGTGTTGGATCATTTTACTGTGATAATTGCCAAAAAATAAAGTTTACTGACTGTTGAGAAGACACGATAAGTTTTTGTTCTTTTATGATATTGATAATGATTTGTCTGCAATGAAATACGTATTGAATGAAATATGCAGGGCATCATAGTTTTTTTCCCCTATGATGCCCTGTTTTCTTCTTATCTATGCCTAATCTCAGGAAAAAAATACATGGTGCTCGCTTTACCCTCTACGTGCCCGCTTTGCCCAGAAGCCTTGCCCGATTGAGGCTACCCCCTTAGGCACTTAGCGGACGTTTCTTAAAGTTTTAAAATTGGTTTCATTATTTGTATTCCGAAGATTTACTGGAAATGTGTGAATGTAATATTAAACTACGATGAATTTAGCACCCGATAGCAAACGAAATTGTTTAAATACGATATTTTACAACTCCTTTTTTTTAATTCCCTTGGAGTGCCCACTTTGGGCCCCCTCCCCTAAGTGACTCCCCAACCGAGCATAAATGCATCGATGGTCAAAGCTCCAGAAGCTCTGTGCCAGAAGAGGTAGACTTCGCATTTTCCGGTAGTTCTGGACGCAAACGAATCGATACAAGATTGGCCGTATTTTGGTACGATTGAATCATACGCCCGGCCTGACAGTTCCTACTCAGCAACTATACTTTTCACTCGAGCTTATCCATCAGCTTCTGTGCTTTCCTTCGACGGTATGTATGTATAATGCACAAAGCCTAAGATATATACATGTATTATCTCAGACTTCTCTACAAAAGAGATATACATGTATTCACACCATTGCCAGATATCCTTGGCCATGCTATGGAGGCGTGCGTATTGCACCCTTACCATCCGATTAATGTAGGCGATATCCATAGTATTATCGGCTCGCATTTACGTAAGCTTCCTATGAAGTATTCGAGAGCCATCAAAATGGCGATAAGTTCCAATTAGTTAGCGTGCAGTCGATCTTCTCTGTTACCCCACAATCCGTGAGTAGGTACCTTCGCTATCACTGCAAGAACCCAAGCCCGAACCGGATGCGTCCGAGTAAGTCTCTTTAGTAAACCGGAAGCGCCCGAAATCAACCAGCCGGAGGCTAGTTGATTTAATGATTTTTTTTAGCCACCAATCGAACTCTTCGTGCAGGCATTTCGAATACTAAAGTCCTCGATCAAGGCTATCGTGTTTCTTCTCTTCAACCCTGAAAGTTCTGATGTCATTCTCGCGAATGTTCAATAAAACCTAGAAACTTGCGCCTGCGACTAGGGTACAACTTGATTTTTCGATGATTTATCAGGAACCCAAGAAACTGCTTTTTAACCGTAGATGCCACGTTTGTTATGACTTCTACCCAAATGCGAACTAATGGATCGGACATCGACTAATTACTCTCCTGATAGGACCCACTTTTCTCTTGAGTGGTTGACTGGAGAATCTTGTAAAGATGACCAAGCTTTATATAAGCCAAATGGAAGACATACAAACTTATAGAGCGCATTGTAAAAAGAAAATCTTAAACAATTTTCTTAAACGACTTTCATTGTGCATAGACGTTAGAAGATATGAATCTTGTACATTGATATTGTATATAGAATCGCCCCGAAAGATCAACTATGTGGTGGTTTCAATATCTTCCAACTTAAATTGTGGAACTAAGATGAAGATATTGAGCTTTTATAGATTTAAGACGTATCTTACTGAGCCGCCTGATTTTTGTGCTAAAAAAGTACGATATGAATTGACCAGAACACGGCGAGCAGGGTCTGGGGCACCCAAGCTTAGCAATCTTCTGATCGCTAACTTTATACTCTGACGCTCAATCGGCGAACCGATTTTTGGATGCGCCGGGGTATGCGGCTGATATACCTCGCCGTTTAATTTGATTCTACAACCCTTTACGTAATTAAAAACCCATCGATCTTTTGTAATTTTCGCCGAGCGGCAGGAAGTAACGGAGACGACCTACTGCTTCGGTGACCTTTGGAATTTTTTCTGATGACTCATGTTCTGAGAGCTCCACTCTGACTGCAAGAGCGATGTTGCTTCCGTTATTTATTTATTTGCCTATGTTCCTAATAATATTAGGTGTGCAACTTTGTTCGGTCCATTTTCAGAAGATGGCTCTAGGTGCTATAAATGGTTGACGGCAACATCTGATTTTTGCTGTATCGTGAAGTATCAACATCTCTTAACCAAATATCGCTAACAGACCTTTGAGTTTTGCGCATCAAGTCTAATTTTTACTGCGGTGAAAATGTCGAATTTCGTCCCAAATAAGCACCATTTGCGGGAAGTGTTGAATTTCTGTTTCGATTGGAAGAAAAGTGCAGTTGAAGCCCACCGAATGCTTGTGGAAGTTTATGGGGAATCTGCACCGTCGGATAAATCTCGCAGAGAATGGTTTCGACGGTTTCAAAGTGGTGATTTTAGTGTTAAGGACAAAGAGCGTTCGGGTCAACCGAAAAAGTTTGAAGATGAAGAATTAGAGACATTACTCGATGAAGATTCGTGTCAAACGCAAAAAGAGCTCACACAAACATTAGAAGTTAAGTTCGAGATTTATTATGCAAAGCACGTAGACGAATGGCATCGTCTTGTCATTCCGGATTGGCGATATTATACAATCGTATTTTCCCCAAGTCATAATGACCATCCGTGGTAGTTTTGAACCCAATCCCCGGTCTGCCTGAAGGACCTTGCTTACTGACGAGTACACTCTTATTCAAATTGATTCCAACTTGACTTGACATCAAAATACATCGATACTCATGTTACGAATGCCTAAATTTTCAGATGCTGAGTTAATAAATAATTTTAGCTTTACATAATTCATAAAAAATCGATTTGGTTTCATTCAAATGCCCAGAGTTTCCAGCCGCTTGTGATGCTAGACGGAAGCGAAGACAATCTACTAACTCATCGGGATTGTTCCAATAAACATAGTCCAATTGGGTATTTTTTCTAGCCAGCTTATACTTTGGAAAACTTTTTCCGATGTGCTTATGATGATCAACTATACTTGCTATATGATTATCAAATGTGTGACCGACACTACGTCTTATAGCCTCACCAGGCTCATAAAACTTTTTTTGAGCATTCGTGGACATAATGATGCTTTCATAGTTTTTCAAATGATCCGGTGTGAGAGTTCCAACGTTGGGCACTTTTTTAAACAACAGCTCCGTTTATCCAACAGTTTTTTAATGGTTCGAATCTCGCACACGAATATGCCGAGAATCGGAAAAACACCAATCAATAATTTGTTGTTCGCGAGGTTCATTATACCATATGAGACATCTAAGTTGCCTTTTTATTTGTACGTAATAACAGGAGATATTCACTGATTGAATCATCAACATTTTAGGTCGGTGAGTCATCGTCATCATATGACAGTTTGAAAGAATCTTATGTTACTTTTGTGCTTCTTGTGTTACTTTTCCATCCTTAACTTCCGCCTTCAATAGCGCATCATTTTTGTACGAAACCAATTGTTCCAATGTCCTCACAGTAGGCTCAAGAACATTTCGCATTCTTTGCTCATCGCTGTCTATTCCGATTTTAAGCATCCGACGCTTTCGTCCGATTGTACCGCTCGCCGCAGTAATTTTGCGCAACACGTTTTTCTCTCAACAGCTGTTCGCGCTTTATGTTGTCATTATTAACGTGTGCGCAATACTGTCTCTCCACCGATCAATGACGAGTCGTTTATCAAGTGTCGGAAAACAATTAAAACCTTGCCGATATCGATCCTCGTTAATCCTGCTATTCTTTTCGATTGTGATAAATGCACACCCGTCGAACATCCAGCATTTCGTGCGCATGGTTTTTGAAGCACGTATAAAGCATATCCGTATTAACATGATCATTGTATACGTGCTTGAGATTTATATCCTCCTGCTTGGAAAGCACCACGAAATTCGCATTAACTCTCACGAGATGTCTGGGCGTACGAGTGTACGTATAACAAAAATATAAAATATCAACCATCTCATGCCTTCGCATGGAAAAGTAGGCTGTAACATGATTCTGCTTTTGACACTCTACATCATCAAAGATGAATATAGAGTTGGATACGTCGCTGGGCGCTATCACTTGTTCATGCATGAATGAAACTCAACTCCACTCACGGGTTAAAGTAATCGTTCGTGCCCATTATATTATTTGTACAAATAAGTTCTCGGCCTGAGAATAAAAACAGCTGGATTGCATATTTGACCGAAAAAATGTTCCCTCCAGGTCTGGTGTCATATAATATCAACCTAGTAGACTATTTTTCCGAACCAACAGTTTAACATAACCTCAAAATATACATCGTGAGCACAGTGAGCAGAATAAGTTGCAATAACGCGCATATGAGGCACTGTATGGTTTTCGTGTTCGAATTGAAAAAAAAAATTCCGCGGCCAAGGAAATGGTTTAGTAGGCATCGGGGGAAGATGGCGTACCCATCAGTACCGTGAAGAAGTGGTTTCAAAGGTTCCGGAGTGAAAATTTAGTTACTGAACTAGTAAGCGAGGCTTTGAAGCAGTTACTGGACGAACATCCTTGCCAAATGCAATCGGAGCTTGCTATTATATTATAATTTACCCAACAAGACATGTTCAGTCGTTTAAAGAAGGTCGGCAGCATTCAAAACGACCTCACACAGGCACAGGACCTAGGCCGGTCACATTGATAAGGTGAATAGGCCGGTGAATTGGATGTTAGTAGGCGACATAATCGAACAATTAAAGCGATTGCATTTGGTAAGGGGTAACATCTAAGACCGTATATGCGAGGATTGGGTCTTCATATTAAGCTAAAAAAACTCAAGTAATACTACCACCAGCTCGTAACCGACATCAACCTACTTAAATATGCCAAAACCATGAAGATTCTACATTTCCGTGGCCTGTGCATGCGCGATACCTTGCCAACGAGCAAGCCAGTTAAATGTGAACCGGCCATTCCGAACTCGGATCAAAACGCGGGTCCTGGCCCACGCTGGGTCATCCACAAAAAGACCGGACGGGAAGTCGTGTACTTTGATAGTTTGGGGAATCTCCCTCCACCGCCTGACCTCATGAGATATTTTAGTGTAGGTGGCGTGAACTATAATTAAAAGAAGAATAAAAAATATGATACGATTGAATGCGGACATTTGTCTCAAGTTTCATTGTCAATAATTACCACTCAAAGACAAATACATACTATACTATATACGTAAAGTATGAGGCGGAGAGTTGAGTTGTCGATTTACCAGCAACATGGAAGATGGTTCAACGATGACCATATCCGGATCGCGATCCATACTCGAGGCACAACACTTTCCTCCTATAGAACTCTCGCCACACAAAAATTATACTCCCGGTCTCGTGGAACTATTAACCTTCAACTCTATTTCCAATATAGGCATTGACCATAATAAGACCATTTGCGCAGACAGAGCTGTCGCGGAAAAACATTAAAGTCAAAATCAAACCTAATAGTAATAGTAATACTCAGCGCAGTGAAATCGAGTGTGATCATGATGTCCATTTTGAGCCTAAAGATTCGATCGGACATCTTCTGGGCTTCACAGTACGCAAAATGAAAGCCAATAAAAGACATGAATTACATCTTCCAGTAGCCATTTTGGAATTGAACGCCCTACGTGTTGTCTACAACATTACCGCCGTCGCCCATATTATCGAACACAAAGTGCACACTATCCACGAATATTTCCCATACGTGCCACTCGGGCATAAGATCATTGAAGTTCCATCACAGGTCATTGATCCACCAATTACAAGCTGAACGATAGACTCGATGCAGCTTTGAATAGTGGATCAGAACGGGGGTTTAGTACATTTTCGCGGTTAAGTAGTCATCATACGTCTGCATATGAAGTCGTGATGGGTATTGGGATCTGTCAAATGGCGATATGACATCTGGTGGCGGAAAATCAAAGTACATTCGGGGTAAAGCCTTCACTAGCAATTATACGTAGGCATGCGATAGAAGTATTTAATTTAAATTAAAAACATAAAATCGGTGCAAATGGAATGCGGGAAGTTTTCTCCGCGTTAAAACTACCAAAAAACATTAAATGTGCTGCGAAAGATTGCGAAAGTACTTCGAGTTAGGAGTTGGAAGTCCGTTTCCACAAGTTTCCCTTTGCAGGGAAACGCTTCGTGTACGTGAAAAATTATTTCGGAAATGTACAAAAAACCGATCAATTAGAGGCTTGGGTGAGAGCCTTGAAAATTAATAAAGTGAATTCAGGCATGAAAGTGTGCTCACTGCAGTGTATGACAGCACCGGTATCGCAAGCGCCGCTAATTTTACCACATACTAAAATGTTCGCTGCCTTCAAAATACGTTAGCCTCCCACAAAATTGCGTTTTTTTCGGATTGATACTGGCCCAGTTACAAATTGCACTAATACTTATCATAATATCACAGAAATTTGCATTAGACTCCACGACTGTTTACGTTTGACGATCCTCTTATGGCCGCCATATTTTGTAGCTCCGCCCATATGACAGATCTCAATAGTGTTCAATAGAATCACTAATAGCAATGAATGACCGTGGGTAAAAACAATCAGTCATCGGTGAGCACCCAAGGTGCTCATAAGTACCTTACAGTGCACTACTCTTGAAGAATTTAGGCCTCAAAGTGCGTGGGGCCAGCGTGTAAAACATTACTTATTTTGTGCTCTGTGCAACTGCTGCGTGCAATGAACGAACACAATGGTAAACATTAAGGCGCCCGTAGTCTTTGATGAATTTATCATCCATTGTGAGATTCACGCTTATCAACCATATGCATCTTCGGCCTTTAGTAACAGCGATGAAATACGTAAAATAGATCAACTATCATGGGATACCAACCGTAGCTCCCAGTCTCATCAACAGTGCCATCTGCCATTTGTTTTGGGAAGTGCGATATGAACTGAATGCCATAGAAATTGACCGAATAAGAATATCGGTATGATAAGTGTAATGAAACGATATTCGTTTCTCAGTCAGACTGAATGATCTTCGTACGAGAACACGGGATGGCTCGATGTTGAAGAGGCGAAGCAGATTGTGGATGTATCGGGAAACTCTGATGTGTGTATACCGCTGGGCATGCTGCTCGGATTTGCCGAAGATTATCGGAAAATTGTGGTGAATGCCAAGCACGAGCTAATTCTCACGAGATGGAAGACTGCTTAGAATGCCATTATACAAACATCACCCAAAGACTACGAACTCTATTGCACAATATCAAATGACTTCCACCGTATGCAACAGTCTCGGATCAACGAAAAATTGAAGTATTGAAATTTCTCGCCAATGATGCACCAATTTTCAAAAGTTTTGGAACGTGGGCATTGTATGAATATTCACTGCTTCCCGCTACCGCTATGCATGTGTGGTCTCTCGAGACTTCCAATCAGCCAGAGAAGCCATGATATGTCATGCAAGTACTGCAGACGGGACATCCAAATATGAAAGGAAAGCATGCAAGCAGCTTTGATCATTTTAACATGAGCGACGTCAAGTTATACCAAAATTCCCAATGCTACCCATATGGAAAACTGAACTTACCTCAACGAGATGTACACAAACTTTCAATCCACCTATGAAGACGAAGGAGCTGAACCATGGCTAAATAAAACGGAATGTTTAGAAAAACCCTACCTTACGCCCCCCCCCCCCGTCCGTGAGCCCGGCGCCAAAAACTGTAATCCCCGCCGCATGAACCTCCCACCGCCGATTGCCCAAAACGGTCTCAGATCCACGAGACCGCCAGCCGTCACCACCGGCACCTCATCCTAACGACTTCTTCCACTTTCATTTAGGCCAGAATAGGCGTAGGTATACCACTACCGACAGTTCCATGATCGAGTCGACAACGAGTTATGGCGGTCTCATATCCGAAATTTTATTTCTGGAAATTTGGCATGCGTGTAGAATGGGCAGAAATAGGCGACACGTATTTTTTTATATCTGCGGAACCCGATTTTCAAGGGTTGAAACGCACCCTCGAAAATTCGGGTGTTATTCGTTTTTCGTCAATAACGTTTTAACGGTACGAGATATGAAAAAGTTTCAAGTTGCCACAATGTTTTTTTTTCGTGTATTGTACGTTGGAGATGAGAACGATAAAGTTATCGACAAAAAACGAAGAACACCCCTATTTTCGAGGGTGCATTTCACCCCTTAAAAATCGGGTTCCGCAGATATAAAAAAATATGTATCGCCTATTCTCACCCAATCTACCAGCATACCAAATTTCATCGGAATCGGAGAGGTCGACCTCGGATTGTCAGCTTACTTATACCTAGTTCCGTATGTAAATTATTGTGCACCCCTTCATGTGAGATGTCAGCAGCCTCGGATCTCTCACACTTAATCGACAGTCGTCTATCTTGATTCGGCGAGGGTAATTGACCGTCTCATAGGACACTCCTCGTCGACAATCCTTGTTCTTCCATATTTCCACTCAGTTACCCAGGTTACCATAGTTCTGGAGGAAGGAGAAGCATGTCCGCACACTGAATATAATTTAGCTTTGATTTCACTTTCGAAGGCCGTCAGATACCAACTAATCGCGCACTCCACATCCGACCTAGCTCTTTCTGTTTATTTTGCTTGCTATGGAGGTTTTTTTAAAATAAAAATTGACAAAATGCAGGCGGTTTGAGAAAAAAGTATCGAATTAACCCTATTTTATCGACAGTTTTTCGTTAAAAAAAGATGAATATTTCAAAAAAAGCTTCCGTAGCACGATAAAGAGTATCGTAAAGAATGGTATGTCAAAATTTCAGACGGATAGCCTGAGAACTTTCTGTAAGAGTGTTCACCGTTTTGAAAAACGACATTTCGAAGAAAAACGCGTTTAAAGTTTCGAGTGCGGAATTTTCATATAAATTGTCTACTTACGATCACTCGGCGATGCCAGGTCCATGTTTATAACCGTCTATACTATCGGATGATCCAAACAAACAAAAATCGATTTTTTGAAAATTTTACACTGTGATGATTCTTTAATATACGAAAAAACGATTTTTCCTTGCATACTCGTGTAGCCTAGGATCTCGATGGTAATTTACATCACAGATGTTGTAGAAACGCCAAATATTGACCGAATGGTGACGATTTTTGTGAAGGGTCAGATCAGTCAGACCAGTATCCACAGCGCTATGGCGAACAGCCCTGCTACGAAACAGTGTACACTGCCACCTCTATTATTAGCACAGAAGCGGAATCGGCTCATCATCACACTTGCAAAAACTGAGGTTGCGCACCACCCACTCAAGCCGACTCTGCGCAGCTGACTTGGCTGATAGCAGTACCCTCCAAAGTCTTTTCTTATTGTCCAACATCAATCGAGCCTCACGCCTGGGCCTGGCGCTTCTCCCACCATGCGCTACACCGATCAATATGCGGCACATAGTGGGGGCTGTTGCATCTGTGGAAGTCCCGATAATAGAAGTCTCCGTATAGTGTCGTAACGGTCCTTCACGCGCGGTAACCTTCTTCGCGTTATACCTAACGGTACACATTATATTGAATCAAATAATATGTTCTTTTAATAATGCAAGTGATTGGATTGGGAATTGAGCCTATTGTCTTTACAAACTGCCACAAAATTGCATATAGAGACGGCTGACAAAGGTGCACGGGAAATATCGAAGAAAGGGCAACTGCGTCGAGCAACGGTTAAATTAGCGTATCGCACAGGGACTGCAGATTGTCGGTGCAATGTTCGTTGAATTTAACTTCAAACCAGTATTCTAAACGCCAAGGCACTTCCTTACATTTCAATAGTGTAAATGCAGATTGTAATGCAACAATGAATCTTAGAAAGAAAAGTTTCGAACAGAAAAGTTTCCTTTATCAATTTACAATAAAAAAGTTTTGTCAATTTTCTTGCTAACTTTGATTGGTAATACAGATATAAACAGCGAAAGTTTATTTCGTCATCAATGACGCGTTGTTCCATCTCCCTCGCTCATCGAAACTGTCCTTGCTTATAACCCCATTACTTTAAAACAAATTAAACATTTTTTTTGTGATTAATTCATAAAGGAAAATGTTTATTTGAAAAAAATGTTCTCCAAAATGTGTGGTTTCGTCCTTATTGTCATTTAAACAACTAATATGGTCATAAAAAAATGTAAAAAAGAGGGTTGAAAAAATGACATTTTTTTTCTTAAATTCAGAAAATTTGAGGGGCAGACAGCTGTTCGTCTATCTATTTGACGTCGTTTGATAAAGTTTCGACGGGATCTGAAAGGCCGTTTCAGAGATTTTTGGGTATCTATAATTGTTTTACCATAGCGACCGCGATGAGGTGTCATTCCGTCTTAAGAGTATAGTGCACTGCAATAACACTTTGAAAAAAATGTACGCACTTTAATCGGACTTTCAAAATGTCTGAATCGAAAATAAAGAAGTGAATTTACGCCAATAATTCATACGCCTACAGAAAAACCAATGAGTTTAATTTGCCCGACGAAAATAAATGTAGTGACGATTCGTCACCTGATTATTTTTTGCTGAATCCATATTTACATACATTTTTATCGTTATAATAATACTAATCATAGTTGTTGCTGATTTTATCGGATCGATACAAGCACTGGAATTTTTGAACAATTCAGCTTTTGGTTGCGAAGTTAATGTGATGTGCAATCAACATGGGTGCGATAGAGATTGTAATATTAACGCTGTGTTGATAAGGCGCTAGGGAGAGATAGGTAATATGGTTTACATAACCGAAGTTGTCCTTAAAAAATGTTAAGACTTTATTACATTGTACTCATCCATTGCCTGCAGAGCACACCCATTAAAGACAACAATTGCATTATATTGGCATTAAGTAAATACCGTATTGGAAAAACAAGTACGTTCGTGGAAAGGTATATAAGGGGAAACCACGGGTGAAAAGCATGACTTTAATAAAGCGTGGGAATTTCGAAGGTGCTTCGACTCAGTCACCGATAAACCACCACCAGCCACATTAGATTACGTTTGGCTCTCATTATCTCAGTCTATTATCTCTGTACACATTCAGGTTGTAATGCTAGTCCATACATCCGGCACACGCACGCACACACGCGCACACAAACACACACATATTTAGGGTTAAATCATATCGCGTGGCAAGCTCGAAGCAGCCTTCTATTCCCCATTGTTTGTCTACACGCTGATCCGATTTTTTCCTTATTGTATATTCTGTAGGGAATTAATTTTTTACAACAGAATATAGTAGTTACCTGGACTCTATAGATATATATCTGCGATTTTTGTTCGAATTTCCATGTTACACACACATGGAGACCAGCCAATTGATTGTCTGCCAATTATTTATTAAAGCAATCATCCATTTAATCCTGCATGGGAGCTTTCACGTAAAGTGTAATAGCTTTTCAAGATTTCGATTTCGGTTACTTCGACGAGCATCAAGGAAACTTCAAAACAGCCCAGACATACCTTATTTACTAACCGCGGACATTTTCTATAGGTCTCGATACTCGTGGGGAATCTTTGATATCGCTGGAGAAAAATGATCTCCCGCAACATGTACATATTTTTACATATTTATTACCCGTATACACATATATTATTTATAATTCGAGCTATCCACGTCAATGGTCGATTCTTCGTCGTTAGTCAACACTGTCCCGACATTGGCATATTCCTGTATGCCGGTCTTAAAAATGAACGTAGGGAACGTAGAGAACAGAGGTAGAGAACGAGGAGAGACGTAGAGAATAGAGGCCCATGATCGGCTCAAGAAGTGTAGCCCATGATCGGGTCCAAAAGTGTAGTCGACTGTCGGCCGGTAGCCGATACTGGTCGGACATTGGTATAATACCGGATGCCGGGATTACCGTGAAGATAGGACAATTAATGGCGGCCAGTACTGGCCCACGGTCGGCTCTCGATCGTTCATCGGAACTGGCCCGACATTAGCGTTATCTTGGATGCCGGACTTAGAAAGAGGATCGGTTAAGAGGTGGCAGAACCATTGTTTCAACGTTGTGCCAACACTGGTTGCCCATAATCGGTTAACCAGTACTGGACCCGACATCGGCCGTATTGTTTGCGTTGGCAATTTTTTCTTGCGGAGCATTTTCAACCTGTCTGGATGTAGGTAGGACAGAGATACATCAATGGAACAGCACGAAAGTGTGATAGAGCGATAGACCAATGAAATTAAATTTACATGAGAGGGACATGTACATTTCGAACATCTCTCAAACATCTCTCTAAAGTCTGGGAATGTCTATTGAATGTCTTTGAACGTCTCTCGACATCTTGGAACGCCTCCCGAACGTCATCTAACGTCTATCGAACATCTATTGTCTTCGTACGTCTGTCGAACGTCTCACGGACGTGAGCGTTTTCGAACCCCTGTGCGTCTGGCTAGGTGTTCCAATTGTACATTAGTCATCACACCCACGGGTTATTTGACCGCGATTCAAATGTTTTTCTTGGTTAAACAACCTGGCCTTTTGGAAGTGAGACTAGACGCTTTTAGGGAGTGAGATAGAGCCCGTAACCTTCTATACCGTCATTATGACGTTGTATTTCTTCAAGTTGGCGTTGTGGGGCATTGATATCATTCACAGCCTTTGCTATTCCAGCTTCCCCACCAGCTAGTGAACCATGATCTTCCAACAATGGTAATATTGACGTAATACCGCAACACTTTGCTACTAGTATTTTATTCGCATTGCGAATTTGGTTTTTGCTCTTTGCCCGCCCAAACAGCGGTCGCTGCTGTTCGACTATTCCACAATAGTCGAACCCCCTGAAATGTTACGTTTTCGTGCGTTGGGTGCAAGTATATCATTCATAACGCGTCGTTCGCCCATATGATTGTTTCAAGAATGGGCTATACCCACGGTGGCGACATACAGTGTCCAATGGGTTGATACCACGATCACTTCTTGCCAATCCCTGTTCTAACTGAGTTCCTAGTCTGCACAATTAATAGTGGGGAATATGTAATCAAATTGGAAGGACGTTTCTCGCACGATTTCACAAGCCTTTTCTCTTTGACATTCGTTGAAAGTATTTATAAGCGATACTGAACCGCCAATGTGTATCAGCTGCCGCGGTAAATTCCAATGGCGCATGCATCGGTGATATTGCTGCCCTTACAAATCAGCATTTATGTGTTCAGGAAGCTGGCCCCGCAATAAGCCAGCCCCAGGAATCGTTAATTGGAGGATACTGCAGTCGTCCACACATTCAAAAACATGTTTGATACTGAGCGGATTTGGTCCGGTGCACCGCTATAAATACTCCTAGCATGATGCTTTTAAGCCAATGTATTTGTAGATTCGAGGAAAAAACATGCCATTCGCACAACAAGCGACGGGGATTCATGCGGCCAATTTCGACGATAGAGTAATGGAGGACACAAGAGTACACAAGCATGGAGATACGCTGCCACTTACCATAAGCAGCACTATTTGTGGTCCTTCGAATTATGGAATACCAACGTTTTGTTAAATTTGATAGAAAGTCCAAATAGAGTACGTTTTGAAAACCTATCCTCATACTCGAAATCGCTCGAATATAGACATTTCGCTGTTGACATAGATAAACGAAAGTGGCTCTTTTAAATTCTTAAATAATAGCGGAGTTGCCCCACCGTACGAAGGGTTTCCGAACTCTATTCTTATTTTTGATGTCGTAGGATGTGATAAGCAAAATACAGTGGAATATTATTTTTCAATGGGCAAACACTCGAACATTGAAGGCTTCTACCTCTGCCAAACGTGTGCCAACGTTTCCAAGCATCTTATACGTGAGAATGCGAATCTGCTGATTTTATCGGAATAAGATGCTACTAACTTAAAACATGTAAACTATGAATATGTAAATACTGACATGTAGCATGAAGATTTTCTCGGGTTATGCGATAAATAATGTGGACACGAATACGACTTCATGGCGATTGAGAAAGATAGCTGGATGGACGCTGGTCGATATAGACAGGGATTTAACGAGTTTGCAATACCGTATTGTAATCTGTCGGCATTGAGACATCAGCCATACAACGTCCACGAAATAATTTTATGTGGGCGTAACACGATGGCGATAATCGATAATGGAGAAAATACTGCATGAGAAATTATGAAAACCAGCGACTCATTCCGCACAAAAATATCAAGCATTGAAGACTGATAAAATGAAAAAAATATTGCATTAGAGAGTCACTTCAAACCAATTACCGAGCCTATGAAGTAGGCTGTCGAAAAATCAGCAGCCCATGAATCCGTTGGCCGGCAAATTGGATCATTCACGGGAGATACCTTTGGGCGAGGAAGAAATTGTTGATTATCACGATTTTTTTTAAGCAAACATTTCTTCCTTGTTTTTAAGAGTTAGCGTAAGTTTTATTGCTACCTTTGGCTGTCAGCTGGTATTTTTTTATTCATCTTTAAAAATGGCAGATGTATGGAACAGTCTTCTAAACAGGAAACGGCGGATGTTATCATGCGGTGGGACAAGTAGCGTTAACGGGATTAATCTGAAAAAAAATCAACGATGATTTTTCTTTCATTAACACTCATACAGAGGATATGAACCTACAAAAAGTGAGAAATGTTGAAAATCGATTAAATGGTACGCTTTGAGACAAAAAGATTGAATTTTCCGAAAAAATGGCTACATTCTGCAATAAAAAATACTTTTTTTTATATTTTTATAAAAACATTAGGGTCATGTTTTTAGACAGAAAGGTTAGAAAGATTTATCTCAAATTCCCTCAGAATCGGACGATTAGTTTTTAGCTATACGTCACGCCAGTTTTGAAAATGCAATTTACAAGACCGTGCCTCCGTCATTTCTAAAATATCCACGCAGCTAACCACCATCGTCAAAGAAGACGTTTTCGAGACTACACCCGAATTATTCATCCCTCTTTACCTCAACGTCAGTTACAAACGTCCGCAGGTCAGAATATATTGCGGGAACATTTTGTCCAACTCGGACAACGATATATTTCGTCTATTCTTTCACAAGATGAAAATAAAAGTATGGATTCGGGGAAGTCCGGGTAAAGCGAATACCTCGGGCAAAGTGAATACTCGCCACCACTCGCAAATGATGCGTTTGCCGATCGCCACGTTACTTTCGCAGCGTTTGCCCATCGTCACCCAGTGCGTGGCAAATACTTTGGTGAGTTGCCGTGTCACGCGCCGTCCCTGAAACGACCATTGGTGTTTTTGCTTGAAACAATATTGATTCATCAAGGTAAGTATTTTGCTAATTGCAAGAAAGTTATTTATTCATCGTCTTTTGTTTTTGGGTGGTTACAATGTATGTTTATGTAGCTTTATACATTGTGTAGAAAATGAGACCCACAGCAATAGCTTTTATTCGAACCGGGATAACCTCAGAGGTGACCACGGGGGGCAAAGCGAATACGGCCAAGCGAATACTGTATGTACTTTGCTCGGTGATCGTAAAGAATTTCATTATATACAATAATCGGCATATTTCGTTGCAGATTATGAATAAATACAAAAAAAAACGATGATGCAAGGTTCTTGGGATGCAGACGTCATGCAAACAGCAACAAATTTACATAAAGCTGAAGAATCCATCAAAGAAACAGCCAAAAAGTATGAGTAAGCATACGCTACCTTATACAGACACGTTTCTTACTTAACTTACGTTTCCAGAGACTTCTTTGTACTTATCCACTTTGCCCTTATGCCGTATCCACTCCACTCGGGGGCTCGGGCAAAGTGGATGCTTTAATTTTTTCGTTATTTGATTTATAGCAAGTAATTAAACTAGAATTAAGGAAAACTGTTAACGCCTTTCGAAAGTTGATTAAATGAAGACTAATCTGAGATCATTGTTTTAACTTTCTCTATTATATATTATCGGCAATAATCACGGAAAGCTCAAGGTGATCACTTTGCCCGGACCTCCCCTATGTATATGGTGTCAAATTTACCTATGAAGGAATGCCCTTGAGTATAAACGTTTCAATGTGGACAATAATAAAAATGTATTCATCGATGGCATAAAATACGCGGAAACGCCTGGACTCTGAGAAGCAATCATCGAGGCAATTCACGCGCGAGTGCGTCGTTTGACGGAATTTATTCACATTTATAATGCATGAAAAGAAATGGGATGCCCGTTCGTGAAAGTTCATGAACCTTTACCTTCTGTAACTTATGATATTTGATATCAAAGTTAGTAGCTTTACGCGCATTGCATTTAACAACAGTATCAAATACTGATACCGGGCCCGGTCTTCCAATATTACGAATAAATGCATCCATGTATTTTAATAACAAAAATATCCGACAGCACAAGTGAAGAATTGACGTCGTAGTGTTGCCGGCCATAGGACACTATCAAACAAAGGTGACTCGTTTCATCCAGCTTTAACACCAACGTTTTGTTACAAAAGCTTGAAGAACAATTGTAAGAGAACTTTTAACTATGTACGATAAAGGCCACTATGAGAAATTATCAGTCTTTCAACTGGGTATTCATAAAAAATTGCCGAAATTCACCTTTTTCCAAGCTTAAGACTGGTAGTTTGCCTTAATCACGAAATCGGCAATTGCACGGTCTCACAGATATAGGTTTTTGGACGGTATATGGAAACTCGCAATGTTTAATGCGATATGTGTATATAAAGTATAACTCGAAAATATTTATATCGAATAGTTAGCAAATAATGCCGACGACTAGATTTTCTTGAATAGGAAAGGAAATCAAATAGGTTTTTTCTTTGTCTCACAGCCTACTACGATCCTTTTTGTTTCAATTATATTTTTCAGAATATAGAATATAAAGCAGAATGTTTCATAAATCCAAAATAAAATAAAATACTTCGCAGTTCTACCACAATGATTTTGTATCATAATTCGTCATTCCCTGGCCTTCTGAAAGGTTAATTTTGGAAGAACATATTTCACTGCCTCCACATGGAATCGAACCTACAACCTACCTACCTATAGCTACGCTCATTGTAGTATCTCAGTCGCAGATATGGCACAAGAGACCAGATGAATTCTTATAATTATTTGATGTATCACATAAACTATATCAATTAGTTAATATCATTGTGATGATTAGAGAGTTTTATCGAATATCATGCTATAGATTTTTCAAACGTAACCTGTATACATATAATTCCTCTCTCTCCCCCTCTCTACCCCCTCCCCATCGATGTGGGTATTGCAATAAAGGCAGACCATTATGTCAAGCAAATAGAAAAATGTTTGTCTCTGTAAAAATTCTAGTCAATTTAATTTTTTTAATTAAATAGATACATTCAGTGGATTCGACTAAATGGTTTTTTGAACAGATAAAACCGAACCACAGATTTATGGGGAATAAATTAAATATTAGGAATAATAAAAAATGTGTGCCTAAGGTGGACAATATTTCTCGACATTTTGACTACAATATATAGTTCGTCTGGCGTTTGAAAGGCGTCAAACTGTATATAGGTCCAGTTAGTTGATAATTGCGCGAAGCTAGCGGCATCGGACGAATTGACGTATGGCGTAAGTCCAGTTGCCTGACCATCGCCTGAAGGTAGCCGAATATGGCGAATGTATGCAACATGGAGACTAGATACAGGAGCCTAAACTCCAATGGGGAAACCATGGAGACTAGAGTAAAGGAGTGGACACGAAATCGGTACCTCTTGTGGCGGCGCTGCGGTCGAAAACATCCAATTCATATATATATATATATATATATATGTAGATTAAAGACACTGCTAACCTCTCGACTGCCGTCGACAATGCGTCGCGGTTGGGAATCCAGCTGTTGCGTCTACCTCTCCTATTATAATCGTGTTCATTTCAACGCTGTTTGGATAGATTGCCAGTGGTATAAACTCGTCTATCGCCGATGTATCGTTATTGATACCACGATATAACGAGCAATTGTTGATTTTTTTAGCAACCGCGCCATTGTCGTTAATTTTTGTTAATTATTTAACGTTAATAATTTTTCGTCTTTCACAGGAGTCCTTTTTTTTCCTTTATTCCGCAGGAGGGTATGTATCGGAGGAAGGTCCACGGTAAGTATAAGGTAAGTACTTTTTATTGTTTAGCGAGGGAGGAAATGGATGCTCCAAAAATCAATATTTGATTACGCGTACATTATTTTATTTTATTTTATTTAAATACGAATAAATACATGCCCGTCGGCACTCTACAAGTGGCTCAAGGTTTTAACAACCGCGACATTTTCGAGAGACTTGCCCGAGGATAAAACCTGGTGACTTCTTGCCCCAGAATGTCGGTTCGAAATCCCGGCTGGACCAGAAACGGAAACGTCCAGATTGGTGTCCCAGGTGGCCTCGATCTCTCAGAGAAGATTTTTCAGCTGGGTCATGATGCTAACTAGTGATCATCTCGCGTTGTGTCTTCCCTCGAGCCAGCCTTGTCGGAGTATCGGAAACTTCTGTGAATTTTAATACTCAATTTAATATTGTGAATTTTAAGACTATATTTCGAGCGATCTGCAAAATTTCCTCACCCATCATTGATCGTCATCGCCGTCAGTGTCGGAACTGAGACACTTAATCGTGAGCCCACCTGGATTCTCCGTTTTCGGTCCCTCGCCGAGTCCGAACCTCTCGAAGCAACCGGACGATCCGCTCATCCGTCAGACAGAGGTGGCACATTGCTGTAAATTACCTCCCGGGTGGGAGGCTGCTTGAGCGGTTGGAGATACTTTCGCGGCGGAGGCTCGTCGTATTCTCGGCACCCTCACCTCGATGTCTCATCCCCGAGACCCGATGAACGCTGGGAACACCCATCCCTCGGAAACCTCGTCATGTACAGGGCCAAAGAATTCTCGAATTTTCCACGACCGGAAACCTCCATGCCTGCAAAAAAGTTCAACGATCTCACATTTCAATTCCGAGTTCAATAAATCCTTCATTTTTTCTAAACATTTTTCATGCGTGTATATACGCTCCAAAGGTGTTTTCGTGACCATTGATACGGGCTCATAGGTACATATACAAAAGAATAAAATGAATGATTTACCTTGCTTATTGAAGGAAACGTTTAATAAATAAATCCACCAAGTTTAAATAGATTATTGACACTTTATAAACGCGACACTTTATAAATCACGGCTATGACACAAGGCAGGAGGCCATGATAGAAATGGGAAAGAGCTTTGTGCTGCGCAAGCGCTGAACGATATTATACTGCTATTGGTGGATGTTACCGATCTTTGCGACGCTTGTAGCAGAACACAGAACTATTGAAAGAACAGATTTCCAGTACGCTAGTACTACGTATTCTCTTATCCTGTGTCCTCCTTTACTCTAGTCTCCATGGGGGAAACGAAAAAAAAAGCGTGCCCAAAAATGAAGGCAACAGGGATGGCGCTGCGATCGCGCGAAGGATTGCGGTGCTAGCTTCACTCGACACAGACCGAACGCGAGTTCGACACGTTACTAGAGTAAACCAAAAGACTGCGAAAAAATTGCGAAATTGAGAGCGGTCAATAAGTCGATGGTTATTATATTCTTAATAAATAAGTATTGTTAACTTTAAAAAGTTCAATCTTCATTTATTATAATTGCCAATATTCCTTCACGTGTCCCTACAAGTTTTTAAAGTTCTTTACCTTTCGCGTTTACCCCACCATGTTTGATATCTGATTAATTAGTATGCTAGCATAGAGTTCGGACCTATGCTATAGCATAGGTCCGAATCATCCTACCATCTCACTACTATGCTATAGCATAGTAGTGAGATGGACGGCCCAGGAATATACAGAATGTAATGCGAGGAGTGCCCGGGAAAAATGGACATATATAAACATATAGAATCATGTATGATCTTGTCATAAATGATCATGATAAAAATTTGTCTCTATATAATCATATATAATAATATATAGCCACATATGATCACATGTAATCATATATGATGATGTATACTCATTTACTATTGCATATGCAATAGTACAAGATCATACATAATTATTTATGTTTATATATGTCCATTTTTTCCCGGGTATACAGATACAAATGTAAAAATACATTTTTTTATAATGAAAGTGTAAAATATGATTATATGAAGAAGTACAATATGTGTTGACCTATTTGTGATATTATGCTGGTAAATAAATAATACCGAAAAAAATATTTATAATTTGTATATATATTAACAATTATTTAAATCACCATTTTAGTACGTTTATAATAAAACAATTAAATATTATTCGCATCACATGCTGATTTGGCTGCTTATAGACAGTATTATATGAAAAATGACACGCAGTATACATGTTCCTATGTGATATCAAAATAGTCTGTAGTGGTATTATATATGGAATAATATCCATGGTCAAATATGTTTTCGGTATTATATACGTTCAAATATGGTTGTTGCGGATAATTACGATTATATATATGATTATATATGACACCAAAATATTTTGTACATCATATATATGTTCATATACATGGTCGCATATACAATTATATACGCTTATATATGGGTTTTGGGAGGGAAACGCAATTATATATGATAATATATATAGTACATGTTGTATCATATATGAGTTCATATATACAACCATATGTTCATATACGAGTTCAGAGTACCAACCAGGAAGACTAGAAGTAAGGAGTACGAACGCCGTGTCGTCGAAACGTCCGCAAAAGTGAGGACGAGAAGGGCGGCGCTGCTCTCCTACCGCACCCAAGTAAAGTCAGCAACAAACAAGTGCCTCACGATACGCTCCCTCATATGGAGCGATAATTTGATCAAATGAATTGTAAAGGCAGTGCCGTACGATATGCAAAAAGCACCCTTTGCCACTTCATATGGAGCGATCATTTCATCAAACTAGTTGTTCAACCAGTTGGTGAAGGTAATTTCTATATAGATAGACAGAATTCTTATATATAGATTGTTTTGGAGAATACCGAAATACAGAAATTAAGTCAGTTTTTTTGTTGCAGAAGCAGTAACAAACAAAATTTATTTATAGACACAAGAAAATTCATAAGAAATTTGGATTCAGACAAAAAAATTACAGATTATCACCATATTTACACATTGTGACACGCTGTACAGATAAAGAATAATAACGACAAAATGAAATAATGTCAGTTTTTTTCCTCGCGGAAACCGTAACAAACAAAATTTATTTATAGACACACGAAAATTCATAAGAAATTTTAACCTACACAAAAGTTTTTCAAATTATCACATCTCATATTTACACATCATGATATGCTGTACAGATAAAGAATAATAACGAAATACAGATATTAAGTCAATTTTTTTTTTCGTTGCGGAATTATTTTTTAATAAATTATTAATTTTTCTTGCGTGATTATTTTCGGTGACCGATCGCGCTAGAAAATGTCCTCTCATGACGAAATAATAGTTTACCACTCTCGTCGTGAGCTCTTCATGGTGTGCTTGGCATCCCACGTACTCTAAATTTTTCATGTCCGAAACTTTGTCGAGAACTTGATGGAGAGTGTTGATTTTAACGGCAGTTTTCGATCGATCGCTGCACGCTAAGTTTATCTCGCGTTCGGGCACTGAAAGCAACAATTCAAACAATATTACAAGCTTTTATTTAATTTGACTTTCTATGAAAATGGCGAATTGATATTTCACCTGCTCACCCACTCACTTCCCATTTCCACGCCTCGAAAATAAACATTTTGTTTATTTTCTTTGTGAAAATAATTTTATTTGCGACAATAAACATTTTGTTTATTTTCGAGACATGAGACAAAACGTGCAATATACGAATAAAATCCATATATTGCACGTTTTGTCTCATCGACGGGACACTTGCTCCGGATCTCGCGTTTGTGATAATTTTTATTTCATTCGGTACGATAATGGTACGATAAAACGAAACCATTGTTTTTATGAATGTAAGTACTATTTTTCTTACCTACGATTGATTGTTTTCGCCGCAAATCACTAAATATATTTTATACCGAGACAATTATTATTTTTTTACATCTAACACAATTCGCAAAATTGGTTAGCCTGAACACGCTTTATGCCAACACGAACGACGAGCGGGAATCATCGATGACACATGACGTCGGTTGTGTTCTTCTTGTCGCTTAGTTCACTTCGGTGCGGTCATGCACTAGCGACGTACGCCGTGAAAACACGAACTACTAAAATCCAGTTTCACGGACGCTTTTGGATCGGGCTCGCCACAGGCGTTCGTACTCCTTACCTCTAGTCTTCCTGGTACCAACTTTTGAACATACATGATCATATATGGACATATATGGTCCACACCAAGAAATAATAAATACTATACATGGTAATATATCTACATGTATGATCATTCATGATATCATGCTAAGGCATATAAAATTGTATATAATGTTGTATATGAGTATAAATAATTATATATGTTTATATGTGTCCATTTTTCACGGGTGGAGCAAACGACGCATAAGGATGGGGGACCTCAATACCTATCGATTGAACCCCCATGTATGTTATGCGATTTTCAGTGGTTTAAAGTTATTTTGGTTTTTGTGATTTTTTTGTAAGATACTAGTTTTATACGACAGTTCGTAAATTAAATTAAATTATTAAGCGTACTCCCGTGATTTTTTTCTTTACGGAGTATAATAGTGGGCCTAACGTACTAAAATACTACTTTCGCGCATGAGCCGAAAAGTTTTCAAATAAAAAAATTAAGTCCGTAAATATTTTTGCAAATCTAATTTTTCTACCAACTTTCAAAGGCTCTAGGATAAAAAATCACATAGGGTTGTTTTCTACGACTTATATATTTGAAAATTAATTGAAAACTGCACACACACACAAACATTGTCATGTAAAAGTATTATTATATTATCATCAGAGCATTTTCCACCTGAAAATCATGAAAACAAAATTCAATGTGACGTCAAATTCGCGTTGGGTCTGTTGTCGAGTGAAGCTAACACCGCAACCCTTCGCGCGATTGTAGCGCTATCCCTGTTGCCTTTAATTTCGGGCATCACTTGAAATACCGAGTTTAGGCTCCTTTATCTAGTCTCCATGGTATGCAAGGCGTAAATCCGTTTGCCTGAATATCGCCCGAAATCAGCCGGATCAGGCAAAACAAAGCCACACCGTAAGTAAGGCTTCCGTACTACAGCATGATCAGGCCCGGATCGAATGTCAGGCCAGCCTGAAAATATTTCTACTCGGGAATTAACTAAACAAGAAATTCAATAAAAGGTTTTTCAATATGTATCCCACAATTTAGGTGTACTTACCGAATACTTTTTATTTTATTTTTCAGTGCAAAAAGGAAAATGTAAACGTTTTTTTAGTATATTTTTGTCACATAATATTGCGCTCTTGTTTAGTTTTCATCGAATTTTCGTGAGTATGGGAAGAACACGAAAAAAAATTGCAAAGAATTAGTAATTTACCATGATCCCGTCAATCGTTCTGGCCGGTTGCGTCAATTATCAAGAGAATCAAGGGTATGTGAAAAAAATGGTCCACGAGGAAAAGAAGAAAAAGGGAGATGAGGAAGAAGGGAGTCTAACGGTGATGCGCTTGCACCTATCGGCCCCCATTTATGGCATTGTTAGCTCATGTAGACAGGGTCACAGGGATCGGGTCCCTCGCAGCGCGAGTCCGTAATGCCCAGATGCTTCCTAATGGTCTTAATGAAGTGTGTACACCCCGCGTATGGTATTAACCAAACGGCCAGGCTAACCGCTCAACGTCCCACGACACTAATTTTTAAGCATAACCGTACACTCAGCTTAACAACGTGCGAACTTTTCATAATGTATACATTATAAGAATACGATAATAATAATGAATACGTCGAAGATTCGTCGTGAGCCCAACTATATATTCTCGTGGTTCGCAAGCCCACCGAAATTATCCAGGTGGATGAAATTCTAAAACATCCGGTCGATGAGAACATCTATGCGTCTTTCAATAAACGAAAAAAAATCCAATCATGTAATCGAGTCGTAAAAAAGCCTCGTAAGAAAAAACAGTATTTGTGTGCAGAAAAATACAGAAGACTTGGGAAATTATTAAATGAAGACAAACAAGGCCTGTAGTTTCGAATGGCATACCTTTCCAATCAAGATCAAACATGGAATGTGATAATGTCACGATACGAAAGGTCATTAAGGCGGGATATACATTTAGACAGGAAAAAGTAAGCAATATTGAAGGATTTTTTAAATTGAGAAATAATTATTCTACAATTATCAAACTTTAGGTATACTTTAATAGTATATTTAATTATACAAAACAATTTTTTATATTAATTTATCTTCAAAATGACGGAGCTGTGGCAGAGTGTTACAGCAAGGTCGCTGCGGGAGTTGCGAATCGGCGTGCAGTCTAGCTTCCCATAGACTTTGATTTGCAAAAAAAGTTCAAACCCTTTTTCAGTTAGAACATGTATAGTTTCAGTGTGACGGTATTTAAAATGAAGAAAGTGCAAATTTAAGAAAATAACACGCATTTACAAAAAAAAATCAACATTTCACACGACATTGCTGTAAAATGTGGATTAAAAAAGTAGTTTTCCAATTTTTCAAAAACAATACTCGTCAAGTAGAAGGTAACCAATATTATCAAGATTTCTACCAAGTTTCAACTCAATCGGCTTAATAGTTTTTTAGTAATTCTGTTTTGGGAAAAACGCGTTTGAAGTTCACGCCCGCTCCGAATCCGAGCGACGAGACACAGCGTTAACGGCTGTAACGTTTTAAGTTTTTCGAATTTCGCTTTGAAACTTTAGGAAATTATTCTACATTTATAGTTCTGTCGTTTAAAGAAAAAAAAAGAAATCGATTTTTTATCGTTGTAACTGCATATCCTGGCTTAAGGGGTAAGGCCACAGTAGAATTTTCAAAAAATCGATTTTTTTCGCTAAAACGGTGCTTTACCATAAGGATAAGTTACTATTCGATTTATGGCAAGAACATTTTTTTTCACCGACTTTGAGCGTATAACGTAAGCCCACCTCTGGCACGGCCATGGAGTACCTAAAACTCTATACGTGTTTTTCTCGAAACAGCTTTTTTCCAATTGGCGTGAAAAATAACTTAAAAAAATTTCACTCAATTTACTTCAAATTTAAAAGTTATGTTTCTAATTGCATTTCGCAGAGAAGTACGGACGGAATTTCTGATTAATCGAAAAATTTTCATTTTATAAGCAGATTTATGCGACATTTTTCACTACAAATTCATTCAAATACTTATAACTCAATTCAAATACAACTGTTGAATAAAACAATATTTTTCAAAATTCCATACGTACTTCTCTAGGTATTCTAATGTAGATTGACGAGAATTGTTGTTTTTTGTTTTAGGTAAAAAATTGTGGATGCCAAAAATGTCACGCCGCGGAGCGCTTAAAAAAAAGATAACAAAAGAAAATATTAGTAGTCGGCCATTTTGTACGTCGAAAAAAATATATATATATATATTTTCTAATAGCCTGATATTCATACTTAATAGATGTGTAATTAATTTCATGAGTGAATCACTTTTTATACAAAAAAAATTGTTAAATTCGCACATAATTTTATATTCGTTACTGTGGCCTAACGCCCTTAAGCCAGTTCCTTCCTTTGGTTCATTTAGAGTTTTATAGATTCTAACCTAACCTCCATAAATTGAACGCGCGCTGTAACGGCGTGGTGTTTAGTTTCGCCCGATTGGGTTCCGCGTACATCTACCTAGAGGCCCGAAAAAATGGCCAAATTCCGAATTTCTTTTCGGGAGACGATTGGTGAATTTTTTAAACATAGTTGTACATATATAAAATATACAGAAAAACAACAAAAACATGGCCGTCGGCAGATGATGACATTTTTTTCGCGGTGTTTGGCGGTGACCACTCTCCAGCTTGAACGGTCCATCTGAAATGTATAAACCAAACGGGTTATTCAAGTTAACAATAAATACGAGTTGTTGTCGATAGTCGATTTTTTTAATAATTTTTTTTAACGCCCTGGCGATGAATTCAAACTCGTGCATACAAAATCTATTTAAAACATCGCCATTTTTACATATCTGTTAAAAAATAAAGATAGATTAAAAAAAGAGAGATCGTCAACGATCTTGAATGTTTCTCATCGTATCCCCTGTAAATTTGGGAAGAATTCATCAAGTGGCTCTCGAAATATCATGTCCCCCAACTTTCAAAACAGTGTTTTGAGAAAAACGCGCTTAAAGTTTGAAGTATGGTACTGCTACCTCTCGCCCGCACAACTGCTAGAAGCTATAGAGCATTCAATTTTCGGAATATTTCAAAGACATTTCCACCGAATTTAGCTAAGAGGTATAGCTCGTTGATGTTTGTTCGAGCCCGAAACACCCCAAACAAACAACCCCATCAGCCGTTTTACCATTCTATTGACCTTACGATTCCATCGATACTGACTAAGCATATCCGATTCTCACCCGACAATTATGGAATGATCATAAAAACGGATTTGGGTTCATTTGTTTGGGTTTGTTTATGGGAGTCTATTCGGTTGGCTCCGTCAGTTTGGGCTTGTTTGTTAAATGTGTGTGTGTATGTCCAGTCATTTGAACCCAAAGAAATAAAACCCAGCACCTGCCCACCATTCTTCACACTTCACGATTCGTTCGGGTTTGGTTGGGTGTACTTGCGTTGGGTTTGTTTGTTTGGGTTTGCGTGTATCATTATTTTTGCAAGGAAAAGTATCAAAAAAATAATTTATTTGAGGATGGTCTACGTTGACTTATATTAATTTGGATACATGAACATTTGTCGAAGGAAAACAAGGAAACCTTGGTTAAAAAAAAATCAGATTCCTTGGGTTTATTGACGCTGAGTAACGTTAATTTGATATATAGGAACTATTTAAACAAAAAACACAAATGACGAAACGAAAAATGTTCAGCTTGTATGGGCTATAAATAATACCTTCTTTAAAAAAAAACCTTTTCACCAAAATAATAAATGTATCGCACATTTTCCGTCAAATTATGATTTTCCATACACACACGTGCGCGCATACACATGTTCCTGCGAATATATTTAATATCGAAGTTCATTTTAAGATGATTTCAACATTATTATGAAAAGAAAATTCTTGGCATGTGAAGACCGGAAGCAGTACATTAATAACAGACGTTCATGTGATGACTGAAATTTTTTTTTTTTAAGGTTTGGCACACCAGCAAAATGACTTTTTCGGAACAACACCTCAACTACCCTTATATTTTTTAGCTTGAGGAGCAAAGGTGACAACACATTTATTCTAATAAGCTGCTGTAGCATCATTTAATATAGAATGTTTTAGAAATTTCAGGTAGGCTAGGAAAATTAGGAAAACCCCAACAAACCCAAACAATATCGTTCAAGTCTTACGGCTATTTGTTGAAGCAATTAGTTCGACATCATTTTATAGCATTATCGTAGTTACATTTGATCATTTCAAATTCACTCAAACCTCAAAGGATGGCCACGTTTCGATAAAGGATACGTAGAGTGTAAGGAAGGATATGTAGAGGATATTTAATTTCATTCACGGGCATAACGCTTGTTTTCCATTTTAAGTTATCGCTGGTTAATCTGGAACCTGTTGACCGCGGGATAGGAAGCTTCTTTAGGGCCGTACTGCTCACAACGTCAATGAAAACGACAGCAGTCTCATAACTCCTAACATACGATTTGTTTAAACGTTACCCCCCCCCCCCCCGTCCCTATAAGGGTGGGTTCCGGTGGTCGAAATCCCTCAAAATGTATTAGGATGTTGAATAAGTTCTCGCTTTTTTCCAACAAAAGGATTATTTTATTCAAAAAAATCTGTAGCCGAAGCTTCGTCGGAAACAACATGCAGAAAATGGTTTAGACGCTTCAAAAATAATGACTTTGATGTGTTGAAATGGAGGTATTACTTCATAAAGACTCATGTCAGATGCTAGCTGAACTTGCAGAATCATTAGGAGTTGATCACACAACAGTTTCAAAACGTTTGGAAGAATTAGAAATTATTTTCCTTATAAAGCATTCATTTTCACGAAAAAACAGCGAGGACTTATTTAACATCCCAATACTGTACCATTTTTCATTGGCAACTGGAGGCTAAATGTGCAAGAATTTGGGGAAATAAAAAGGTTGAAAAAAAAATATTGTTGCATTGCTAAGCTGGAAACTTCGAACCCTTAAATCCAGAAATGGTTTTAGAATGGGGGAATAAATGGTATTTTGAATTACAATTGAAGAATGAATTGAATTACATTCCAAAGCCAATCGAAGATTGTCCCAAATTCAGTCAATAGGCTCATTCGGAACGGTCAACATGGGTGTCAACTAATTGTGACTACATTTTGTATTGTACAATATTGTGAATATATTTCGTATTGTACAATATTATGAATACATTGTGTATTGTACATTATTGTGAATCCATTTTGTATTGTACAATATTGTGAATACATTTTGTATTGCACAATATTCTGAATACATTTTGTATTGCACAATATTATGAATACATTTTTGTATTTTTATATAAATATGAAACCATCCGAATTCGAGAAATCTTGTAGGTGAAATGTGTTGGCTTGCGATGTTTGTGGTGAACCTGCTATAATGACTGGTGCCTGGACCAATAAATCTCTTTCTATCAAAGTCTTTATCACGAGTATCACTACTGTAATACGTATAATCCGTAAAACAACGACAGTTTGCACACTTACTGATAAATAAACGAAAAAAGTAGCATAATATACGATGAACTCGACTTATATATTTCCACCTGCATCGTTGCGAAAAGATGAAGTTACGAGAAAAATCGTTACCGAACAGGTAAAGACGTTTCCATGTTCTGACAGGGTTATGATATTGAGATATGCATACAAAAACTATCACAATAACCGCACCTTAAATAAACTTTAATTATCACATCACCGAGGCATAGTATTCGAAAGTACAATATAGTACTTTGTCCGCAAATGCGTAATCTTCAAGAGTGAAGTTCATTCATTCGTTCAATTTCCATTCTGGGCCGGGAGGGGAAGATGAAAATAATTTTCCATAAACATTTAATTGAATAATTCGACAGTTTTACATGGACACGAATCTAACCGGGTATTGTGACATGTTAGCGATTTTCGGGCCGATATTAGCGAAAAGATCAAAGGGTGGTTTCAATCCCTCAATTTGCGAGGCATACAAAAAACACGTACCCGCTACGTTTTTAACTTCTACGCAGGTGCAAATTTCGATACCAAACGAATGAAAACTTTTGTAGATATGCTTCAAAAGTGAGCAATAAATACCAACAAATTTATTGTTATTTGCATCATTTCCATCACAAATGTGTAGTACTCTAAAAATGAAATATTTTCATTAAAAATTTGCTCGTATGTCGTTTCGTTCGAAAGCCGTTGGCAAGAAACAAAAAAAAACGAATTTCCAGAGTGCGTTTCAACAAAGAGAAACAGGGTTCAGCAATTAAAAAAAAAATAGGTGTCGAGTATTTTTACCCATTCTACAAATGTGTTAAATTTAATCAAAATCGGAGAGGAACCCGCCGCCTGGTTTCTTTGTGAGTGGCGAGGGTCGATTATGCTGGCCCCCTTCGACATGCGTTCACAAATCGTCTAATTGATTTCATTCAGAGAGATATAAGAAGGCATGACGTCGTTAACGCAAGTATCGTTATGTTTTGACTGATATGCCCGCGTAATGAGCCGCAACTAAGCCGCATTGCCCTTCAGACATGTTCTTCTCCCACGCACTTCGTTGAGATAGGGGGAAAAAACGCAATAAAAAATTACGCTCAATTCATACCCGATCTATCTCTTGCCATTTGAAGACGGGTACTACGCTTGAGGTAGAACGAGCACGCGCTCTTGATTTCTATAGATTTTATTCAAATTTTAACCAGACATTGTTTATATCTATATACGTGTTTGAGTGAAATTTCAGAACAGTCGACCATTTAGATTGGAAAATAATGGGTTTTAAAATTGCAACTTTTAACACAGTGTCTGCATTGAAATTTGGTCAGAGTAATTTTCCGTAAAAAAATGTTTGTGCCCTATAATAAGAAGACATATGTCAACACCGCATTGTTCCACGTGTCCAATGACGCAAGTTTGCGCGGCATATTTAAAATAATACTGCAACACAAATTTCTATTCGGAACTAATTTTTAATCCGACAATTTCTTTGATTAGTTATGAACCAACAATTTTATTTGTTAATGAAGATCACATAAACAATATAAAATATTAATATTTAGAACGCGAATATTTTTTCTTATAATAAAAGTTTTTAACTTTAGGAATACGATAATTTTTTTTCTCGAATTATCGAACAATACTGTTCTGCGGTGTTGCCATGTGTCCTCTTATTATAGGGGACAAATATTTTTTACCGATGATTATTCTGTCTTTACTGAACGTTTTTAGGGAAACTGAATAGTAAAGGCAATCGAAATTTTTTTCACTCGTTCCCTAACTAGTTTGCTATCTTAACATAATTTTTTTCAAAATGTATAAACACTATAGAATGGCACGACGAATTATGTGACCTGACTTTCGGTCAATGCAGACCCTGCAGTGTTAAAAGTTGCAATTTCGAAACCCATTATCTCCCAATCTAAATAGTCGACTGTTCTGAAATTTCACTCAAACACGCATAATGATATGAACAATGTCTGGTTAAAAATTGAACAAAATCTATAGAAATCACGAGTGCGCGCTCGTTCTAGCTTAAGGGGAGATATACACCTAGGAGCCGGAAAAAAAGGTAATTTTTGTGAATTTTTTCCGGGAAAACTATTTGAAATTTCGGATTGGGGTTTTAATTATCTAAAACTATATACATTCGAAAATATGTTTAATTTTCTTTATTTAATAATATCAAAAATATACAAGGATATTGTATGATCTCTGGAGCGTCGTAAAAAAATCTGCGTATACGGTACCCACTGGCGTTTCTTCAAAAATCATCTGAAAAAAAAACCAAACAGATGATTAAATTAGATACTACAATCTAGTACTTGTCATAGCCGATTTTGAAAATATCGATTTGTGACAAAATGGCGGACGTTTGAACATAAATAGTGATTTTTGGGCCAAAAACTAGTTATTATTTTGCCTATAAAACAAAAACTAAGTAACGGAAAAAAAATCCTATGACAAGAACTAGATAATGGTGTATAGAATAACCACAAAAAACCTCAAGGCAATCGGTTCATTGGTTTTCGAGGAATTTTGGGTACCGATTTGAAAAACGTGGTTTTGAGAAAAACGCGTTTGAAAATTTGGGAATGAATAAATCATGAAATTTGTCAACTTACATGGAATCATCGATACTCGGCCCATAGTGTAGGTCTTCTACGGTCGACGGAATGTTCATAGCTTCTAAATCCTCGACCTCGACCATCTAGGTGTATATCTCCCCTTAATGGCCAGCAGTCATACATTCCACATATGCTTGCGTATACTTACGCAAAATGCAAAAATGACAAAACATTTACTGAACATCATCAAAGTTACATAATTCCTTTAAAAATGTTTCATAAGACATGCAATTCGAAGAATGAACACCGAATGTACTTTTCCCATGTGGATCCTGAAGTATTCAACAAACTCAGCAGTCATATGTAGGACACGATATATATCAACCTACAGCTGAACCTATTGGACGTCTATTTATATCTATTTGTAAACTGTTCTAAGATGTTTCGTCTCTCAAAGAAGATTAGAACACGACTGTCAACGTGACTATTCTCAGTAGACGTTAAGGGGGGCGATACCCTTGGGCGTGGAAAAAATGGCGATTTTCATTGTTTTTTTAAAGAAAGTATTTGCTCGCGATTTTCTAGACTTGAGGTATGTGTTATTCGTGCTTCTAGCGGTGGCATGGTATTTTTGTTTTTATCTTTAAAAATGGCGGACGTATGGCACGGTCTTCTAAACGGGTTGCGGCCGATGTTGTCAGACGGCGTGACACGTAGCGTCGGCGGGATTAATCTGAAAAAAAAAAACCAACGAAGATTACCCTTCCATTAATACTCATACGCAGTATATGAACCAAGAAAAAGTGAGAAATGTTGCAAATCGATCGAATGGTACGCTTTGAAATAAAAGAGTAAATTTCTCCAAAAACAACTGCTACACTTTACAAATAATTTTTTTTTATTATCAAAACCATTGAGGCACATGTTTTAGCTAATGAGGTTGGCAAGATTTATACCAAACTTCATCAGAATCGGGCGATTATTTGTTTAGCTATACGTCACGCCAGTTTTAAAAATATAGTTCAGAAGCCACTGCCACACCCACCCCATTTCAAAGATGAATAAAAAAATACCACGTAACAGCAAAAAGTAGTAATAAAACATACCCTATGGCTCAAAACTGGTCAAGAAATTTTTCCTTTTAAAAAAATCATGAAAATCAGCAAATTTTTCCTCGCCCAAAGGTATGTCCTCCCTCAATATAAAAATTGTTGCACCGTTTTGATGAGCAAACGAATGTGGCTTCTGTACTCTACGCAACTCAAATCTATAAATGATATGGATCATATATATATATATAGTTGCGTACGTTGGAGAATCGAGAGCGCATGAAAAGGGATGAGTCTGATCCAGAAAGCGAAATAGCCTTGCCTGTGAGAAACATCAGAAAAGAACGGCGGCAGCTAGAAAGGGGAAAGGGGTGAAAGCAAGTGGAACGTGGCAAGTACGAAGTGAGCATATTACTATTGAGAATAAGTACCTAAGCTTCGAGATGGGGGCTGCTTGGCTTACCGGCTATATAGCAACGGGAGAAACTCTTCCCTATATATATATATATATATATATATATATATATAACACGGTTACACGCGATATTCTCGCGATGACGCTGCGCAGTAAACCGTTCTGAACGAAAAGAGGTGGCTGAGGGGTTCCAGTTGTGGAGGCGGGAAGGCGGCAACGGAGTACAAATGGGGTGGCACAATGGGCACTAATGGATCTCAAGCCGCCGCGAGAGGCGCTGCTTTTAATCTAATTGTCCTTTTCGTCGTATATAGAGAACCACCCACCCGACTACTAACCTGGCTTGCCAAGTTCTCGAACTTGCAACTTAAAGAATTTGGTTCTTATTTCGAGCTTACTTGCAATATCCGAACAGAATAATTAGGGAGCAGACTGATGTGAGACGTTACGGAAATGAACACATTTACATTTGTGTGCAAGAACTTAGAGGAAAGAAACTTTTAAAAAATTAAAAAGTCCCTAGTAAGGCCTTAGGCCACAGTTACGGGTATAAAATCATGTGCCAATTTAACCATTTTTTTTGTATGAAAAAGTGATTCACTCATAAAATTAATTACACATCTATTTAGTATGAATATCAAGCTGTTAGAAAATATGTATTTTTTTTTCGATGTGCGAAATGGCCGACTACTTGAAACTTCTCGAAACAGCTTTTTTCCAATTGGCGTGACAAATAACTTCAACAATTTTCACTCGATTTACTTTAAATTTAAACGTTATGTTCCTAACTGCATTTCGCAGAGAAGTGAGTACGGAATTTCTGATTGATCGAAAACTTTTCATTTTATGAGCAGTTTATGAGCAGTTATAACGAAATTTTTCACTGAAAATTCATTTCTTAAGTTCAAATACCTACAACTTTTGAATAAAACAATATTTTTGAAATTCCGTACGTACTTCGCTAGGTAACTAATGTAGATTGACGACAATTTTTGTTTTTTGTTCAAGGTAAAAAAAATGTGGATGCTAAATGTCACGCCGCGGAGCGTCTAAAAAAAGATAACAAAAGAAAATATTAGTAGTCGGCCATTTTGTACATCGAAAGAAAAAAAATATATTTTCTAACAGCTTGATATTCATACTAAATAGATGTGTAATTAATTTATAAGTGAATCACTTTTTCATACGAAAAAAATTGTTAAATTCGCACATGATTTTACACCCGTTACTGTGGCCTAAGGCCTTAACGATTTCGATCTCGATAATCGTAATGTATACACTTTCATAAGCCTTGCATTCGAACAAGTTGAAAAACAAGTCTAAATACTTGCGTGCCTGGGGCCGGGTTGAAATTCCGAACTTTGAATGCTCCCACGGTTTAAAATTCCGAATATTGATGTTCCGAAATTCAAGATGGGGTCGGCTTGAAATTCCGACCTTTGAATGATCAGAACGCTCAAAAACTCCGAAAGAATATTACCTCGAAAGATCAAGACTCGGAAAAAATTTTACACGAAAGACCAAAACTCCGAAAATCTGAACACCGTCAAAATAATTCGGCTATGGAAGTTTTAAAAGTTTCAAAATTTTCGTTACATAGACGAATTATTGCAAGAATTTTTTTTATCAAGAAGCGATTTCGCGTCAATTTTGATATTTATCTAGACAATGATACACGTTCTACATCATTTACAGTCAACTGTGTAGACTTTCGCTGGCATGATCTTGACATGGGGGCCGGGTTGAAATTCCGAACATTGAATGCGCCGACGGTTTAAAATTCCTAATTTCAATGTTCCGAAATTACAAGGTTCATCAAGATCACGCCAGCGAAAGTCTGTACAGTTGACTCTAAATGATGTAGGACGTATAACATTGTCTAGACAAATTTTAAAATTGACGAAAAATCACTTCTTATTTAAAAAAAAATCATCAAATAGTTCGTCGATTTATTGAAAATTTTGAAACTTTTAAAACTTCCATAGCCGAATTATTTTGACGGTGTTCAGATTTTCGGAGTTTTGGTCTTTCGGGAAAAATTCTTTTGGTGTTTTGATCTTTCAGAGTTTCGAGCGTTCTGATCATTCAAAGTTCGGAATTTCAACCCAGCCCGCGTGCCTGTTCACCGGTTTGCGAGGAAAACGCAAAATGGCTAATGATTAGATTCATCGATTAGTCGTTCGTTGACTGTATCATTTAGTTAGAACTATTTTTTGTAAGTTTACTAAACCGTAACTCGCGAAAGCTTATTCCTTATCACATTTAAAATATTGTAATATTGAAAAGTCGTAAAATTGGTTGTTGTTGATACCGTTACAACTGGGGGGTTCGTGTGATCGAACTTACTTCAAATACAAAACCAAAATGCATTCATAAATCGGTACACGTCATTTTGAAAAACATGTATTTATTACTAAGTTTTTTTCATCACGCGACATTAAAATGTTTAAGGCGTTACCCCCACTTGTAGCGCAAAAAAAGGCCTTTTTCATGAATTTTTTAAAAGACAACTGCAAAACTTTTTTAATCGATCAATATACCATCTTAAAGAACACATCTTGAAGAACTTTCAGTAATTTTTTTATTGAAAAATATTACATTGTTTAGTGGCAAATGGCCGTCAATGAAATAATGTTTTTATATACACGGTTTGCGGTGACCAACATTGCGGCGAAGTGGATCATCTGAAAAAAAAATGCGGATGGATTTAGTCAAATATAAGTATAAACTAGTCTTTAATCGAAAGATTTCAAAAAATATTCATTTTTCACAAAATGGCGGACAGTCAAAGTTAATGGTTCGATTTTAACGAAAAAAAAAACGGCCGTTTTTGGCTATAAAACGGCCATTTTTTTTCGAAAAAAAAAATCGAACGATTAAAGACTACATTTTTATGTATTAAATAAGCCTGCAAAATTTCAAAGAGATCGGTTCATTAGTGTTCGAGTAATCTTGGTTACCGACTTCAGAAATGCCATTTTGAGAAAAACGCGTTTAAAGTTTCTCTTTCAACGCTCTTTCAATGCGGATTCTTCTCTTTCAACGCTCATATCTCAGTCAATTTTGTTCGGATCGACTTGAAATTTTCAGGACATATTCTCAGATACTTTTACTTCAAAAAAATGCAATAAAATAAATCGATTTTTTCAAAATCGCACGTGGGGGTAACCCCTTAAGGATGATCGTACATGGTGTACGATTCGCGTTTTGCACACTTCTGGTTGCTCAATGCCGTACATAAAACATCACAATGAAACCAGTCGCCAAATAATCGTTTCATGACATTATTGATAAAAAAAAATATTTTTCCAAAATATAAAAGTTTACATACCGGTGCGATGGTCTAGTGGTTAGCATGCTCGCCACTAAACCAGCGGACCGGGAGGTCCCGGGTTCGAATCCCAGTCGCGTACATTTCGTCGTGAAATGTTTTTCTTCGGCATTTCGCGGCGAAATAAGACTAGTTCCACGACTGGGGGGCGAACTCGATGACCGGCTGTATTGGTATAGGTTTTCCGCAGTTTCCCTATACCCATGACAGAAATGTCATGATGAATATAATACAGAGGGGGAAGTCGGCTGCGGCCGCAAGAGGGGGGGGGGGGGGGGGGGAACAACGAGAAAGATGGAGAAAAAAGTAGTAAACAGTAGAGGAAAGAAACGGGCACAATGAAGGGCAAGAATAGGTAACAAACGCGAAAAGCGTGTACCTAAGGAAAAAACCAATAAATAATAAATATAAAAGTTTACATGCCTTTTTGTATATTATTAAATTATTATTATATTTCCGAGATGTATTATATATTACATATAAAAGGTTATAAAAAAAAGATATAAAATTTTCCAAAAAATAAAAGATCCAAGGCTTGAACTTTTCCAAAAAAATATTTCACACGATGGAATAACTCGATAATAATTTCATCCCAAGATCCCGTTATTTGATTTATCAATTGCAAGTCTGCACAATTCGACTCCCCTAATGATTCAAGAATACACGCCCTTTCGTCACCATTGACTGACATCCCTTGCACGTATATACCCATTATTTTGCCGTTTTTTTTCCCCTCGTTATAACCACATTTTAGTCTTTATTTCATTCCCTCGTGATCGGAGATTATACAGTTATTATATAAAAGAGTCGCTGTCCTGAATATGTCGTTTTCTGTACTCGAATATAATTTTTTTTCCCTCTCTCTCCTTCCCTTTCTCCTCCTCACTCGGGTGAGTCGGGGTGGAAGATTCGAGCAGGTGCGATGGTAGCGAGGCAATTGCTCTTGCACGCGCTGGGACACCTCCGCGTCATCCACCCTAGGCTCCGTGTTCAGTAATAACGACTTCCGATCGCCGAAACGCCTCGGGCGTAGTTTTACCACTATAGCAAGTATCTATATGCGTCTTGCCTGCTTTATGCGCGGTCCCCAGGGGAACGATACACGTTGACCGCGATAGCGTAAATAAATTGGTACGATTGTAATTGCCGTTGTGCGTGTCCCGGGCGTTAGCGATGATTCGCACCCCCACCTGTGTATTTTAAATAATAAATTTATGACTCCACATCACATGCATTTGCATGAGATATTTCATTCCAGACGGAAATCGCCTTTTCCTTTTCATATGCCTAACTTATTCGCATATATTTCTCTGGCAAATCGAAAAAAAATGCCAAAGTAATGACATTTGCGGTAATTCTTTAGATAAGTGACTCTTCCGAAAAATTTACCCAACATTTTTTTTGCCATTGTCTCATTTATTGGGTTATGAATGATGATATTTAGTCCGGGGGGGTGGAATTCACCCTTTTTATGGAGGAACATCCCCCATAAAAAGTTATGGGGTTTTAAAGTTCGCGGAAACACATGATAAAATAGGGCATTTTTGAACATTACAACGCCCATATTGGGTTCGTTTGGGTTAAAGTATGAGTAAAAGTTATGGGGTTTTGAAGTTCGCCGAAACACGTCATACGATAGAGCATTTTTTAACATTTCAACGGCCATATTGGGTTTGCTATGTTTTTTTTTTTGTTTGTTTGGAAACAAGAATTTTTTCAGAAAGTCACTTATCTAAAGAATTACCACATTCACTTACTCATTCTTACAATGTCGATTCAAGAATTAAGGGGCCAGTGCAAATTGAAAATTAAAAAAAAATCGAAAGCAAGCGTGACTTGAAGAAATCGACGATGATGAGCAATCAGAAGGGATTTTGTACGGTGCAGGAATTGCCGATTGAGTTTAGGTAAGAGTTTTTCATAGTATAAACTTCAAACGCGTTTTTCTCGAAACAACGTTTTCAAAATCTAGCTCCATCGTATCTCTAAAACTAATAAACCGATTCTCTTGAAATTTGAACCACATAAACATGATTCGCAACAAGATGCCCCTTGATGGTTTTAAAATTTTTATTTTTACTCTTCTTTTGCGAAAAACGCGTTTTTTTTTTACTTTTTTCGTTTTTCATCTGCCATTTTTTTATTTTTTTATTTTGACTTTGATTTTTTCGTTTCAGACAAGCCGTTCCCGAGTTGTAATGGAGCTACCTAACCCACAATTAAAACATTTTTTTATGTATTTCATGACTATATTTATCAAGCCCAACAACCTTTATATTCATATTTTTTATGAAAAAATTTCGTGGCTCCAAAATGGACTGGCGCCTTAATAAATATGTGACGCTGTTATTACGTATACTCACCACTGATGGCTTCTTCAAACCTTGAAGCCTCATGCAGAAAACGATGTTAACGTGGTGAAAGAAAACACAAGGGTTTTTTTCCTGATTCACTCTCATATATTTTCACATACTCCTTATCATATATTCATTATCATGATCATGGCAAGGGCAGTAATAACCAAGAGAATAATGACAATAATTATCATAATCATTTGCTGGCTATATATTTACAGAAGCTTAAAACAACATTTTTTATGATACAGCATATAATACAGTTCGAAATAAATCCATGTATGCACATCCATGTATACACATACACATACCCACACTCATATTCATAGAATAATTGTACGAATGATTCATATCTCTTCTCGTCAAGTCTCTTTCTTTTTGTCAATAATATTATATCGGGGTCACCAGAGGATTGGTATTCACAATGTACTTTAATCGCAGATGAAAAAAAAAAGCAAAATGAGCAGAGATGTATCCTATGTCAGAAGTGTAATCCATATTTAAATGTCCTGCGAACGTTTTCCTCGCAACACTACCGTAAACATTTTTTCAGCATTCAAGACTATCCAAACTTTCCCCCGCTTCACAGTACTCTTGATTAACCCTCCCAAACCACCTTGAAACGATAAATTCCAAGGTGGTTCGGGAGGGCAACTGACATCCCACAACCCTTGTTTGACCCAAAGTATAATATGCCTCTGCACTCCACAAAAAAATGCACGGCCTGGGCGGCGCTGATTTCGCATTGATGAGTTCCCTTGATAAATTTATGTGAGAAAAATGATTAAATTTTTTTTTTAACAATGATGATCATTTTCCATAATTTAATTGAACGAGCTGATTCTCAATGAATTATGAGATGATTTTCTGATCACATTTCTAGTATAGATATCCATACGTCTAGAAAATAAAAAATTGATTCCTAACCCATCAGCCACAGCGTCATCAATTTTCGCGAAACGTCTTTTTATCTCCCATATTTTAAACAGCTTTTCAATGTCAAGTTCTGAGGTTAAATGAAAAGATAATATCAGTAAAGACAAAAATAATTTTACGAGCCAAAAAAAATTATGCAAGCATCGATGCTATGAGGCTCAAAGATCACCAAAATCTGAAGAATCCGTTTCAACTAATCTGACCACAGTGTCGTGAATTCGAAGAGTTTCAGTTCCCCGCAGCTAGATAGCCTTCGAGCCCCTAACCAATACAGGCGAGCGCTGAATAGCTGTAGAATGGTACATAAGGATGTGAATTCGAACGGAATATAGAGCGGGAAGCATAGTGGATAGCTAAAACCGGCATAGTGCGACAAATGATCAAGCAAATAAGCATTCCAATGTACTCCAAACCGAAATCGACTGTATAGTGGACGCGCAGTTGATGGATGGCTTCGACAATCTCCCCTGTTAAGTTGCGTTAGGCTGGAACGATAATTGGATGGGTAACCGCTTACCCGTGTTCTGGCTCGCCGCCCGACTACTAAGCGGAAGGCTCAGTAGTCGGGCTATCGAGATTTTGATACTAACGCAACGAAAACGCAATGAACATGCAGCTGCGTATAGCGACACAAGTTTTCACCGGTTTCCCTTGTTTTTACAAGTTTTCACCAGTTTCCCTTCACCAGGTGCCCTTGTGCAAATTTAATACTGCAGTACGGGGTCAGGTTGAAGTTTCGAACTTTAAATGATCACAACGCTCAAAACTCCAAACGAATACTACTCCGAAAGAATTTTACACGAAAGACCAAAACTCCGAAAATCTGAACACCGTCAAAATAATTCGGCAATGAAAGTTTTGAAAATTTAAATTTTTTCAAATAAATCGACGAATTATTTCAAGAATTTTTTTTATTAAGTAGTGATTTTAATTCAGTTTTGAAATTTGTCCAGATAATGTTATACACTCTGCATCATTTACAGTCAACTGTGTAGACTTTCGCTGGCATGATCTTGACGAACCTTGTAATGTTGACATGCAAAGGAATGTTCCTCTGTTCATTAATGTTCGAACCAATGATGAAAACGTTCTTTTGACAAAAAACACTGTTGCACTTTTTGAATATATTCATGTCGGAATGAATTCGGCCTGGTTTTTCACTCGTTTACATACGCTTTCGATTAAATACTAGAACGTCATATATACATTGTTCTATAATACAATTTAAACATAAATGCAACAATTGGCCAAGGTGTTTGAAGGCTTATCTATGAGAACTTTTTTCAACGCAAGAGCATGAGAACTCGATTACGAGGAGGTCGTAGAGGGTCAGCGAAGTTTTCAAAGCATTTGGCAAAGGCTTGTTCTGGGTTGAAAGGAAGCTGTACAATTTATCAATCTTAGCCAAATGGGAGTGTTCAGGATTGTGGTACTTGTGAGATTATAATCAAAGTCGAACTTCGACATATCATTTTTTTTTGACTCCTAAACGCTCTTGGTATTTGATTTAATCCGGAAAAAACGTCAATCCCAAAAGTGACATTCAACGTGGGCCTAAAATTTTATCTCGAGATGGCTAAGAGTACGTCATATAAATGTGCAAAATATTACAAGTAATGAATGTAAATTTGATTTATTTCCCGACTGCTTAGGACTTTTCATCGCATCGTTTCATAATTTTCATATACATATATTCATATTTACACAAGGCCTGAATCGAAATGAAATAAAACACATTTGAAAAAACATTATGGAACGCTGTGAGTACTTTTTATGACAAGCAATATCGTTTTACAACAGCTATCTTTTTCAAAATATCACTACAGCTCGTATTTATAGCAACAAAGGAAAGCAATACGATTACTTATGGATTTTAATAATAAAAACTGCTTTTATTGATTTGTTTTGCTTTCGAAAATTTTACATGGTTTTTTTATACGGTAGTGGGGTAACATTCACATCAAAACCGGCGTGCTGAACTAGTGGCTAGTATGCTTGCCTCTAAACGGAAGTGGAATAAAGCGGGCACGTAGAAGTGGAAGGATCCTGTACGATGGTACTATGAACGTTATAGGTTAAAGGAGTAATATTCACATTTATCAGGGTGACTTATCTCCTTGTATTTTCCCGCAGAAGAATACTAGATGTTATGCTAAAATTAACTGTTATAACGGAGCAACTGAATCGGAAGAGTAGCGCTGATAATTTCACCATAATAACTTTCAATATTGTCAATTCTCACATTTTTTAGTTTGCGTCAAAAGGTCGAAAAGGTCTCCATTTTTAGTCTCTTAAGGGGAGGGTAGCGGTTTAAGCGTGAAAAAAAAACACTTTTTTGCGATTTTTTTTCATCTATATGGATAGAGTGAATTTATTGAAACTTTTTGTACATTGTTAAGTGTCATTTCAAGAACATTCCGTGAAATTTGTATGCAAAAATATCCGCAAACAAGCCGGTGCCGCGTTTTTCTCGAAACCACTTTTTCAAAGTCCGTGTTCACTGCCACTTGAAAACTACATGACCGATTTATTTCAAACTTGGTACACACTTTCGACATATAAAATTCCTTCCCCCACCGGTTAGTTTGAGATTTTTTTAACATTGAGGGGGTTTTCCACCCCCAAAACTTTTTGGGGGTGGAAAACCCCCAAAAAGCACTTTTCAATCCGCGTTGAAAGAGAAACTTTAAACGCGTTTTTCTCAAAATGGCATTTCTGAAGTCGGTGACCAAGATTACTCGAACACTGATGAACCGATCTTCTTGAAATTTTGCAGGCTTACTTAATACATAAAAATGTAGTATTTAATCGTTCGATTTTTTTTTTCGAAAAAAATGGCCCTTTTATAGCCAAAAAACGGCCGTTTTTTTTTTCATTAAAATCGAACCATTAACTTTGACTGTCCGCCATTTTGTGAAAAATGAATATTTTTTAAAGTCCTTCGATTAAAGACTAGTTTATACTTATATTTGACTAAATCCATCCGCATTTTTTTTTCAGATGATCCACTTCGCCGAAATGTTGGTCACCGCAAACCGTGTATATAAAAACATTATTTCATTGACGGCCATTTGCCACTAAACAATGCAATATGTTTCAATAAAAAAATTACTGAAAGTTCTTCAAGACGTGTTCTTTAAGATGGTATATTGATCGATTAAAAAAGTTTTGGAGTTTTCTTTAAAAAAAAAATTCATGAAAAAGGCCTCTTTTTACGCTACAAGTGGGGGTAACGCCTTAACAATGTTCAAAAGGTTTCAATAAATTTACTCTATCCATATAGATGAAAAAAATTCGCAAAAAAAAGTTTTTTTTTTCACGTTGAAACCCCTACCCTCCTTAAAACTGTTTAACAGGTGTTCGGGATATTTCATGAAATAAGTACCTGAACACACTCTCAAGGGATCGTTGAAATTCACGGACGAAACATAATGACGGTAGGTTTTGTTGTGTGCAATTACGGTTTTATTCGTGATATTGGTATGCATTGGAACACTTGAAAAATAATAACAGTTAAAGTGAAAAACTTATTTTAGCAAAAATAAACTAATTTTCCACGGGACAACGAATGTAATAATTCCCAAAGACCCTCATATACATGCATATAATTTACTATCCAGAGACACGTCGAAAAGTACCGGAGGATTAATAATAATTGACTGCAGGGAGAGAGCGAACGAGGACTTTTGTGTGCAACTCGAATACTGAGATTTGTGTATACCAATCCGAGCAAACTCAAAGGACGGTGATATGAAAAGTATGAATCCAAACGTGGATAAAGTCTCCAAACTGTCGCGTTGCATATCGCCGCCTGTATGTTCATATTCGTATATAGACCGAGTTTTATGACGACAGCACCTTTCACGTTTAAGCTTCGTCCACTCGACCATTTAGTGACGCTTAAACATAATTTTCAAGCCTGCAATTTAATTCCGTAAACAGCGACCGCCTGCGGCCTTTTACGATTTATCATCGAGCAAAAAAAAACGTATACTTCACAAATGAAACAAAAAAGTAGCTATGTCATTACGAATAATAGATTAATGTACAAAAAATACTGTCCACCTTTCCTATATTAAATTTCGGAAAATGTCCGGAAAATAACACAACGTGATTTCTTTCAAAATGCATCTCAGGCATTCTTTAATCAATCAGATACATTTTTATGAATTTAATCATCTTTCAGTCGCCCACGATGCGTATGGCATTTTTCTAGCAGTCCAATATGTGACCATCGACTAAAGTATTTACAAGTCTGTATTCACACTCTGTCGGCTCCGTCTGTGCCAGGATTGTCATACATACGATACAATATTAATTCTCCCCAATGAAAGGGTTGATACTACATTACTTTTGACTCGAATGCTTCAATCAAGATACTTTGTATTCTAGCACTTAATAAAATGTAGAATGTATTTTATTTCCACTCTCACCTCCATCCCTCCCGTCTTTTTTATTCACACATCTTTAGATTCGCCGAGTTTCACCATACCGAGAAAGGAATTCATTCGATATTGATGGAAGTTTTATTACCGCATTGCGTTTGAATTTAATGCATTTTATTGATTACCGCCAAATCATCTTTGGCTCAACTTCGCCGACGGGTATCAAAAAAAAAAACTGCAGAATATCGAGATCTTTTATTTTCTAGAGAAAGCCTCTTTTTACCAAATATTTTCGGCATTCAATGTCGTTCTCCAATCCTTCGGCTTTGGTTGTAAAAGCTCTTCGGGTACCAGAGATGACTTTTAACGAACAACGTTAAAAGTTGTCAAAATGAATCTGCCGATGACTCGAAATCGGTAAATCAGGCATTTGTTAGCACGATTTTCAAAAATATGAGTCCAATGCTTTTTGAAAAGCGCAAAAAATTCGCAAAATAAGATGAAAAAAGTTGTATCATCAGATATCGAAATATGAAAATAATTAAGAACAGCAGTAATAAAACTTTTCAACATTAAATAAATACCTTTCTCAACATCCGTAATTAACGCTATAATTATAATTTTATTTACAAAAAAAATCACTTTTCTACGCCATAAATATGATTGTTTTTCATTTTCTAGTACAAAAAAAATAACTAATTTTCGGCTTTGCGCAAGATTTCCTCAGCCTTGACTCTGAGAACTTCGGCGCTCTGTCGTCTCATGCCATCCTCTGAACCCGATCCCGAGTCGTCCGAGTCTCGGGGTTCTGGATATTTTGAGCTCAAATTTTGCGGCATATTCTGTACACCGAGGTTCAACGGATGTAAATTTTGCTGTTGCTGCTGTTGATGCTGCTGCTGCTGCTGACTCGAGGTTAGGTGAATATGCGATCTGCCGGCATGTGCAGTGTGACTCAAACCGTTTAACGCGTTAAAACCAACAGCGGGTAACATCGAGCTGAGCGACGCCAAATTTTCGGCGTAAGGTAGATTGAAATATTGCGAGAAGAAAGCGTGAACCGATGGCACTTTTTGAGAATTTGATGACCAGGGAGTAGACGCAAATATCGATGGCATCAACCAGGGAAATAGTCGTGGTACGCCAACGTCACGGCCTGGCATACACAGACCCGGGATACCTGGGACACAAAAGTTGAAAAAAAACAACGACATTATTTCATTATTTTCTGCTATTGATGATCATTTTTTTACACTAGTGGAATTTATTCGAGTTCGTCGTTATGATCCATGGCATTCGTTTTCATGGGTACTCCAGATCAAAATCTAGTCGATTGACGTATAGTGTACTAGACAGCCAAGTACAGGACTGTATAACTAAGGGGTTAGGCCACAGTAACGAGTATAATATCATGTTCAAATTTAACAATTTTTTTCGTATCAGAAAATGATTCACTCATAAAATTAAATACACATCTATTTAGTATGCATATCAAGCTGTTAGAAAAAAATATGTATATTTTTTTCGATGGACAAATTGGCCGGCTACTAATATTTTTGTTATCTTTTTTTAGGCGCTCCGCGGCGTGACATTTAGCATACACAATTTTGTACCTAGAACAAAAAACCAAAATTCTTGTCAATCTATATTAGAATACCTAGAGAAGTACGTACGGGATTAAAAAAAAATTGTTTTATTAAAAATTTGTAGATATTTGAACTTGAGAAATTAATTTTTAGCGAAATTTCCGTGAAATTTTGTATAAAACTGCTCATGAAATGAAAAGTTTCCGATTAATCAGAAATCCCGTACGCACTTCTCTGCGAAATGCAATTAGGAGCATGACTTTTAAATTTGAAGTAAATCGAGTGAAAATTGTTGAAGTTATTTGTCACGCCAATTGGAAAAAAGCTGTTTCGAGAGAAACGCATTTAAAGTTTTACATACGCCTCTGGCCGTGCCAGAGATGGGCTTACCTTATACGCTCAAAGTCGGTGAAAAAAAATGTCTTGCTATAAATCGAATAATACCTTATTCTTATGATGATAAAGCACCGTTTTAGCGAGAAAAATCGATTTTTGAACATTCTACTGTGACCTACCCCTTAAAGATACTTGTTCCCCGGATGGGGGCCTAACGGGATGATTTTGGTTCCAAATGTACATTTTTTCTTCGCGTCATAGGGCGGGGGTAGCATTATTTTATCATTTTTTATAGACACGTATAACGTCCGGTCGGTAAAGAACCTATGGCTAAGTCTTTTTCCTAGCCGGATTACATTCGTTTAGCAGAGCAGAAGGTTCTTTTTTCTGTCCGGCATACTACTCTTCTCAGAGAATATCTGCCATACGTGATACAGCTTTAAGGGGTCGTCTCACTTTAGGCGCTAAAAAAACTACATTCATGATTTTTTTGATAGGTTTATATTATAGATATTGATATAAGAGTTGTTACACTTAATAAATACAGTTTCGAAATACATAGAAAATTTGTTTTACGTATTTATGTATCCCAAACAAATTTTAAACGCGTTTTTCGACGGCTTGTTGATAAAATCTTCGAAACTTCGGAACCGATCGTTATGAAATTTAAACCACATATTTTTTACAACTATAGCTATAGCGCATATCAAGGATTTTTTTAAATTTTGATATTCACTTTTTTAGCCAAAAACGGTGAAAAAAAAACGTTTTTTTTTTGTTTTTTTGAAAAGTGTCCGCCATTTTGTTATTTTTGCAAATATCAAAAATCGTATGATGTACGCTATAGCCATTAACATACTGAATCTAAAACCGTTTGTTTTTTTTGTTTCGGATGATCCATCTCCGAGCTTTCATCAACAACCCTCCAATTTTTTCAGGACATTTTTTTACCTACCATTTTCGTCTATGAATAGTGACTGAAATAAATGACTATTTTTAAAAAATGGATTTCGAAAGTGTATTTATTGAGTGTAACGACTTTTATATCAATGTCTATAATCTAAGCCTATCAAAAAAATTATGGAAATAGCCTTTTTAGCGTCTAAAGTGAGAAGACCCCTTAACCCTCGCACTAAAAGATGCTCAGTCAGTGTGCATCTCCCTATTTTTTACTGTAGTTTTTTTCGTAGTCATCGAAAGCTTTAGTGAGAATAAGACTGGATAATTTCGTAAAATTGCTCTCCTAGTAGATTATAAATCGAATAAAGAATCGCAATTTTTGCCACTAAAGCTTTTGAATTGTAAGAAACAAATTAGGAATTGCCTAAATTATCTTCACGCTGACATCTAATATTTCCATGTACTTAATTATTTTAAGGTCAAGTTTTTTCGAGGTCTCAAGGGAAAAGCTGTGACATCATTTTTTTCGAGGTGTTGAGAGCAGCTATAAAGCTGGATCTGTAAGCTCAATAGTAATTTAGAATCGACTCTTCTGTCAGTTTACAGTGAGATGAAAGAAAATTGCATTAACCAAGTATTCGATGGTGGGAAAGGAGGAGAAGAGCTCGTGTAAGAACTTAATTCGAGTGTGACGAGTGTTATCTTGTTTTATTCAGTCGAATAAAGACATTTTCAACGAATAAACAATTCAATGTAGCAGAAGTGGCTGAGTGTATGAAAAAGATTCTAAAACCTGAGTAACCTCTGAAAACCTGAGGTAAATGTGGCCACACGCGCGTTTTTCTCGAACCTACATTTTTCGAAATGTAGGTTTCGAAAAATGCACGATAACTTGTTCGTTCTTAAATGTTTTTTTAATACATTTTTTATTGTTTGAGAAAAGCTTCTCTATAGTCTATTGAACCATTTTTTTATTTAGACTCTTTTTAGAAGCATTCAGAGCTCAACATTTCGCACGAAAAAAGGTGTTTTGACTTCAAAATATGATGTCTTATTTTCTTAAGGGGTCTTCTCACTTTAGACGCTAAAAAGGCTATTTTCATTAATTATTATGATAGGTTTGTATTATAGATATTCATATAAAAGTTGTTGGACTCAATGAATACACTTTCGAAATACATTTTTTTAAATGTATGTATTTATGTAACCCAAGCAAACTTTAAACGCGTTTTTCTCGAACCGACGTTTTTCGACGGCTTGTTGATAAAATCTTCGAAGCTACTGAACCGATCCTTATGAAATAGTAACCACATATTCTTTAGAACCACAACTAAAGCGGATATCAAGGATTTTTTTAAATTTGATATCTACTATTTTTTGCCAAAAACGATGAAAAAAAAGACTTTTTTTGTTTTTTCGACAAATGTCCGCCATTTTGTTATTTTAGCATATATCAAAAATCGTATGATATGCGCTATAGCCATTAACATGCTGAATCTAAAACCATTTGATTTTTTGTTTCGGATGATCCGTCTCCGAGATTGCATCAACAGCGCAGCCCTACAATTTTTTAGGATATTTTTTTACTACCATTTTCGTCTATAAATAGTGACTTAAATGAATACGTTAAAAAATAATGTACTTCGAAAGTGTGTTTATTACGTGTAACAACTTTTATATCAATATCTATAATATAAACCTATAAAAAAAAATCATGAAAATGGCCTTTTTTGAATTGAGAAGACCCCTCGATAAATTTTTTTTTAATGGCTCGTTAGACTGTATATATAACGAACATTATTTTATAAGATTTTACATGGGGAAATTATATTGTGAAACTGGGGACGTGTATGTTCAACAGAGCCAAATGAACAATGCACATGAACATGAAAAACATATTGTTCAGTTAATTTTTTTTAAATCGCTGGAGCATCAATAAACAATGCATGACGGATATTCTTCCAGATTTTTACAATTCAGCCTTTAAAAAAGTCCCAAAATGCCGGTATTCAAGCCGGCTGAAGTCACGTTACCCATAAATACTTCTTTAAAAATGTGTGCAAACAATTGAAAGTTCAATAAAGGTTCATCGTGGAAGCACCCTCGAAATATTTACAAAACAGAAATAAACGTTTGTTTTAAACAAAAAAGTGAAATATTCCAATTGATGACTTGTGATCAATTGAGTCAACGAGGCTTATTTCGACATGATAACATCGATCGATCCTAGGTTTCGAAATTAATGGACTCAAAGCTGAAAACAATTATAATATGGAAGAGCGAGCGATGTAAATAGATGGGGAAAGACCAATAAAAAAGGGCAGTGAGAGGGGGACATATGGCATCTCGGGGTTTCGCCTTTTCGCTCGCGAATAATGTATTCAATGTTTGTTCTCCCTCTTGAGCAGAGCGAAAACGACTCTGTCTCTTTCGAGCCTCGCCGGTCCTCAAGAAGAGGTTGGTCGATTGACTCGCATGCCTGATTGAATCGATGATGAAGAGAGCAAGGGATTCCCGACGGCGAGGGGATAAACCGTCAAGGGGGAAAAGGACACAGGAGAGAACAAAAAGAAAGGTGAAGGGGAAAACGCAGCTTTGAATAGAATCGCTTAAATATCGAGGAGTAGTTGTGCTCTGTAGTGAAGAGACAGAGAGTCAGATATAGAGAAAGAGAAATCGAAGAGGTAAGCATATTTGTTATATTATCAATATATTGACAGTAATCTGCCAACTGCTATTTAAATACTATTGCTATTCAAATACTAAAAATAGAATTGGGATATTCAAAAAACGACGACAAGATCTTCTCGTGGTCATATTATTTTTCTGCTGTACAAAATTCAACTATTTGGGAAGTATCGTTCGAGTTGACATTGAAAAAATAGCGCTCGAGTCTTCTTCCATCTATGATGTAACAGGGAAAGACATTAGAGATATTTAATAAAATGGATTATATAAATATATTTAAAATAAACTATTGACAGAACTATTGTTTAGTAGACAGAGTATATATTGAGGTATTCTTTTCACGAACCCGAATATCTAACAATTAACTGATTTTCGTCTATAATCAAGTAAAAATACATCCTAGTACGCTGGTAAAATTTCAAGCCAGTTAACCGAAACTCTAACGAAAAATTACGACTCTAAAAATCGTCTCATTTGCATAGCACTTTATGGGGATGACCCGCTGGCCATTTCTATCTAATAGTTTATTCTCTAAATAACTCTAGGTGCCTGATATGAACTGCTCAACGGGTGTAAAAAATTCTAAAGATTCCGTAAGCACAATAAAAACCCGGGGGTCACCGAATGTTTGAAGAAAATATTAATATTAAAACTTGGAAAAATGTGACTAGCAGAAAAATGTTCGTAGCCGCGACTTTTCAAAGAAAATGTAAAAATGTCTGAATGTACTAAATTTGGGCGAAATTTTTTGTTCCAGTTTATCGTCGGATACGGAAATTGATGTGACTTATTTTTATTAAGCGCCACTGTAATTTACCAATGATTCAGAACAGCCCTGCTTATGCCCCTACAAAATACGGCCCTCTGCGAAAGGAATACCTTAAGGCGAGAGCCTGAATTAGGAGGTCCAAAAATCGTTTTTTTTTGCTTAAATCGATAGATAAACTATCCAAGAATATATTTACAAAGTCACAGAGGCCAATCGTAAATATTTTTGAAGATACAAGGCCAAAAGAAGAGAAGCGATTGATTCTCGATATTAATATTTCGTTTTCTCCAGTTTTCGTTTTCTCCAGTTTTCATTTTCACGATTTTTCCAAATTGGCGGGCGTGATAGCAAAAAAACTAAACGACATATTGAATTAAACCAAAGTTGATTTTCTTCAGTATAAAAATCTGTTCTAAGTGAATTAACAGAGTCGTTGCAAAAGTCTTCTACAATCATTTTTATAGCGCGTTAAAGTGTTTTTTTTTCCAAACACCTTTTTTTCAAGCCTGAGAAAAGTTATAATTTCACGATTTTTTCAGCTTTATCTTAAGGTAGTACCTCCACAGAAGAGTTGAATTAAGAAATGGTTGAAATTTGACATATACGTTATTTAATACATTATCCAAACATCTGTGCAATTTGAATAAGTTTGACCACCCCAAACCTGAGATATTTACACTTAAAGTTGGCTTGGTTTACACGTAACAAATGCGTTATGATGGGCAAACAGATCATCATTAATTCTACCGTCAAAACTAAAATCAAGAAATTGATAAAAAACGAAGATAAGCTACAGTAAGATATCACGAATAATGTGAAAAAAAATGAGAATGATTCACCATCTAGTTTCCAAGATATAACCATGAGAAGCCTTCACAATTTTGGTGCAAAGCCTGGCAAAGCCTGGAAAAAAAACAATTGGGGCAAAGCCTAGACAGTCCCGGCAAAAAGTTTACTGGCAATGGTCGATCAAAAACACAATACAAAATATATTTTACGGCAATAAATGATATCCATCGTATTATCTACTAGTACCGAGTCAAAATTGCGTAGTTTTTAATGTTATTCATTACTAATTAAACCAATTATCAATCTTTTAAACATGAACATGGTATGTAAACTTTTGGTTGAGATTTTCGCAGAGGAACTACCTTAATTCACCCAGAAGAAAAATATATGACAATTGAAAATTTTATTGGTTTATTTGGTTCAGTCAAGAATTACGAGCTGCATCTTTCTCGCCGATTGGGGACTGCAGTGGCAAGAAATCCGCAGTCATTTATTGTGTCATGTTGAATTTTTTCTTTTTATTTCAAATAAACATGCAAAGATACCGCAATGTTCACTGGGCTCACTTGTTTTTTTCCCTTCTAAAAAAATCCCGAAAAAATGCTTCTTTGGACCTTCTAATTCAGGCTCTCACCTGAGAGAGTGTGCACAAGCTTAAGATTTTTAAAGGACGAATTCTTATTGCAGCGTTTCATAGCCTAGGGTATCAACTTCATTTTGCAACTACGATTTTGTAAGAAAATGTAAAAAGTGTCCGAATTATGACGATGTTTTCGTGAGTCTGATCGTGGACGTGATAGATGTAAACGATTATCGGTAAAAGTGAACGCGATAAAAATATCCATTGATCACATAATGTTCTACGCAATGCAGCACTACAGTGTTATATGACATAAAGAATTTTAACATGTTCGCTACATGCTATTGGATAAAGTATTTTCTTATTGGACGGGACCGTGTCTCAAACACCAATCTTCGAATTCACCTTACCTACAAAAAGGTGACATTACCTACTGTCACGTGAATTCGTGACTACCTGTAACCATACCAACGGTAAATTGGTCACATTAATCATGTTCGACATATGCTCAGGACCGTGAGACAAAAGTGTTTTTTAGTAGTATCTTTATTTTTGCGGAACGTCAATTCGTAAAAGCCGGATATTGTTTGGCGCTTAGCAGTTTCATACGACTCCATTATTGAGCTCACTGGTAATAGAGGGCGTAGAAATATAGGGATACATCTATATCTACGAAATATATGGTATGACGGACAAACAGTATAGACATCTACCAGAAATTTGCTTGCCTAGATTAAAATCGCAATGCAAGAAATTTGAAAATTGACTTCTTGAAAAATCTGTTTACATTCTGTCAATTAGCGTTTTTACAATTTTTTGTGTTATCCTGTAATTTTCAAACTGTTTTTCCTCGGTTCTGTAGACTAATGAGTTCCGAAAATTCAAATTAAAGATAAGAAATGGAGAGTGAAATTCGGTTTGAATTATCGGTCCGTAAAAGTTAAATTACATACGCATACCATACACTTTTCAATGGGATTAGTTTTCGATATTAGAATTTCTCGTCAAGGCTATGTATATATTAATAATGACACTATACTACCGAAGTGTTCGAAACTAATTGTCGAGGAAAAAAGCTTGAAAACCATCACCTCATATGCGGAATCGAATGAGCAAAAGTCTTTCCAGTTACAAGCATTGGTTGACAGTCAAAATAATACATACTTCCAGTGTCGGGCTGCATGAAGTTCGTTGTATCCCTTTCCAGCGTTTTTTCCTTCTTACGCCACTTGGCACGACGATTTTGGAACCACACCTAAAGTAAAATGGTCCACATCATTTATCCGATTTTTTCCATAGCAATTTCATAGTGTTACTTCCTCATGGGGAAAGTAAGTTCGTATCGACTTTTTTCAAGATTTCAGTGGAAATATGTTCAGAGCGTCTGAAACGACGAATGTGTACGTATAGACGTACGGATTTTTGTCAATGCTCTAACTTCCGCTATTTTTGTCATCACCCTAGTTCCTTTTTCCTCCACGGAATATAGTACAAGGACGTCTGAAACGGTATTCGGCGATAATCGATTCACATAAATTGAATTTTTCGAAAACTGTACAATTTTGCTATAGCTCAGTCACACGTTCAGGTATTTTATTAGATTTTAGTTCAAGAACAAACTTCTTCAAAAGCAAAGTCATTATCAAATTCAAAGAAAATCCACATTCAAATTGTTTCTACAGAAATGTTTATTTTTTTCCGGGAAATGTATCCGATTAGAATTCAGCAACAAAAACTGCGAAATAGAAACTAGCACATTGTTTTCTCATCACCTAGATACGTCTACAAAGCTCCATCTACGACGAAGTTAACGCTGAATAATAAACCTTATCCTAAAGAAAGCTTCATAACCAAAATAAAAGTATCAGGAACCAACTTAAAAGTTTCTAATTGTTGTTAATTTTCTTTATTACTTTATTAATCACTGTCCAACGAGACTAAATATCACAATCAGAAGATTGTTAACTAATCCACGTATTCTCTGAGCTTTTATTGCCATGTGCGTTTGGTCAACCGTTCGCTAATCGTTTTCTCTGGTGAAAGCCGTAAAGGGTGACTTCAGGGGTTCGCGCTGAGCACGAGAACCCTGATGATGCGTGCATTCGCAGGAAGTTCGACATATATATATACATATATATATATATATGTGGTGCTACGATATTTCACCCCACAAAAGCTTCAGCTCTCACTGACTCGAAGCTGATTAGGCTAATTGTTAACAATTATCCCGATTTCCTCAGGGGTCTCTGAGTGCAGCTCCCTTCATCCCCTCCGCCACTTTCCGTATTATCTCTCTCTCAACATCTTTCTTTATCATTCTACTGTACTTCATCGCATAATCGTATACCGCACTATACATCAATTTCTCATTGCAGCAGTTGGCCACCTCTAATTGTCCTACCAGCCCCATCGCAACAGGCTCTCATTGTCTACTTGAACTGTCGTGATTTTTCAAAAGCCGTGGCATAGCCGAAGCTGCTCTGTACGATTTACTTGCGTGGCTCGTATACATGAAATAGGATTGAAGAAGAGGGTACATCGTTTGAATTCCAGAATTGCAGAATAAACAGCCTCTGGGACAGCTGATGAAATCCGATGTTGTGAAGTACGACTATTGGAGGGTGGAATCTATGGCATCGCGCTTGATGGATAAGGATTCTCTATCAAAATACACCATTGGGAGAGTTGTGCTTAAGATGACATATGCAGATAAAATGACACCCCCAATATCTTTACGATATACGAGTAACGATGACGTTCTATGGTCGGCCAATAAGTGTTTCTAGTAGCGAAATCCATGATAGCCGTCAGTGAATGCGAGCTTTTACGTAGTAAATATTTTAGAGATTTTGGAATGCAAAAAAAACTGACCACGTTATTGCCTGGGGCTGAAAATACCCGTCGGATAAGATGTTTTTCGTTGAAACGATTTATTCATAATCTAGGGTCATTGGACTTCACAAATACTGCACAACGGATATCTAACTCCAAAGTTTTTGTCACGACAAATAAACAAAATCTGCATTCACTTATGGGTAAGTTGACATACCAGACGTCGGTGTAAGATGGCACACTATGCCATCTTACTCTGCTGCGTATAAAACCGGAGACAAAATCAGATTTTTTGGCTTATCGCTATAGGATGCCTGGCCATTATCAATGAATCGCGACTCGTAAGAGCTGGTCACAACAACATATGACCAAGACCATTGAAGCTGTATGGAAGAATAGAATGCGTTGGCTTTGAGCATCCAAATATTTGATCGTGCCGCAGGCAACACATCATCGTCACTATAATGATATTTCAGTAAATATTGGTTGCTATTAACTAACCTTTAACCCAGAAATTAATGTATCTGAGCATATATCGTCCGACTTGCGTAAGATGACAAATCATTCAGTCTAACAAGGAAAGGTTGCGAGGTGGATCTCTCCAATTTCGATGAAATTTAGCATGCTTGTAGAATGTAAAAATAGGCGACACGTATTTTTTTATACCTGCGAAACCCGATTTTTTAAGGGGTGAAAGGCACCCTCGAAAATTGGAGTTTTTTTTTCGTTTTTCGTCGATGACGTTTTAACGGTACGAGATATGACAAAATATCAAACTGCAACAATGCTTATTTTTTCGTGTACTATACATTGGAGATGAGAACGCTAATGTTATCGACGAAAAATGAAAAAACACCCCTATTTTCGAGGGTGCATTTCACCCTTTAAAAATCGAGTTCCGCAGATATAAAAAAATACGTGTCGCCTATTTTCACCCATTCTACAAGCATGCCAAATTTTGTCGAAATCGGAGAGATTAACCTCGCAACCTTTCCTTGTAAGATGACAAATCGATGTCATCTTAGACTGAATGGCCTACGTGTGGTTTTTTATTTATCTATTTTTCGTTTAAGTAACTAATGTCCTGAAACTGATTATATTCCATTATAATAATAAATCTTATGGATATAAGCTTGGCGTCGAATTCATACCTCGTCGTTTATTTAAATTTTTCTCGTCAAAGAAAAAATTCATATCATCCTAACCACAGCTCCCCTACATGAAAGGCGATCGCAGTGAAGTTCGAGTATAAGCGAGGTGTTGAACTGAATAAGTTGCGACAACGAGAAGTATATGAGAACGAGCAGGGCGCAATTGCGTCCAGTACACGAAAAAAAACACTCGGATCAAGGAAATTGCTCATTTACGGGTCGATAATAAGAGATCAAGATGAAACACTACAATATTTGATTATTCAGAATATTCGTTAGTTCGATGGAATAAATCATTCTCAAAATAACCTAACATTCCACTTTTTCAATGAATAATTCGTCGACATCCCCCAATGAGGGATTTAGTCAGCCCACGTAATTTATTTCAGTGTATAACTCCCAAGCTCCGGGCATAAAAGTGCCCTCGGATAAAGTACAGGTGCGCAAATTAAGGTCACGAAATTTGCAATAAATGTGCAATAAAATATCCGCACGATCAAATCCGCACAATCAAAGACGAACGTAAAATATGCGAACATATGAAATCCCAATCCATGAGGTACGACAACAAGTTTGGCCAGGCATATTACAAGCGCAGCATTTCAGCGCAACGCGCAATACGCCACAATGATTACGATTATAGGAGAACAAATGCTGATGAATATGGTGGTAGGCGCAGTGCACCACAGTAATGAAGATTGCAAAAATGATATCCCCCCAATAGGAATAACTGAACATGATAAGTATAATCCAGCAAATAACGGCTGCAATAATCAGTGAAGTGCGCAGACACGAATTATCGGATTGTGCGATGTACGACCATACGAACTACAATTTTTGTCAAGCTTACTGCGGTTCTACGGAATTCCATTATACGAGGAACAATTCTGTGATGTCCGGCTTGCACCTAATTGTTCACAATCCGCTTCTACTAAAATCGAATGCGCAATTGACGCATACTATTACGCAAACGCAGGTGCTCCAGCTGCTGATGGTCTTAACTAAATTTACACGAAGTACGTATGAAGTACGGTGGAGTACAATGAAGTACGTATGAAGTACGATCATCATACGAAACGACGGACATCCCATAAATATGGAAAAAAGTGACAAGTAGAACTCTCTATTCTTGCCATGCTTTTTGAGTAGCACTATAGCACTAGAAAGCGCATCATCGCTACCGCGAATTCCCAAAATCATACCCTTATCCGGCGCTATGCCTGGGTAATTCGCTTGGTATCGGTATAATTGCTGTTAATTGTTTAACGAGTCTCGCGTGAATAGCGGCCTAGCGCTCAAGTGGTTCGCTAAGAGGACCGAAACAGGGAAAGCCCCTATGCGCGATCTCGGCATGTACCCCCGTCGCCAACGACTGCGCTCCGGAGGCTTCCTAAAGAAGGGGAATCATTTTCCCATCAGCTTCCATGCCACACCACTCCATCGGCCTTATCAAGGGATTTACGTAATGCGGTTTCAACATTATCAGGCTTTGTATACAGAGAATTTCGCACATCGACGCGAAACACAATATAATATATGCTGCTAATGTTTATAAAACTTTAGTGTTTTTCTCTGTAGTTTCGTTTTTCTCAAGCTAACATCAAGCTGGTATAATTAGAATACGAGGCAGAGACGACATCTATCATTGTTGGATATTGTGCCTATCTGTCTGCTGTGTGCGAGGTTAGCCAGAAAACGACTGAAGCTTCTTTCGTAAACCTGAAAATCAACGCTTTCAGAATCTCCCAGACTTCGTATTATCTGGATTTGTCAAGTACGAGCTGAAAAATGCAATTTTCCTTTTATAACGTCAGCGGTGTGCGATACCCATCGGAATTTACAAACTTTAGTAGATACTCATTGTAAATCAATATCAGTAGCTGTAAAAATCATATAATGAAAAATCGTATGTCTTTTTCTGACAATCTGCTTTTTCCCACCGTATAGGAAACGTGGTATCAATAATAACCTTGATATATCTAAAGTGGTGGATTTAGAGAAACGAATGTTGGGTCACTGTTGTGAAAGCCAAGAGGAAAAAAATTTATCCTAGCCCGTTATTCCACTTGCGTGTATGTCAGAAATTTCCTTTGTGTAAATGCCAGGAATGGATTTTAGGATCATATCACATGAAGGGCTATTCTAGTGTAAACATCCATTTTCAGGGTGATTTTTTGGGAATTAAATTTAGAGAAACAGTTAAATCTACAGTTTCGGTATTTCACCGTTATATTTATACGTATTTGAAGTATCATCTTAAATGTTTTCAAAGCATTTTATTCGAAATTGTACATGACATTTGATGTTGCGCAGGTCATGTCGTGAAAATCTGTTAGCGTCGGGTGTTGTGATTACGGCCGTCCTTGCCATCTGGACCGAACGATTTTTTGAATTCTGTTGTTTATGAATGTGGTTATCATTCGGCCCTTTAATAATTTTTTTTTTGGAAAAATAGATGAAATGGCGGAGTTTGAAAAAACATTTAAAATTTTACCATAAAATTTACTTCTCGCGGCCCGGAAAAATAGTAGTTATAAAGCAACAAAAAAGGTGGAAGGCCGAACGATAACCACATTCGTAAAGAATGGAATTTAAAAAAAAACCGTTTGCCCCAGATGACAAGGCCGCAATCACAACGCCCGACGATAAAAAATATTCGCGACATGACCTGCGCAACATCACATATCCTGTACAATTCCGAATAAAGTACTTTGAAAATATTTAAGATGTTACTTCAAACATGCATAAATATAACTGTGAAATATTAACACTGTAGATTTAACCGTTTCTCTAAATTTAATTCGCAAAAAATCGCCTTGGTACTCGATGTTCACACCAGAATACGGCCTTAATGTGATCTGGTCCTAAAGTCCATTCCTGACATTTACACAAACTCAATTTCTGACATACACGCAATTGAAATAACTGGCTAGGATATATTTTTTTTTCTCTTGAGTTTCACAACAGTAACCGAACATTCCTTTCTCTAAATCCAAAAACCAAAAATCAAACCTTTAATGCAAGACCGAACGTAATATCCGAAGACAGAAAAAAAAGATTATTTTACGCAACACGCGAGATGTACGGGAGGCCGAATAAACGCTGGTAAAGTATATAGATGTGAAGGGATTCCGGAGGCTCGGTTGAGATTGAAATAAAGTGGCCGTGGCACCCACTGCGACGGCGGATCATTTAGCGGTTTTGTCGAGCGACGGCCAATTGCCGGCATTGTCGCTTCACTGTACTACAATAGGCCAATCGGAATGTTCTCTGTCTCTTTTCCGAAACGACTGCTTGTGAGCGAGTGCGAGCTCACAATTCCCCCTTGCGCGCTCTAAACGCGGAATATCCTTGCTCATTCCCCTTCTATATACACACGCTTATATATTTCTATATATACCATATACCAGACCGTATGTACACAAAGATAGGTATATGCGTATTTTATAACCGGGGTGTTCTATACGGATAAATACAATGAGATCTAGTATGAACCTCGTGGGTGCTCGCAGTCACAACGGCACGCGCGTGTGTTGGGGGTGGTTTTCTGCGCTCTGCTCTTTCGCGTCGTTGCGATTCCATCCCTTGCACCCGAACACGCATTTCTGTTCCATTCACCCTGCTATATATCTAAATATGTGAGGTGTCAGATAGTTGCGCTAACCGAGTAACCAATTTTGCAGCAATAGAAAAGTAATTCCACGCAGCACAATACTACCGACCCTCATGTGTGTATGTACGTGTGTGCGAATGGGCATTCACACACACACACACACACACGTAAAATATTGTCGGCGACTGAAATACCCATGGTATCATTGACATGTCGATTGTGCGTGCCAGCGAATGTCGAATCCGACCTTTTATTCGGCAATGGCACGCGCGCGCTCCCCCCCATATGACATTTAAAAAAGTGTGCCAAAACATGATTTTGAGTTGGAAAACCGAAGTCTTTTCATACGCATTTGCGTTGAGCACGTGTCTGTCAATAATTTTAGTCAGGTCATTGTTTCACAATCTCTTTTAGGGGAGGACACCACTGTAACTGCCCATTTTCGACCGTTTTCTTTGGATGTTTTTTTAAAGAAAGGCATAAAATACATGGTCAAAAGAACTCTTAGGCTTTATTGGGTAAAGTAAGTCGGGGCAAGACGAATACTCGGGGTAAGATGAATCATTAGCCTAGCCACTGAACAGTGTGTGCGAGCACAGTACTCCCGTTGGAGTTTCGAGAGGTGGTGGTGGTGAGGTGAATGAGTGTGAAAGTATCAACTGTAACGGAAGCACGCGTCTCGAGTGTAGTTAAAATTAAGCACATCGATTGACGTCGAATTGGACATTGGACAATATCGATTTTTTGACAAAACGATGTAATTTATGGAAAAGTTTAACATCGTTTTAGTTTATTTGAGTTGCTGATATTTGTTAGAGTCCGGTAGGTAAACACAATAAAAGTACTAATTATTAATATAATAAGAACGGTTTGTCAAAAATGTTCAAGGGTATTGCGTGATTTTTTGTTAATTCGTTGACCGGCTAATGGAGCGAGACGAATAGAAGTTATCGCAAACCTGGAATACTTTACAACGTACCGCTATTTACGTTAGAAAGGGTGAAATGAAACTAGTAAAGCATGATAGGGGAAGAAAAAGAACTTACAAATGATCAAAATGATATGGAAGCAAGATTATTCGGACTAATCCTACAGAACTTAAACGATTGGATTATCAAATTGATGGTATTGAGAATGAAATCACTTTTACATGCGAAAGATGCCAATGATTCGTGTCCCATCATTATCCCAGCGCTGTTTCATCTTGCCCCGCATACGGGGTAAGATGGGAAAAACGAAGGTTTAATTAAAAATATCCATTATATGGTGCAAATCAGGAAGACTGATTTGTTTTGCTTCCAATATTAAAAGATTAATGAATATTGATTAGTTTAAAAAATAATTAAAGTTGACTGACTCATAGATGTATTGTTTTATTTGATCATGACATTATCATCTCACCCCGACTTCCGCGATATATTGAAGTATGTAAACAAAATTATTCATCAAAAGAATACAAAATGGCGGCGCACGAGTCGCTATAGCACTACTGGTTTTCAGTCAACCCCCTCCGCGGCACGTAGAAGAACTGTCGTAAATTTAATCCTCCAACTGAGAATGAAATATTTTCGTTAATTATACTAGTATTAGCAGTCAAGTACGGGAGGAAATAAAAAGATAATGAAAAAGAAATAGCGACGAGTTTGAAAAAAAGTTCGTTTCGTTGACCATAATTTTCATATGAAAGGTGATTTTTACAATTTTCAATTTGTCGGAAAAAGCGCTCGTACTTGACTGTTAAAGCAATCTAAGAAGCTACCGTTAAAATTTCAAGTCAATTGGACGAACATTTTTCAAGTTCTGCTGCGTGCCGATTTCAAAAACATGGTTTTGAAAAAAACGTGTTTGAAGCCAACGGTTTTATAGACGCTACAGCTGATGAACCTTTTTTCCGTAATATAATGCCACCTATTGGTAGAAAATAAAACTATTTTTAGTCGGTAACTTCTGCCCCAAAGAAGGCTTACAAGAGTAGACAAATGCGTCTACCGGCATGGCATCGCTGAACGTGCTTTTAAGCGCTCGGAGACTCCCCTCAAAAATAGCTCGAAAGCCACTTTATAACTGTTATATCAGCTATAAACGAATATGCATCATATTTTTGAAGGTACAAAGGATTTTTTTAAGTGTTTCCAAGAAAAAAACGATTTTTCGAACATTTTACAGTAGTGTCCTCCTTTTATAAGCTATAATGTGATGTCATAATGGTGAATGTCGAAATATTCAAAGCGCAATGAATTCGCAATGAATGACAGCGCCTTTCGGAAATTGCTTCCTCGAGGTAAGTATGTGAACCAGTGGCTGTCAGATGATTTAACAATCCAACTTATGACCTCAAAATTTTTGGACCAAGTCATTTTTGGGAATGGTCGATTTTGCGGGTAAGGACAACGATTCAGGCCTCCATTGTTTCTACCGGTCCTTAAGAATAATTCATTCGAAAATTCTATCATCTTTCTAGGATTGATACGTCACGAGGTAAAACTTCCACATTTTCTGAAGTATTCAGCATGAAGCGCTTTACAACTATTTCCAAACATAGCAAAATCCGTAACCAATGGTCCGCAAAGCGAGGTTATTATAAAACGTTTTGAATCGTACAAGTTTTTCCTATAAATCTCAGCCTGGAAAGATTCTGCTTGATTTAATGATATTCCATCTTAAAAAACCCAACTTTAACAACAACAGGGGATGCTAAATATGACAACGATTATATTGCTTTTAACTAGTTAATGTGTCGCAAGAACACGAAAAAGTTAGTGAGGTAGTCTTGTGAAATATCAAGACGGAAGCGAACGAAATTAAGTGAAACGCTGCACGAGAACAAAGTATAACGACGCTCAAGCAGCTTTTCAGAACAATAGCTGCTAATTAGTTGAGTGGCTGTGGAAAGGGGTCGGTAGGGTTGGGTTGGTTCTGAGAGAGAAAGGGTGAGAGTGAGGGGAAGAGTGAAAAAGAGAGTTTTTATTTGATTTTGTGTTTATTATGCCCCAGTGGTCTTCGGGGTAAAATAATAATGAACAAAAGACAATGCTTAAAGCTACAATAGTCGTCGGAAATGATTAGAACAAACGTGGCTCTCGTGCGGACCAGCCAGAACGAATGCAAGCTCAGCCAAACACCGAGCGCAATTTAAACAAATACCATACAACCAACGTAACGATTATAAGCCATAGCAAAACAGAATTGAGATCGTAATTCGCAATCCATCTCCTGGAAAAGCTCTATACACATGCATGCATAGTACCTACCAGTGCTTGGTAGTCATCAATTAAAATCTAACAAGGAAGACCACTTGAGTGTCCACCTTCGATTTTGTTGCAACTCATATAGATGATACTCATATATACTCATATGAAATTCATATGTGAAACTCATAGGCTATATACTCATATTAAGCTAGATACTCATATGAAACTCATATAGGTGATAGGTGATAAGATAAAGCCTAAGAGTTTGAGGATTGAGAACTATTATACATATATATATTTTTTTTGATCGGCAGCAAAACGTTTTTAAGGGTTAAACCACCCCTTAAGAAAGGCGCGTCACCCCTTACTTTAATATTTCTAAATACTTCTGCAGTGGATTTTTCATCGCTTTGCATTGCAACAATTTTGGTTTTGTTCCGATAGACTGATTGTGGGTAAAACTGCAAAATCACCCCGCCTCACGCCTTTCTTTGAGGGGTGGTTTTCTTTCTTAAAACCGTCCTTCCACCGATAAAAAAATACGTGTCTAATGGTTTTCAATGCTTTATCACATATATGAGTTTCAACAAAATCGAAGGCAAACACTTAAGTGATGTTCCTTATAAGACAATTATAATATAAAAATAATAATGAAATGAGAAACAAAAAAACTAATCACATAATTACAATAATAACATCGACGATCATGACGTAATCGCAATACCAAATAATAACCAAAGATCCATCTAAATAACTAAATACTCCACAATAATGATAACAAAATTACAAAACGGTAACATCGATGAAGCTGTTGACGAAATCATACCATTGCTCTTCTAATATTCATTCAGTACTGAATACAGTGAAAAAATGTAAAATAAAATTAATCGATTCTTTGGGCTTTAACGCTTTGTATTGGACCAGTCAGTGTAAATGTAATATAGATACCTGCGCAACATGCTTACCGCGAGAACAAAAATATCTGTAACATTTGTACAAATGCAAAGTGGGACACCAAGTACCCAATCACCGCAATTTATCTATAGAAAATAGCGGCAAGGTTCGGAAACCCCTCCCCCCTCCAATCGAGCTGAAATTTTGCACAAACCTTCCGGGATTTTTGGTGACGGGCACTAGTTATTGGGTTTATGTTTCGGTTTTTTTGGGGTCATTTAGGTTCGTTTGGGTTTGTTTGGACAAAACGGAGAGCGCGATAAAATCCCTCTAGGGGTTGTCTTAAAATATTAAAAGAACGGTTTGTGCAAAATTTCAGCTCGATCGGGGGGGGGGGGGGGGGGGCGGAACCTAACCCTTAAAAAAACTTTAAAATTCCAAATCTCGAAAATTATATCCCGTCGCCAAAAATCCCTTTAGGGGGTGTCTTAAAAGATTAAAAGGAAGGCTTGTGCAAAATTTTAGGTCAATCGGAGGGGGGTAGGATTTTCGGAACCTTATCCGAAAATAGTAATAAATATAGATAATAGTAATAGTATAGCAGGGAGCTACGTAGCCGTGCATGGCTAGATAAACTACTGACGAGGAACATCCCTCAGGTGACACCCTTTGATTTTGTTGCAATTTGGATATGTTATAAAGCACCGAAAAGTAAGTGATACGTATTATTTTTATCGGCGGAAAAACGGTTTTAAGGGGTGAAACCACCCCTCGGGAAAAAGGCACCTCTAGGGGTAATATAGCAGTTTCACACATAAGAAGTCCACCGATTTTAATGAAACAAAAACGAAAATTCTTCTAATCCGAAGCAATGAAAAATCCACTATGGTGACATTGCAAAAAAAATTAAGGGGTGAACCACCCCTAGAGATGCCTTTTTTCGAGGGGTGGTTTCACCTCTTAATCCCGTTTTTCCGCCGATAAAAAAATACGTATCGCTTACTTTTCGGTGCTTTATAACAAATCCAAATTTCAAGAAAATCGAAGGGTGTCACCTGAGGGATGTTCCTTGTGAGCCTACGGAAGTAGGTGAGTATGTAGTCTAGTTTGGTAAGTACCTAACGAGAAAGCAGCGGTGTTATCGAACGGTAAAGATTTCCAAAAATAGCATGACGAAATACATAGAGAGTTTCGAAAAATGATGCTACAATGTATTGGAATGTTTAAAAAAAAGCACGAGAAATCCCCGTGGATCTCCGCAATCCGAGAACAATTCTAAGACCTCTAGAATGACTAGATTTCAAATGTTTTAAATTTTGTCCACAAACCTGGACTCGTGCTTCGGAGAGTGATAACCGCAGGGCAAGGGATTCCCTTACGAAGACATCTGGATAATGTGTCTTCTCAAAGGCACACTCGAGCTCGTGAAGTTGCTGAGTGGTAAATGTTGTGCGTGATCTGCGCACTTTCCTCGGTCTGTCCGACTCGTTTTGATTGATGTCAACGGATTCGTCGATTGGGTGATCTTCCAATCGAATGTTCGTACCGCCAGAACAAAGCAGCATTTCCGTAGGTCTCGCGTGATCTGCAATCAGAAAATGATAGGCAAGCGGTTAGTGATAACGGCTTCGAACTAAAGTTTTCATCAGACATTGTTGAAATGGTGAACTAAACTAATCCAGTTATATATTACCTACATCGATTGACCAATATTTTATTCAGACAAAACGTGTGTATGTATTATAGCACTGACTGCGGTGGATATACGTTCCGTGTGCGGCTTTGGCGGTCTCCCAGGTGGCTAGGGCCACTGCTGAGATGGGTGACCGCTCAGCCACGCACTGACCTGCGTGCCGTCTACTGTACGGGGGGTACTTTAACTGAGTTTCTGATGGCAACAAAACTGAAATTCAATAACAATGCTGGCGACTATTTCAGCACAGGTTTTCCACAGTTACCCTGTGCTCTCATATATGTGTAATACATCAGTATATCGAAAAAAGTGGTGCTCGGCCACCAGCAGAAGAGTCGCTGAGGCACTGAAAATCGAGAAGGCTAAAAGGGCATTGGGAAAAATATTGCAGAAAATAATGTCTGGGTGTGTGCCTGTGCGCGATTTTGTTCTTATATTTATATACAAGTATACTCATATAAAAAAAAAACTATTCTTCGCCCGTAGCTTCAGTCACGTGGATGTCGGAAATTCGGTTCGTGTATGTATTGGGAATGGATTTTAGGGTAGCATAGTGCTATCAAAAGTATCATATAATTATACTTTAATTAAGTTTAATTTAAGTAAATTAAATGTGATTTCAGTTAAGTTCAATTGAGTTGAAAAACACGTTTCTATACAATTTTTAAAAAAAACACGTTCTCCGTATGGTTAAACGAAAAAGCTCATTTTCTATAAGTTCAACACATAGCCATAGTCACATCACCGGGAAAAAACCAAAAATCTAGTCAGGTATTGATTGAAGCTCCTGAATCTGTTTTACAATGAGTATTTACAGAAGAGCTTTCTTCCGGAAGCTAGATGGTATAGCGCACTACTGGCCTTTTGAAAGAACAATTGCATTCTCTTAGATTCTTTTCATGGATCTACATGATACAAAGTGCAGGGAAATGGACAATGTATTTATCTTTGAACACCCCTTTTTAAGGTGATTTGTTGGGAATTCAATTTAGAGAAACGCTGGAATCTACAGTGTTAGTAGTTCACAGTTATATTTATACGTGTTTGAAGTAACATCTTAAATTTCTTGAAACCATTTTATTCGAAATTTGTGCATGATATTTGATGTTGCGCAAGTCATGTCGCGAAAATTGTTTGTCGCCGGGCGTTGTGATTGCGGCCGCCCTTGCCATCTGAAACGAACGTTTTTTTATTGTTCTTTACGAATGTGGTTATCACAAGGCCCGCTAACGAAAAATATTAGAAAAAATGTACGAAACGGCGGCGTTTAAAAAAGGGTGCTGTGATATTTACAATAAAATTTTCACTTCTCGCGGCCCGGAGTAATAGTAATTATAAAGCAATCAAAAAGATGGAGGGCAGAACGATAACCACATTCGCAAAGAATATATTTTTTTAATATTTTTTTTCAGATGCCAAGGACGGCCGCAATCACAACGTCCGACGATAACATTTTTTCGCGAAATGACCAGCACAACGTCAAATATCATGTGCAATTTCGAAAGAAATGCTTTGAAAAAATTTAAGATGTTACTTCAAATACGTATAAATATAACTGTGAAATACTAACGCTGTAAGTTCAACCGTTTCTCTGAATTAAATTACCAAAAATCACCTTGAAAATGGGTGTTCACACTAGAGTACGGCCCTGATGAACAGTTCGGTAAGTAATTAAAACGGCATTCCCTGAATCAAAATACGCAATTAAACGAAAGATGAGGGAAATGTAGGAGTATTAGACTCATAGGGAATGCATTCAAAATAACGAAGAATTCGATTTATTCAATCCCAGTTTTTGGTAAGAAGACTCATACAACGCCAAGGTGACGAGTTTGCCGAGTGCGAAAGGACCACAGCGAGCACCGTGAGCACGTATATAAAGCTACCGTAACAAAAGAAGCTGAATCGTCTATATAAAAGAAAAACTATATTGAATAGAAAAAGTGCAGAGTTGTGACATAGCGATGGAATAAAGTAAAAGTTCAAACGCCAATAACTTCTGTATTTCCATGACAACACCCACACTTACATTTGATATAACAACACCCAGGGAGACATTATAGGGAAAACCTGAAAAAGGGGAAGTGAGGACATATGAAGTAAAGGAGATTAACCGGAGCCAGGAAAAGTCCAATGCAGAAGGGTGAAGAACTGTTACGAGCTAAAAAGAAACGCCAAACGGAGAAACGCGAATAATACAGAATTTAGAAAAAATCAGAAGTGTTCATCAAAATATATAGTTCCAAGATAGGTTGATCCGGAAGTGAATGAGTGCCTGACACGTGGCATTGTGAAATTTGGTAAAATGAACGAACGTTAGCTAATGCGAAAATCTAGCCTACATATATTCAAAGATTGACGACGCGGGTATCTCTCACGCAGTGCAGTTATAAAATGGTAACTGCAGTAATACCGGAGGATAATATTTTTATATTAATCGCGTTAATGAGCAAAACACTCAGGAAAAAAGGATAACTTTTATGTGGGTTCTATCAGTTTTTAACACGACGTTGATTTAGCAACCAGACACCTCATAATGAAGATTTTTAAGGCTTGAGATTATTCGAGAAAATAATAAAAATTATTGTATAAACATTAAGTTTTTTTTTCATTTTAGCGGCGTTTTAAAAGTTTTTGGACGGTAAGACGAATGCACCAAGGATGTCCCTCATTGTCACGAGAAGAAGAAAAATTAGTTGTTCCAGAGCTCACAGACGACGTGGCTATAATGACGGACAACGTTTTGGATTTGTATCCATCCGTACAAATCTAAAATGGCATTGAAATGTAAGGCGGAAGCAGCTAACGGTCGCGAAGACGAAAGCAATATTATTTTATATAAATTTTGATTTCATAATAAATATTATTTCGAAAGGTGGAAAACGTAAGAACAATGAGTCATGAGAAAGCGGAAAACGCAAAGTTGACGTCTAAGAATATCTTAGATATTGGCTTTCAACAGAAACGACATACGCAAGATACTTAAAGCAACGAGCGCTCAACTATCAGAATATGCAGCTTAAAGATTTATGAAAGGAGCAGAGATAAAAAAACTGAGGCTAATAGCGTACGGTTCGATACTTTGAACAACTTGGCAAGCACTGAATGTAAAAATATATCGTAAATATTTCATAAATCGAAATCAATTAAACTACCGAATAGAGATGAGGAAAACATTTAAAGAATAAATGATGGCGAATTGATGAAAGGATATCAACAGACTCGAGTTAAGGTATTCCTTTCACGAACCCGAATAATTAACAATTAACTGATTTTCGTTTATGATCAAGTAAAAATACATCATCATATATACTGGTAAGATCTCAAGCTAAGTGACTGAACTTTCAACGAAAAATGACGACTCTAATAATCGTCTCATTTATACGTCACTTTACGGAAATGACGCGCTGGCCATATTTCTTTCTAATCATTTATACACTAAATAACTCCAGATGCCTGATACAAACTACTCACGCGTGTACAAAACTCTAAAGATTTCCTAACGACAATAGAAACGGGGGGTCACCGAATGTGTGAAGAAAATATTAATGATAAAACTTTGAGAAATGTGACTAGCAGAAGAATTTTCGTAGTCGCGACTTTTCAGAGAAAATTATAAAATGTCTGAATCTACTAAATTTGTACGAAATTTTTATTCCAGTACATCGTTGGGTATAATAATTGACTGCAGCTTATTTTTATCAAGCGCTACTGTAATTTACCAATGATTCAAAAAAACCCTTCTTATGTCCCCACAAAATACGGCCCTCCGTGAAAGGAAAACCTTAAGTTTAAACGCTTGAACTAATGTCCTAGCGTTTAAACTTAAGGTATTGAATTAATATTCAATGGAATGAAATTTACGAAAATAATCAATAAAAATATAGACTTAAAAAACATATATGAATGCAGAAAGCTTCATAAATTATTATTATACGGGGAAAACTTTTTTGCATGAGAAGAAAAACATAGAAGAAAAATTACTTAAATACCTCAAGTAAATTGGAGACAAGATTGAAAGATGGCGACGGTATCGTGAAAAGTTAGGGCATTTAAATAACCTATTACTGAAGTAAACATCGGGTTGGCGTCAGGTATACGTAAGAACGATAGTGAGAAAACAAGATCACTAGGTATAGAGTAAGATAAACGAAAGAATCAAGCAACAATGGGCTGGAACAAGATATGACAATGTGAGCAGGATTTGGCATATAGAATTCACACATTTCTGTTGCAGCTGCTGTAGTAAAGAAAAAGACGATTTGGAATGTATCAAAGAATGCCAAAGTTTGATGACGACAATCAGTTAGCCGTGAGTTAAAGTCAATAATATAACAAATAGCACATACGAACTATTTAACAAGTAAGGGTGGCGATTAAAAGTAGAATTTCATTCTGAATGAAAAAATGAAATCAATATTGTGTAAATATGTTAGAGATTTTGAAGCGCGGTGAAACTGAGCACAGAAAAAACTAAATGTAAAAGAGTAAGAGAGAGGATGTGTAAATGAGAAACTAGTCACAAGGAAACCGCATCTGGGAGTAAAAGAAAGAATTTTAAATATTGTAGATAGCAATTAAACTTTAAAGACATTTTGTGTAAGAAAACACGTAAAAGTGGTAAAATATTTTCAAGCCCGATGCACGGCAAAAATGTTCGCAATTATGTACACATATTATATGTACATATACACGCACATATATATATATATATATATATATATATATATATATATATATATATATATATACACATATGGACAAAAAGATAAATCTCGCCGTGCGAATGTCGATATCATACACAAATATTATGAGAATTTTTATTTTTAAGCCATGGTGCTTAAATCCATGCACTTTTAGTATTACGTACTACAGCATATAATATCTATGCAACGGAAAGGGAGTCAGGTATTGGAAACGATGAAACAATCCATCGATGACGTCTGACCGACGGATTTGGCAATTTTTAATCCTCCCGAGTATTTTATTTTCATTTCTACCCCCTCAACGATTCTTTGCAGCACACTACACGACATACCGATACGATATGTTGCGAATATTTTCCACCATGTGATGGGCTCTCACCACCCTCAGCCTCCCAACTCCCCTTACCGACGCTTCGATAGTCTAATAGACATATATGCATGTACTGGACTATCGAAGCGAACAAACCGATCCATAAACGCACAGTTTGGGCTCTTAGTGATTAGCAAATATCGGGAATTCTCTGTAAAAGGGAATCCATCCTGTTTTTTTTCCACCCTGTGGAACACAGCAGGGGAGAATTGAAAAAAAATCACTATTGTACGTGCATACAACGCTTAAACACACATATAGACAGCATCCCCACCCGAGACGATTCTCTCCTTCTCTCTCTGGTGCTTTACATCGATTGTATATTATGCACTCGGGAATGTCTACCGCTCTTATTTGGCGCAACCCTTATCGCTACAACAGATAACATACAACAGCAATGATAGACACTATCATCGCCTGGTAAATGCATATTTCAAAGTTTTTTTTCTCGAATTAAGGAGATTCGGCCTCCTAAGTACAGTATGGCTAGTTTAGTATGGTTGGAAGAAGGATGTAACTAAAGTATGGTTAGTTTGGTATGGTTAGAAGAAGCATATAAGTACAGTATGGTTAGAAGAACTTTTTCGAATCGGCTTGATCTTTAATTTTTTTCATTTTTAGTATCTAAAAGGAGATATTGTATGTTTGAAATACATTACGAATGTACAAAAATACCGGATCGCTTTTTTCAATGGACATTTTATATGGTTATGGTTAAACGAGGATTCAGGGAAGCAGATAAGCTATTTGAATAGTGGCGCATCGCGGACTTAGTGTGATGAAAAAAAAAGAACTACAGACACTTAGAGAAAGACTTTGTGACCCGAAGTAATCTTTTTCTGCCGTAAAATACCTCACCTTAATAGCGTAACTTTTTTTAAGGCGTCTTTTCACTTTAGACGCTAGAAAAGGGCTATTTTCATGAATTTTGTTTGATAGTTTTATATTATAGATATTGATATAAAATGTGTTACACTTAATAAATACACTTTCGAAATACATTTTTTTTAAATTATGTTTTTATGTAACCCAATCAAACTTTAAACGCGTTTTTCTCGAAACAACGTTTTTCGACGGCTTGTTGATAAAATCTTCGAATATACTGAACCGATCATTATGAAATTTTAACCACATATTCTTTACAACTATAGCTACAGCGCATATCAAGGATTTTTAAAATGTTGATATTTACTTTTGTTTGCCAAAAACGCTGAAAAAAACGTTTTTTTTTTTGGTTTTTCGAAACATGTCCGCCATTTTGTTATTTTTACATATATCAAAAATCGTATGATATGTGCTATAGCCATTAACATCCCGTGAAAAATTTGCCGGGGCTTAAGATGCGGCCGACGCTTGGTACGATATTCAGCACTAACCACTAATACCCAGTGTTGGTCCTTTATACGGGCCAATGATTTGGCCATGATTCTGCCAGTGCTCATTTGAAGCATGGCAAACCAACGAACTCCCAACCTTGGGCCAAATATCGATTACCAACTGGCAGCCAACTATCGGGTCCCGAGTGTTGGCCCCGAACATGGGCCAATCGGTTGATCATGGGTTTGCCAGTCATGAATTGAAGCTCGGCACACCATCGAAGAGCCAACGCTGAGCCAGTACTAATTAATGACCGTCGGCCAATTGTCGGGGCGAGCGCAGGCCCTGAGTCTGAGCCAATCGTTTGACCGTGGTTTTGCCAATGCTTATTTTTAGCATGGCAAACTGACGAATAGCCGATCCTGGCCCAACACTGGCTTTGAACGGTATAGTCCATACATATATACAAGAATGCTTTTTTACGTATATTATTATTATGTATTTGTTTATTATCGCTGCATGCAATTTTCTACGGCCTGTGATAATAAAAACTCATAATTACTGTTATCTGAAATTCACTTTATTAAAAATAAAATTGATTTATACTAAAGTTTTGTGGTGTATAAAAAACAATGCCGAGTTATTATGATAGTATTAAGAAACGTCGAGTGTTAAAACGACGATAAAAATTAGAAGACTCTTCACAGCAAGTTAGGATCAGAGGCAACGAAACAAAAAGACAAGTAGATAGTGAAACAAATTTGGAAACATTCCACGAACAAGTGATTGTGCATATAGATGTTAGTGAATCTAATAATTCTTTCGATGAGCAATCATCGAGCACAGAAACTCGTGAATCTGATCGATTGTTGGCTAAGCATTGGGTTGTTTTGACAGCCTTACACTGGGCCAACACTAGCCCAAATATTGCGCCAACAATATGAAGCCGTCCTTAGCCCTACTATGGGCCGGTGATCACGCCAACCGTCAGCCAATGATCGTGATCTCTTTAGCCCAATGTTGGGCCAATACCCGGCCAACTGTTAGGATTTCCGGTAAGCCTACTATTGGCCAACCGTAAATCTCAGCGTTGGGCCGAAGAGATCACTCCTATCGTGGCGCAACACTAAACCGGTAGTGCTGCCGTTCATCGGCCAATGGTAGAATGTGATTGGTGTGATGCTGGCTCGAGGTTGGGTCGGTTGCGTCGTTTTTCACGGCCCCAATGTTGGGCCAATACCCGGCCAACTGGTAGGATTTCCGGTAAGCCTACTATTGGCCAACCCTCCGTGCCAGCGTTGGGCCAAAGAGATCACTCCTACCGTGGCGCAACACTAAGCCGGTAGTGCTGCCGTTCATCGGCCAATGGTAGAATGTGATTGGCGTGACGCTGGCTCGAGGTTGGGTCGGTTGCGTCATTTTTCACTGGATACTGAATCTAAAACCGTTTGATTTTTTTGTATCGGATAATCCATCTCCGAGATTTCATCAACAGCGCAGGCCTACAATTTTTTAAGGAAATTTTTTTAACTACCATTTTCGTCTATAAATAGTGACTTAAATCGTTTTAAAAAAATGTTAATGCATTTCGAAAGTGTATTTATTAAGTGTAACAACTTTTATGTCAATATTTATCATGTAAACCTATCAAAAAAATCATGAAAATGGCCTTTTTTTAGCGCCTAAAGTTTGAAGAACCCTTAACCCTTCGACTGTACACTTGTTCGTTTTGCCCCCATTTTCTTTCAACTGACCGTATCGCAAAACTGGGTAATCTATTCGGCCGCAGTGCGACGCTCGAATGTTCTTCCACTCCTAACTCTATAGGTGGACACGCGACCCCCATCCTACATCCTACCTGTGTAGTGAGGACAGCTGTCGAAAAAGGACCTGGGGTCGAGTCGACCCCGTTTATGCAGTAGTGCGGTGAAAGTAAAAAAATGTTTTGGTGAAATTTGGTATTTTATTACTACATGTAAATGAGTTACGATGGAAAATGCTGATAGATATTTTTTATTTTGCGCTACTATAATAAATTATGTATTTAGAATGCCGATCGTACAACTAATAGCAAGTGTCCGTTATGCAGGTGGGCTACGTGCAACGAGCACCTAATGTGAACCGCCTTGATTGCGGTAAATGTCAATAATAATAAGTAATTGAAGTAAAAAAAATGCGGGAAAAATATACGTTTTCAACAATTAATCTGCCGAAGGAGTCGATTTTTTTCCATTTTTCACTATCCCAAAAATGCTCAAATTCAAACATCTGAATAAATATACATTTCGAAAAGACGGTGGACACCGTCTTTTGTTTCGTATCTACAAACCTTCCTCTTAAACCTCAAAGGATTTTTTTTTATATTTTGAAAAAAAAATGATCTTCATGCAAGTACGTATTTTTCAACGCATCTCCTACTTTGAACGAATGTTTGGGCACTTAATTTTTGTTTTTCTTGAAAAATAAAGTTTGGGCCATGAAATAAGGATAATTGACTACAAAAAAAATACATACTTACTAATATACAACGATCTGAAAAACGTCTGGGGTCCGGTCGACCCCATATGCAGTCCGAGGTTCGTGTCGGAAGTGTGCAATCGAAGGGTTCAATAAGAGCACTGGAATCGAATGCACCGTAGCAACGAAAAATGTACTATTGCGAATTATCTAATGAGATTCTAATAAAAATTGTCCAATCTTCATATGTTCCGTGCTTATTAATTATTTTCTAAATAGCAACAAGGATCCAAATCGTACATCTTGCAAACTTGTACATTGCGCCCATCATTTAAATGAACACATCTTTCCCTCGAAGCAAGTCTGTTTTGTATTGGCAGTTATTTACAAAACTTCTTTATATGGAAAGTTTTGTAAATTAAGTGCAATTATGAGGAATTAACGGCACGTTCCTAACTGCACTACCTTTTTTTATGTCCTTCGACAAAATACTCTATTTCTGTCATGAACAATAATTCGATATCTCAGTTTGAGAGAGGTACAATGTATACCTTGTCTTCTAAAATTTCAAAGGATTTCAATATCTGAAACCCTGAAGTGAAAGTAGGCAAATTAAATCCCCCGCAGTTATCAATGATCTTTCCTCGTGTAAAAAGATTCGACCGATATCTCGTGAGTAAGTTCAAACGCTTATTTTCCTTTGCAAATCGAATTATTCGAAATTTTATGGAAAATGAGTTCGTACGCAGTTTTTGAAAAACTTAATCCCATTCGTCCTTTAACGGTACCCTACCAGTGTAAAAATATACATTTTTTTCAGAAAGTTGATGCGTTTTTATAATTTTTTTCGATCAATTTTTGCAGCGTTGTATCGAACAAGCGTGCTTAGAGCGTCGTCCATAGTCTAGCATTCGTGAAGCCACGTTGTTGGAAATTTTCACGAGGGCACAGGGAAACTGTGGAAAACGTGTGTCGATACAGATAGCTCTATAGCTTACTGAATTGTAGTTGTCGTCCTATCGAAAACTAAATAGAACTATATTTCACTCCGTAAACAGCGCACGAGTCAGTGTGGCAGCTAAACGTCTACTCACCCAACTATGGGCCTATCAAGGAACATCTCTTAAGTGTCTGCCTTTGATTTTGTTGAAACTCATATATGTGAAAAAATATTGAAAACTATTAGACACATATTTTTTATCGGTGAAAAAATTGTTTAAGGGGAGATATACACATAGATGGTCGAGGTCGACGATTTAGAAGCTATGCACATTCCGTCGACCGTAGAAGACCTACACTGTGGGCCTGGTATCGATGATTCCATGTAAGTTGAGAAATTTCATGATTTATTCATTCCCAAATTTTCAAACGCGTTTTTTTCAAAACCACGTTTTTCAAATCGGTACCCAAAATTTCTCGAAAACCAATGAACCGATTGCCTTGAGGTTTTTTGTGGTTATTCTATACACCATTATCTAGTACTTGTCATAGGATTTTTTTTTCAGTTACTTAGCTTTTGTTTTATAGGCAAAATAATAACTAATTTTTGGCCCAAAAATCACTATTTATGTTCAAACGTCCGCCATTTTGTCATAAATCGATATTTTCAAAATCGGCTATGACAAGTACTAGATTATAGTTTCTGATTTAATAATCTTCTTGGTTTTTTTTTCAGATGATTTTTGAAGAAACGCCAGTGGGTACCGTATACGCAGATTTTTTTACGACGCTCCAAGGATTATACAATATCCTTGTATATTTTTGATATTTTTAAATAAAGAAAATTAAACATATTTTTGAATGTATATACTTTTAGATAATTAAAACCCCAATCCGAAATTTCAAATAGTTTACCTTGAAAAAATTCACAAAAATGACCTTTTCCCGGCTCCTAGGTGTATATCTCCCCTTAAGGAGGGGAAACCACTTCTAAAAGAAAGAGGTGTCACTTCTTAATCGAATTTTCCTTCAATCCTTCTGTAGTGGATTTTTCATCGCTTTACATTCGAAGAATTTTGGTTTTTCTCTCATTTAGATCGGTGATCAGCTCGTGGGTGAAAATGCAAAATCACCCCTCGACTCGCCGTTCTTGACAGGTGCCCCCCCTTAAAACTGTTTTTCCGCTGATAAAAAAAAATACGTGTCTAACAGTTTTTAATGCTCTATCACATATATGAGTTTCAGCAAATTCGAAGGTGGGAATTTCAGTAATGTTCCTTGTAAGACAATACTGCTAAAGGTAATACGTGCACAGCAGTCAGTCGAAAGGGAGTTTCGCCATTTTTATATATAATAAAACATAATGCTATATAAGGTACGATTTTCCTTGTGCATAAAATTGGTTGAGTGTATGCTTTACAATCTACAAACATTGATATCGGACCACTTTTTAATGGCATTAATTGGCTCGGAAAAAATGTCGACACGTCACCGTGAGGTTGTAAAATGTATTTGAACATAGCAAATTTGTTAGTTCAATTTCAGGACCTACAATAAATGTGCATATAATTTATTCTCTCGCCAATTTGACCGATATCACTGTTTTTCTGTCTCCTATTTGTACATAACAACTTAGCACGGCAAATAAATCAATGATCCTGAATTTATGGCATTACTTTCTTGGTCTGGAGTGAGTTCTATGCTCACAGGTTATTCGCAGCCATTAACCGCAGAATTTTCATATCATGTTAATCTTCGAAATCGTAAACTTAACGTAACGTAAACTTAACTTAAACGTAACGTAACGTAAACTTAACGTTTTCGTTCCTATATCAATCTAATTGCGAAAACAGAAAAAACTTGAATCAGAGAACTGTCATGACAAAACGGTATAAATCTGCCGACTATGGATTTATTTGTTTAGCATAAATAACTGGCAACCTTTTCGAACTTTTCAAACACATACGCCCCTGGACATTATTTGTGGCATAAGAAAAGATTCTGCAGCGATATAATAATCACGTACTTAATCGTACTACGTTAACATGGAAAGTAGTCACAGCCGTAAACCGACATGCATCCACTAATGTCGGTATTTTTTAGAAACATCATTTTCAGATGTTTCGAAAGATTTTGAGCGCATTTTTATCGAAAGCTTGGTAAAAGAATCACCAAAGCAAAACTTCCTCTGTGAACCGACGATAAATAATGTTATCTTCGTTCTTTTCTTACAATGAACATCCCTCAGGTGTCGTCCTTCGATTTTGATGAAACTTATATATGTTATGAAGCATTGAAAACTAAGCGACAAGCAATTTTTTATCGGCGGAAAAACGTTTTTCGGGGTGAAACCAGCTCTCGAAGAAAGGCATGTCAAGGGGTAATATTGCAATGCACCCACAAGCGGTCGACCGATCACAATGAAACAAAATCGAAAATTCGTCTAATCCGAAGCGATGAAAAATCCACAAGAGAGTTATCGCAAAAAAAATAATTAAGGGGTGAATCACCCCTATTCGAGGGCTTAAAGTCGTTTTTCCGCCGAAAAAAATACGTGTAGCTTGGTTTTCAATGCTTCATAACAAACATCAGTTTCAACAAAATCGAAGAAAGACACCTAAGGGATGTTCCTCATTAGACGTTCTTTGTTCACTTATGAGGCTCGTGTATATTTAATAGCGAATTAAATTATAAATGCTGTGCATTCGATAACGCAGTGGAAATTACGGTTAAGGTTAATTAACCTGTCTGTTTTTATTGCCGTTATGGAATCTTTCGTTTCTTTACCCGCGTGGGCAGTTTATATCAGCCGTCTAGAGTTATTTAGTGTATAAATTACAAGATAGGAGTATGGCGTCATCTCCATAAAGCGCCGCATGAATGAAACAAATTTGAGACTCGTAATTTTTCGTTAAAAGTTCGGTAACTTGGCATAAAATTTTATCGGTATACTGGAATGTATTTTTAATTGATTACAGACGAAAATGAGTTAATTGTTAAATATTTGGGTTCGTGAAAGGAATACCTTAGGACTATTAATTACAAAACTGTTGCTACAATTACTCAATTTTTTTGTACGTAAAACCTTTCCAAGAAAAGCCATAAAAGATTCAAATTATTTACAAATCAGCTACACATGACAACGAAGCACGTTTTCGATTAGCTTTTAAAAAATTAACTTAAACAAACGTACACATAAGGTTTCTGCATTATTATTACTGGAAATCGATATTCTTCAACCCTTCGGCAGATGTGATTTTGGCAGCATTATTCGTATCGCGAACTGCTTCAATTCGGATCGCATTGATTTTTTCGTTCATTTCATTAGTTCGAAATGTATGTTCCTCTGATTATGTACCTGACACGTACTATAATATGTCCATGATGAGTATCTCCGTAAAAAATAACGTATTTAGGCTTTTCTTACTTTTTTCCAATTAATATCTATGCTGTGGTGTTTTACGATGTCAAAGTGACATCAATGCTTGACGCAGCGCATCGGTTATAGATGCACATTTTTCATTATAGCATGGCACTAATCTCGGTCCAATTTATGTGATGTTTCTGACGATATGCCTGACGCGTACTATAGTATATCGTACAATGCGTAGCTCCGTTAAAAAACAGAGTTGTTGACTCTAGACGGAATCGTTGCAGCATGATAATAACAAAACATCGCATAATCTGGACTGAGATTAGTGCCACGCTATAATAAAAAAAATTGCACCTATAACCGATGCGCCGCGTCAAGCATTGATGTCACTTTGACATCGTGAAACTTCAGTTATACGTTTGTCAAGGGGTACATCAAATATGACGTAGAAGTGAGAATAACATAGAAGTGAAATATAGTATGTATCTGAAACTCTTCAACATTTGGAAATGGCGATTGGTGCACAATTCACGATGGTTTTCAATAGCAGTACCTCTATTATGTTAATATTTGATTTTCCAATTGAAAATTTGATTGGTAATAATTGAGTAATCAGCCAACTCAAGTTTTCGAAGTTCCGTTTTGAACTTTTATTTAATGCAAGTTTGCAACACTAAGCTTTAACGTTTTAGACTAGTAAATAACAGACAGGTTCGTGTTGATCAGAGATATGTAATCACAGTACATGCAAACATAGTCGCGGTCAGAAACATCAAAACATCAAAACATCGAACAAAACATCAAAACATCGAACAAAACATCAAAACGTAGAAATGAAACTTTATTACCATCTTTATGAACGGAATCTGCCGATGTTAGAAAAATTTGACGTACAAATGATAAAAGCGTTTAAGTGCAAAACGTACAAACGAGGTTTCACTATATTAATAACAAAAAAGTAAGAAAAGCTAAAATACGACATTCCATTCGTCAGTAAAATAACAAAAACCCATAAAGTCAAGTGATGAAGGGCGCTTAGCAAGATTTACATAAAAACCGAAATTCAATGTCAATCAAATGATCTACAAATGATATACACTACATCTCTAACCGTCCATAATATAAAAGCGAAGAACCACTCTAATGACCATATATAAATCATTTCTTCCCCACCCTATTTTTCCCGTCTCCCCTTTCCCTTCCCCTCTCTCGCCGCTCATAATCACCCAGCTGGGCACCTAGGACAGCAATTTCGAAAAGGGGTGGCACGATTTCACTAATTAGGCTGACGTTTATACCATCCCGTAGTTAATAATGTTAATCCTATACTCCAAGCTTGGATAACAACGCGGAACTCTCTTTCGATTTTTCGCTCACTCAGCACCGTTGTGATAGCTCGTGTTCTCACTCAGGTCTGGGGGTAGTTTTATCCGCGAGATCGGCGAGTGGGAGAAAAGGGGATGAACGAATCCGCACGGCCCCTACCCTCGAACTCTCGTCTCGTACCCCGAGGACCAAGCAGCCAACAAACGATTGACACACACACGCACCCCTATATACACATACACTGAAAAACCGGGCAGCATATTACAGTTTCGCATCGAATAATCGCGCCAATGCACGTATGAAAAGAGGAAAAGAGATAAAGAAAAGACCGAACGATGACGGTCCCCGGCTAATCCATTCTGAATGAAGAGATTTTAATGTTTTTATGCACCAGAGCACAATTGCTTGGATATATCCACTTGATGCGCCAACCTCTTTCGACCAACCCACTCCTTAATTTTTTTATTAAATCTACGAGGACCTGGCTAAATAAACATAAATCTATGCGGAGGATACGGGGATAATTTTTTCTTGCTTTTTGTGCTCCTGGTGGGAAACGGCGGAATACTTTTCGACCGACGGAAAATTTTGAGCATTTCGCACGATATTTTGTGTTTGCGGAAAATTCGCCACATTGTTTCACTTCAATGTTTCAGCTTACATTTTTTCAAGATTTCCGGTGTAAATTCGACTAATGTATGCTTATAACCAACGTAGTTTTTATTTTAGTATTACTTTTTTGTGAATAAACCTGCTCATTGTCGAAAAGTTTCGGAAAATTCCAGAAAATTATTAAAATCGATATAAAATATTTCTAGCTTGCGATGACGTGACATTGGTATTTGTTGCAAATGATTCACGTATATTTCAAGTTGATAAGCAATATATTCATATTTCATAAGAGTATTTTTATGCCTCGTGTGATAATGCACTTTCGCTGTTTTTTCATATCATTTGAAGTGTTTACCTATTTCTTATTGAGTGGTATATATTCGTATTTCACTACTTCGATCTATCGTATTTCAAGTGAAATTCTAGTAATTCTTGTTTGAAGCGATTTCACAAAAAGTAATGTACATTTGAAATATTCCCCTTGTTTCTGTGCCCAAAATATCCAAGTTTAGATACAAAATACGGAATATCTATCACATCGATTAAAAAGTCTTGGGAATTTTCTTCACTCATCGCAATACTTTTCTTCTTAAGACCACCCCGGTTCTCGCACAAATTTTATTCCATCCGATCTACCAAGTCAGGGCCAAAAATAAGTTGTAATCCAATTCACGACGAAATAACGATTTCTCCTATTTTCTTTTCTTCCTCGTTCTGGTCGCTAAAAAAAATGGAACCGACATTTTTCACAGAATTTGCGAAAATTTTATTGAATGACTCCATCAGCATCTAAGGGTTCACTTTGCACTGTTCTATTACGAAAAAATCGGGATTTCTGCTACTTTATAGCCAATGACGTTTGTAAACGACTTTTGATGAAAAATCAAGTCTTATCGTAGCCAGTAATTATTTTTACAAACAAATTAATAACTACCGATATAGACAGTGTTTTTTTTTGCCAAGAAATGATCGTTCGCAACCTACCATCGCCCGCGTTTTTCGCCTCATTGTTATTTATATCAGCCGCACGTTGCTTTTCTTTACTGTAATGTTCTTCAGGAAAACGAATTGATCATAAAACTCATCGGCATTGCCGAATATGTCATAAGAAATAGTGGGTTGGTAATGTTCCCTAGGTATTTTAGTTCGTACAACACTCGATTTTGTTTAATACAAAAAACTATTGTTTAATGTTTTTATAATATTAAAATATTATTGAGAACGTAATTCATATTTTATTTGAAAAATATATTTTATGCATTCTATTTAATATTTATTTCATATTTTCATCACTGTTTTTATATTATGAAAACCAATGATATTACGAACTCCCGTAAGTATGTGTAAGTCAATGCTTGCTCGGCTAGTACAAACATTTTTAATCATTTTAACAACTTACGAAGCATCCGAAATTCGGTATCTAAAATATAAAATCTCTAGACAAAGACACTTTGATGAGACGGAATTCAGCTCTTTCGTTGCGAAAATAGACAATTGGAGAAAAAAGTCGTTCTAGCTATTATGCGAATCAAATGTTTATAAAACTTTGCTGTTTTTTTACATTCCACGTAGAAGTTTCACGTCAAAGCATGTTACAAAGTTCGTTGGAGTGCAAGCCAATGCCTAAAACAAACACCCAATAATAGTCCTAACAGTTTTGGCTGGATAATTTCATTCATTTGCGGATATTATAGTGTTTTTCAAATACTTTATCTGTGGAAACATGGATCCACGTACATTTATACATTCTAACCGGAATATTTGCAAAATGTTTATATTTACGATAGAAAAATTCTTTCGATGTGAAAAGCATAACGTAGGAAGTTATAATATTTTAAAACTGCAACTAAACAAAATTGCATACGAATATATATATATATATATATATATATACATACACACTCGGAGTCCATCTTTTAGTTCTATTCGTAATTTCGGCTCAACAATAAAGACGGTAATATTAAAAAATAAATTAATCAGAGTTTGTTTCATTAAAATAAAATGTATAAAGTCACATATACAAAAAAAAACTTGCATCCTCTCAAAAAGTAATAGCAAACATCGACAACTATTCAGAAAAAAATACCTACACAATACTATGTTTTTCCGATTTGACAGAATCGCAATTGAAAAAAAATATCATCCTGCTATAACCAAATTAAAGCAAACGAAAAACTATTTTGCCACCCCTAAGAACTATAGTCAGGCTTTACATATCGTGCTTACTGTGCTTACAATATATTTGTTTACATAGTATGCCGAGCAAAAAAGACAATTACTGTCCTATTGAGGATTGCTCATTTACTCTCCATATATTAACGCGATTCCTCCGGCTCATTTCCAATTCTCAGCAATCAACCACACATCCTAATTAATAAAATGGAACCAAGAGCTGGCTTTCTTCACCAAAAGAGGAATCACAAAAAGTCAAATTGCGTTTATTAATATTTGGTATCCGATGGCTAGTTCAAAAGTACAATAATGAATTTATGATAACAATTTCAATTACAAAAAATATATAAAAATGACTTTAACAATATTTAAGCGAAGTAACTGAAAAGCGAATTCCCCCACTTATGCGAAATCTAACTATACGCCGGAAAACACGAGAAGCATGCCGCGTGGAATATTTTTTCCCTCATTAATACACGCATACCAAACAAACTAAGAAGTTAATAAGGAACTTACCATCATCTTTACCATGACCCAATATCTGATCGATACTGTACACGTTTCTTTTTTGATTACACGTCTTAGCCATCTTCCTTAACCGATAAGATAGTCCTCCAATCGTTGCAGTAAACGAAGTCAACAATGCCGAATTAAATCACTGTACTGTTATTGTTATTGTTTTTTGTATAACATCACCGCAAATATCACGAAAAAAAAAAATAACTGGGGACGTTTTTTTCATAGAACGTCGATTAAAAACAACGCTTCACATCAGTTCATGTACATCGATATAGTTGTGGACATTTGTAACAAATATATAAGCTTAGTTGCACCCTTGCGCTTCGTTCTCGTTCTCGTCGGCGTCGGTGTTGTCGTCCGAATGCGTGAATCGACGGCGCAACACGAACTATCCACCGTTAGACTCGGTACAGCCCTTAATATCACGTACATTTTACCCCTCCACCCTCCCTGCAATCGTGACTCCCTCCACCCCTCGAAAAGACCGCCATATTAGCCAATCGACCAATCCAGACGAAGCGGCTTTACGCAAGCCTCCCCCACTTGTCAGGGCTTAAACGATGCCTGGGCGGGGAATATTTTACTCTTCCACGTAAATCTACTTTTTTTCGTCCCTAGGCTCTCCCTCTACGACCCCGAATCATTCCTTTCCAACGTGTCCCTCATTCGCTCTCCGTCGCTCTTGGAAGCATTCTTTCCCCTCCACCCCTGCCCCGGATATCACTTACTCTCACCACCACCGAGATGCGAAATCCTCTCCCGTATAATACGCGGTACACCCTCGGGTGCAACATCTTCTCCGTTTCGCTCCGTCACTTTCTCTCTCTTTCTCTCTCTCTCTCGCTCGCTCTCTCTCTCTCTCTCTCTCTCTCTCTCTCTCTCTCTCTCTCTCTCTCTCTCTCTCTCTCTCTCTCTCTCTCTCTCTCTCTCTCTCTCTCTCTCTCTCTCTCTCTCTCTCTCTCTCTCTCTCTCTCTCTCTCTCTCTCTCTCTCTCTCTCTCTCTCTCTCTCTCTCTCCCCCTCCCCCCCTTTCGGCTCGTGTGGCCGATGTAACTCTCCCGGCAACATTTCACATCCGGTACTCTCTTCTTCCCTTTCTCTTCCTTTCCGTCTTTCAACCCCTAAGCGGTCTCCATTACCACAGCGCGCGTCGGAGCTGCAGGAAAAGGACAATCCTCTCGTTTTCATCTCGCTGCTCTCGCCTACCGTGTCTTTAGACGCATATACATATATATATTCATCCATATTGGTGCTAACAATCTGCAATGCCTACCTTTATTGCATAATGCGCTACATTGGTCAAACATATTTATACATTTTATTAATTCTCCGCACGCGGGATGCTGTATACCAGGGATAAACAAATTTCAGTTTTTTCTTTTATAGATATATCATGAATGAATGTGTACGAAGAAGTTTTGAGCTGCGGAAGAATGAATGGTGTGAGTATTGGGATGTTGAATAAGTTGTTGCTGTTGTTTCGTGAAAATTAATGCTTTTTGGGAAAAATCATCCCCAATGCTTTCAAACGTTTTGAAACTGTTTTGTGATCAACTGCTAATGATTCTGCAATTTCAGGCAGTAGTCTGACATGAGTCTTCGTGAAGTAATGCCTCCAATTCAATACATCAAAAACATTATTTTCAAAGCGTCTGAACCATGCTCCGTGAGAGCATGATCGCCGTGAGTCTCAACAAAAATTATGTGTTCTACAGCTGCGGATTTTTTTTTTAATAAAGTGAGATTCCCCGCAAATACTCCTTTTTGGCAGGAAATTTGACGCGTTTTACATTATGAAAAAAAAAGTTGTTTACACTTCGGCAAAATGACGTACACGGAATTTCAAGCTTGCAGCAAGAACTTATTCAACGTCCCAATATCTTTTTTGAAGGTTGTTCGCTGGGGACATAATTTTTTTTCTTGTTTTTAACATTCTTTCAATGTAATATAATTTGATCGAAAGTTAGGTCATGACCCAATTAAGAAAAATGGCGAGTTTTTCATTAGTGTCATTGCAGTCGTAGTGAGTTCGTAAATGATTAGATGTCAAACGAAGAAAAAGACGTGGAACTATTTGGCTAATTTTGCACGTTTCCGTACGTCGCAAAATAAAATCACAATCCTTATGGTAAGACATCGTTGATATATCTGACCTGAAACGGCCTTTCTCGCCTGTTTCAGGTCCGTAATTGTTCAATGATTCAAACTAGAAACGTGAAATTTAGTTTGTAGCCGGACTTTGATCATCTGCAAGTAGTTCGATGGTCTAAGGGTCTAAGAATAAAAATCTCAACCATGAAAAGCATTATAAATTCAAAACGTTCATTTTTCATGTGCCAATACCGACCATACTTTCCTTTTCTTTGCCATATGCCACCACCCCATATTCCTCACACATGAGCACAAAAACTTGACAAAAAGTTGAGATTCAAGAATGATCATTGCAATCGCTCGATAACTTCTAATAAAGAGAATTGTTTGTGCCTATACGTTGTACGGAATCCCCAGCGCACGAGCCAAGGTTACACTCAATCAGTTTTTGTGAAATTTAGTGTACTCTAGACATGCATTCTTACAACGTACCCCTCAGAATGCACCCTTAAAAGATCATCTCTGCCCTCTCTCTTGGCCTCTTTCTCTTTCTCTCTCTACGCCGCCCTGCTCGCCCTCGGCCTCTACTCTCGATATGGGAAGATTAAGAAATAACCATCTACTAGGTGAGCCGCGGTCATTTTAATCCTGTTGCACCATTTTAACTACTTCGTATAATCTTCAATTGTATCCAATGCAAATATATATCGTGGTGTCGGCGGTTGTACTTCTTTCGCCGTCGGGGGTGCGACATTTTCACAGGTATACAACCTCGGAATAGTTGGAGTCCAGTAGCTTTTCGTGATAATTACGACAAACGCGGTCGCCAAGAACTTAAGGGGGAGATACCTTTAGGCGAGGAAAAAATTGCTGATTTTTTTTAAGGCAAGATTTCCTTACCATCTTGAAGACAACGTATGTTTTATTACTACTGTTAGCGATTACATGGTATTTTTAAAATTAATGTTTAAGAATGGCGGAGTTATGGCGCGGTCTTGCGTTGGTGGGATTAATCTGCCAAAAACCAACAAAGATTTTTCTTTCATTAACACTCATGCGCAGACTATGAACCAGGAAAAAGTGAAAAATGTTGAGAATTGATGAAATGGTGAGCTGTGAAACAAAAAGATTGATTTTTTTGGAAAAAATTGCTAGATTTGGTATTAAAAAGTTTTTATTTTTTTTTATTTTCAAGAACATTTAGAGTCATGTTTTAAACTATAAGGTTAGAAAGATTTATACCAAATCCCATTAGAATCAGTCGATTAGTTTTTTAGCTATTCGTTACTCCAGTTGTGAAAATGTAGTTTAGACGATCCAGCTGTACCTCCGCCATTTTTTAAGATATATTTTAAAAAATACCATGTAATAGCCAAAAGTAGTAATAATACATACCCAAAGTCTCAAAAATGGTGAAGAAATATTTTCTTTAAAAAAAAAATCATGAAAATCAGCAAACTTTTGCTCCGCCTTAAGGTATCTCCCCCCTTAACGAACGATGGAAACGGGTATAGCAACATGCCCTGAAACACAACCTATAGAGCATTTTTCGATGTATCCGGTAAAACGGATCTGGAGCCAGAAGATTTTGGATTGACAAAAGTAAGAAAATTCACCCGATTACGCGATTAGCTGGCTGAACTTATTCTAAGACAACGCCTCTCAGCTCCCACGAGCTCTCTTTTCAACACAAGAAGTGTGTGTATTTACGTTTCCATCTTACGGTCTAGTCGTGCAAATGGCGTACTTGTAATCCGTTCAAAGACACCCAGCAGAAAATGCTCGCTTACCACTCCATCCATAGCCTCTTTGCAAACCCCCAAAAGAGATATGATTTAATCTCGAAAATCTCAAAAATACGCCGCATGTCAAGTTCATCAGCTTAGAACTGCAGTTTGTCGAAAAAGCTTTGTAGATACAGATGGGAAAACCAAATATCCATGGATGAATTTACCCATTTTTTCACATGTGGCTTCAATTATAAATTTTTGTCGATGAATAACTTCATACATTACATGTTTAAAAAAAGCAATATTTTATTTTGTGTTCCGATAACAAAGCAGCGGAAGAGCCACCTATTAATAGAATATGAAATAATCGCGTAAGGGGTTAGGCCACAGTAACGGGTATAAAATCATGTGCGAATTTAACCATTTTTTTCGTATGAAACAGTGATTCACTCGTAAAATTAATTACCCATCTATTTAGTATGAATATCTAGTTGTTAGAATTTTTTTTCGATGTACAAAATGATCGACTACAAATATTTTCTTTTGTTATCTTTTTTTAGGCGCTCCGCAGCGTGACATTTAGCATCGACAATTTTTTACCTAGAACAAAAAACAAAACTTCTCATCAATCTACATTAGAATTCCTGGAGAAGTACGTACGGAATTTAAAAAATATTGTTTTATTCAAAAGTTGTAGGCAATTGAATTGAGTTGTAGGTATTTGAATGAATTTTCAGTAAAAAATTTCGTATAAAACTGCTAATAAAATGAAAAGTTTTCGATTAATCAAAAATTCCGTACGTACTTCTCTGCGAAATGCAATTAGGAACATAACTTTTAAACTTGAAGTAAACCGAGTGAAAATTGTTGAAGTTATTTGTCACGCGAATTGGAACAAAGCCGTTTCGAGAAAAACGCGTTTAAAGTTTTAGGTACTCTATGGCCGTGCCAGAGGTAGGCTTACGTCATACGCTCAAAGTCGGTGAAAAAAATGTTTCTTGCTATAAATTGAATAGTAACTTATTCTTATGATGATAAAGCACCGTTTTAGCGAGAAAAATAATCGATTTTTTGAAAATTCTACAGTGGCTTTACCCCTTAAAACACCACGGGTTAGATCGTACCATAAGCAGAATTAATAGATATAGTAGATAAAACTTATAGCGCTTTATGAAAAACTAAACCGCTTTTAAGAAGGTTGGAGCGGTCCAGTCGAGTCAAATGAAGGTTTAGGAACTTTTTATTAAATTCACCTTTAAAAAAATGCATACCAGGTATGCTGTAGATGCTAATTTTTCATAAAATATATAATTAACCGGGAAAGTTGAGTATTTTAGTATTTTCATTACGTAAATAAGAAAAACTTTTGTTTCACTACTAACTTGAAAAAGTATAACATTATCGATGATTATTAGAAAACATTGCATCAGGGAATGTTTTATAAAACTCAGAATGAAATTATCAGTCATTTGGAATGATGCCTATTTATGTCACGAGATTATTTATTGTTACCATTAATTAATATTAAATGTTGCCGAAATACGACAACTTCGCGGACATTGAGGTTGGCAACAATGCTCTTCATTCGCCAGCCAAGATTCGTAATCTTTCATCAAACTTTGATGGTTCAATATTGAACATATATGGTTTTCGATGTCCAAGATGGGTTTTTTTTCTGAATGGTTACAACGGTTTAGTTTGCGTTAATCCGTTGTGAGAGATGGTTAATCTTGATGCTAAATAGCGAAAAGAATGACATCACCCGTATCATGGACGTCTTGCGCATCTAACCACACGTAAAATTACATACATTACACTATTTTTTATCTCGGCTATTTAGTCGTGAACAAATTTTAAAAAACATGAAGGCTCAGTATAGTTAAGACAGTAACATATGTGAAAAAATCTTGGATTGTGGCTAACGCTATAACGCCCTTAAGGGGTATGCATTACCTTGAAGTTAAAAAAACAAATCGGCTTTCAACATTTTTTTCGTCTCAGGTATCGGAATGATAAGGTCGATCTATCGCACACAGATAATCTTGACACGTCACCGTTTTTTTTATTGCAAAATATATGCAGGGTGAGGCACATAAAATGTTACAGAGCAATAGCACCCAAACTATTGATCATATCCAAAAATGTTTCACAACAAAAGTTTCAGTGTTCGAGAAGGCCGTCATACTGGACCACCCTATTTTTTATCGGTGGAGGCGCTGAAGCTACGTCAAGGTCAACTCCACTTTTTAAAATGGAACCGTGTATTATTTTTCGATGACATTATTACCGATTTTAAGACGAATTCAGCGACCTACAACACAAGGTCATTCTTGTCACGCAAAGTATGAAAATAGTCGAAAAATCGAAAATATCGAAACAATCACTTTCAAAGGATCCACTAACCTTGGTTTAAGTCTACCTACAGAAGATGCTCGAAGTGATGACCCTCGACTTGTAAACACTTGTTTGATCGCTGTTTCCATTTCTTACGATACCAATGTTTCTTATCGGCAGCAAGTACGCATTTTCTGTTGACATATCAGTTAGTCACGCATTATCTTCTAATGTGAGTACATCGGATCGCGAAAATGAATGATTTTCAAGAATCTTTTGATATGTTGATGGTGCTGGGGGAATGCAGTAAACATTACAGAAACGCCCAAGATTTGTATACGGCTCGTTATCCGGATAGGCAACAAAAATCGCACATGGCTTTTAAGCGATTAGCTGACCGTTTCTGTCGCTTCGGTACAGTGAAACAAACACGAGTCAAACGTCGACCGATTGTTAATGAAAATAATGCGGCTGCTATCTTAGCTCTCGCTGCACTAAATTCACATGCGAGCAGCAGGCAAATGGAGAGAGAGAGTGGAATTAGTCAGCGATCTGTATGAAGAATCTTACATCAACACAAGTTCCATCCGTATCGTATGTCATTACATCAGGATTTGTTTAGCAATGATTTCCTAAATCGCGTCAATTTCGGGTCGATATTTAATGACGATTGTGGCGATAAAGTGCATTTTGTACAAAAAAGATTGAAATAAAAGATGTTTCTTTTTTAATTGACAATAAAAAATGTCTCTTTTATTTTTTTGCTAACTCCATTAGTATTGGAGATATGAACAAGGCACATTTTTATGAGAGATGCGGAACGATGAGTGAAAGGGACGAAACGATGAGTGAGAGGTGATGCGATTCATTTTCGTCGCTTATATCTCCATTACTAATGGAGCTAGTTAACAAATTAAACATATTTTATTAAAAATTCCTATCTATGAAATCCACTCCTTCGTCCTAATTGTTATTTGAAAAATTTAATTGTAAGAAAGTGCCTTGGTGTAATGACTACTTGCTTGAGATAAAATCACAATTACTTTATGTACCTTCAATCTGTGATTCCTGCGCCGTATAACAATCAAACAGCCTGATTGGACAAAGTCATATCAATGCCCTTAAAAACCATACAATGCACCGCGCAGCGTTACAGCCGTAACGCAACAGGACGTTCTGACCTGCACCACTAAAATCATCATAACTCAGTCAATTTTTGAAATTTTCACAAAATCTTTTAACCAAATCAAAGTTAAGACTTTACGCAATACACCAAAAATCGGTTTTTTGAAATTCCAAGGTTATGCATACCCCTTAAAAGACCATATTGGCGTAAGTCGACACTTACATAGTAAAGAATATTCTTGAATGTTAAATCCATTGTAACAAGATGTTAATTGGAATGCGAATAATCCCCTACGGAAATTGTTATAGGAATCTAATTGGATTCCCATATACTTGTCCGTACTTGCTAATAGGGATCCAACGGGTCATCGCATTAAATCCCTATACTAAAACGTCACGCTCCTACATTGGATCTATAGGGATTCCGCATTGGAATCCAATGTACGACTCTATTTTTGATTGGATGTAGGGACTCTGAACCGAATCCGATACGATTCTTGATGAATACCAAAGCATTCTGTACGTTGAATTTTCTGTAAAAAAAAGATATAGATTCTTAAGGACGTCCTCTAGTGTGTCTGGTGAAAAAAAAAGTTTTCTCTTTCTTTTCATATTCTTATAGGTTGGGGTCTTAAGGGTGTGTCTTTGAAATTTGAAAGTGAAATTCGTAAAAATACCCGAGCTACGAAGGTTTGGAGAAACTTTAAACGCGTTTTTCTCAAAACAACATTTTCCGAATCGGGCGTATATTTTTCTCAAAATCAAATGCGCCGATCGATTTGCAATTTTTTATTCGTGTAGAGCACATGTCAGGCTATCGTTCGGCTCTCCATTTTTTTTATTGCTTTATAATTAATATTCTCCCGGCCGCGAGAAGTGATTTTTTGTACAAATTAGTGTATACTTTTTTTCAAACGCCGTCATGTCGTAAATTTTTCATAATATTTTTTAATAGATGGCCGAACGATAGCCACATTCGTGAAGAATAGTGTTACATTTTTTTAGATGACAAGGCCAGTCGCTATCACAACGCTCGACGATAAAACAATTTCGCGACACGGCCTGCGGGACGTCAAATATCATGTACAATTACGAAGAAAAAGCTTCGAAAAAATGTAAGATGTTACGTCAAACATGTATAAATATAACTGTGGAATACTAACACACTGTAGATTTAACCGTTTCTCTAAATTTGATTCATGTTTGGCACTCTCATGACACACTCATATTTTGCCAGGGCTTTGACACACTGGGTTAATTTAACCCGGACAGTACTTCACCTACCTACCCTTAAGGTAGTTCTGTAGGTACTAGTATGAGCCAAAAGTTTCGGTCGAAGCGTATAGTAACATCCAATGCCTATACGATGCTATTGGTTGTAAATTTTTGACAGAGCTTGTACCCTCTATATGTCCCACACATTCGCACCTCATGCATAGATAGGTCTCATATTCGTATAAAGAGCGGCGCTGCAATCGTGGCAACAGCGCGATTTTCCTGCTGTCATAGCGTTGAGCTTCCTACGATCCGTCTTTCGCCAAATATTTTATATAAATAAAAAGAAGCGTGAAAATCTCAACACAAATGCGATACAAAGAAAAGTTTAGAAGAAACAAGGCGCTTGTTAAAAGACTGAAAGCTCTGACAGCCATGTGTCAAGCGAATGCGGCTAAACGCGATGAGAATAACCATAACCTCAACGAACAGCAACAAAAATTCGAAGGACGTTGGATCGTGGATTTACAACATCTTGCCGACAGTTTAAATTGTATTCGCTGTAACAAAGACAAATACATGCATAAATTGAACAAATTAAATTTGTTTGCAGAATAAATTTATTTCACATCCGTCTCAGAATTACTAGAACTCGGGGGAAAAAAACACGCTTCGAGTTCCCAGACCACGCGCCGGTCAGCTGGCTGCAGCGTACACTGTTGCCATTCCGCTACAGATGGTTGGGCCCGAGTTCGGTGTGGAATAAAATGACCACTTTTCATAAGCCGATATCTCCGAAACTAAATGGCCAAAGATGGTCATTTTTTTAAAAATGAATCCCGCAATAGTACTGCGTACACGTGTGTTTTTATTTTGAAATCCTAAGATCCGTTTAGAACCTGTATCGACAAATGCGAGCAAACTCCTATCAGTTTACGTGTTAGGTACAGGGATTGCGTACAAAAATACTCATATTCAATTGCAATTATCTCATGAAGTAAACGGTCAATCGAATTGAATTTTTGGGCACCAGTCCACGATTGTCATATCTACACCATACTTAGTTTTCAGCCAATTCCTAAGATTTGACCAAAACTACAGAACTACCTTAACAACCCTTCGATCGGTTTTTATTGAAAAAAATCCGGGATACACTGTAAACTTTTCTTAAAATGTCTGTATAATTAAAATTGAATTTTGTTAAAAATTATTGACATATCAAATGATTGACATATAAAATAAATACACACAAAAATTATTGACATCTAAATTTGAATTCTTGTTACAAATTATTGACAACTCTCAATTTTGGGCAAGTGAACATTTTATTTCAAATTCGTCCGGGTCAAAATGACCCAGTGTGTCAAGGAAGGGTTAAAGAAGTATAAAGCGCTTAACCCTTTGCACTCGAAGCCTTTTTCGCTCGGATAGAAAGTGGAGGGTCACCCCTCGAGTGCAAAGGGTTAAAAGGTATATCTACGAAATCGCTTGAATGACATCACTGAAAATCCACTGTACGTATCGTTTGTTACTTATTTGACTGCACTTTGACATAACGTCACCACACACGTACACGCCCACGAGACGTACAGGTTATGTTTCAACACGCCAAGTGTTTTCTCATGACTTTTCACACATTTTCGATCCTGAACGTGATAAGAATTCTCAAACGGCGTTCATCGGGGAACAGTACAGAATCCAATTAGATCCCATTGGAGATTCCCTATGTGCCCTATCCCTAACAAATCCCTATAGAGATGTGGGTGCATCTTGGGATTCCCCAACCAGTTTCTGCCCGGGTTCACGGCAGAATATTTTTTTCTTCTTGGAGATCGAACTAATTCCGGTTGAGAATAAAAAATAAAATATGCTGAAACGGCGTCAATTGGGAAATAGCACGAATCCACTTAGATTCCAATGCGGACTCTCTACGTGCGACGTCTCTATCAAATCCCTATAGGGATGCGGTAGGATCTAGGTACTCCCCAAAAAATTTCTGCACGAAATTCTGTCATTTTTCATATACAGTTATATGAAGAATTAATTCTCTCAATTGACGCTACGTCAGAAAAGAACTTATTGTTAGCACTATCATGTAAAAAAAAAACGAGGGGACCGGAAAATAAATCTTGACTCGTAATTGTATAGGGTGTCTCAAAATGACCTGACACTTTCATTTATTGATAAAACGTATTATTTATTTGAAAAGTACGAATATTTTTATTTTAATATAAGGTGCCATCGTGGAGGTCCTGTGTGCAACACACATTCGCATTTTATTGGCGTTTGCAAAAGTAAACGCGAATAAAATGTTAAAATAAAATTGAAAAACTTTTAAAAGTTTGAAAAAAATAAAAAAAGATAAGAACTTTTCGATATATCTTATGTTTTATAGATTAAAATGTTCATGGATAGATACGGCAAAGCCCAGCGTATTCTCATGTTGCGCGTAACCAAACGTAATTTAGCTCAACGATATTTCCAAGCTCTTTCGCACGCAAAAGTGAACATACCGTAAATGCAGGATATCACGACTTTTTTCCATAAAAATAATGTAAACTAGATATGGGTGCGAGAGTGATAGCAATCGCGTTATAATAGCCAAATGAGAGAGAGAGAGAGAGAGAGAGAGACTGTCGCCGAATGATTTCACATTACCTTAAATACCAACCGTCCACAGACCGAACCAAATTTATAAACGGAATGTTCAATTCATATTTTACCGTTTACACGAATCAAAGCTGGGAAATTTTTTATAGAGGAATTACTAAAAAAATAAACCGGTCTAGATAAGATTTTTCCCGAAATGAAAAAGCAGTATTATTCTATAGGAATCCATTTACATCTAATTTTTACTGCATAATCCCGAAGAATACCTTATGAAAGATGTTTCAAATCCGTGAAAATGCCAACTTCCCCTACGCAACTGTTAGTTCACACCAACTCGTTTATTTTCAACACATCCAAACCCTCAGGTTTCTCCAAAGTAACATACACTTTCAAAGGGAAATTTCTTTGCATAAATTATGAAAACGAGATATTATTTTTCAAAGTACACTCACTTAAAATTCTTTTAAATAATTATAAACATAATTTTTCGCTACGCTCATTTTCTCAAAGTGAAGTTTGCACGTATTATGCGGTACAAGTGCCTCACGGTTCACGTTTCCATCATTGTCGCTTAATGATAATCCACTTAACACCACAGCGGAGAATGGTCTGTGTCAAAACGCCTCGGGTCGGGTCGTTATGGTCATAGATGTGAAAAGCCCGCGATAATTTACGACACTAGCTCTCTCTCTTTTTCTCTCTCCCACTCTTTTGCTCTCCCTCCCCCCCCCCATCTCTCTCTCTCTGCCTATCTCTCTTTTTCTCTCCCTTCCGCACGAGCCCGGTGTGCGTCACAAATTCGGCAATTGCCCCGAATGTTCTCTACATCCCACTGTCATTGACTTTCCTGCACTTTTGGCTGGTATACGGGTTCGTCACACACGTGGCTGTTCAGCTACAGCGGATTCGCTAATGGGCAATTTTCGTTCGGACATGTGTGCCCGACCGAAAGCCTTCAACAGATGAACTATCCGCATCCATATACGACGATTTTCATTCTGTCCTCGGTTAATTCCCGAAACGATTTTGCATTAGCACGAAAACGCCGTCACGCGACAAAGAATTACAAAACAAAAAGTCGAATTCTGAGCTCTTCGCTTCCTCATAATCATTACGATACATCGGGCGTTACTCATGAGATGGTTTATTCCTCAATTGGTTTTGTTTGCACATTTTTTTATGGAATCGTGTTCGGAATGTTCCGAATAGTCAAAAAGTAGCCTTTGGAATGAATGTCCGGAAATATGTTGGTATATGCATATACCAACAAATATAGACATGTGTGAATTCTTCCTTGGCAATACGAATACCCTTACGAATTGTATGGAATAAGGTTTAGGGGAGGGTAGGGATTTGCACTTTTGAAAAATCGATTTTTTGTCTTTTCTTATAGTTAAACATTGCAAGAATATAATCCCAAGATTTCAAGTCAATCAGAGCAAAACTCTTGAAGTTATTGACAATTTAGTCCCGCTCCTCTAACACTGTAGCTCCGGACTTCTCTAAACTTCAAACCGCGTTTTTCTCGAAACCACTTTTTCAAAGTCCGTGTTCACTGCCATTTGAAAAATACATGACCGATTTATTTCAAACTTGGTACACACTTCCTACATATAAAATACCACCCCCAACGGTTAGTTTGAGATTTTTTTACATTAAGGGGGTTTTTTACCCCCAAAATGGCGGATTTTTTCGTGAAAAATAGCACTTTTCACTTTACATGACCACCAAAAATTTAGAAATTAAACAAATTATCAAAGACCGTTGGGGGTGGATTTGATGATACTTTGACTAAATTTTAATGGTACTCGATTTCAGATAATTTCTAGCTGAGATACAGTGAACACCGCAAATCGTGTTTTTCCAAAGGCGTTCTTGAAAAAGCTTTGACACCGGCTTGTTTGTGGATATTTTCGCGCACAAATTTCACGGAATGTTCTTGAAATGACACTTAACAATGTACAAAAGGTTTCAATAAATTTACTCTATGCATATAGATGAAAAAAATGTACAAAAAAGTGTTTTTTTTTTCACGCTGAAACCCCTACCCTACGCTCAATTTTCTCCCATTATCAAATCATCGTCAAGTTACTCTTTGGATAAAGGAGCGTATATTCTAGATACTTACGTAGGGCCACCGAAACAAACATATATATAACCGAACCCGGATAATCATGTTACCTTCTGTGTATTGCAATATTAAGGGTGTATTGTAGTGTGTCTGGTAAAAAAAAACCGCCTAACATGACTTCTTCGAAGCTGAAGAAGGTGTACTGTACCGCCCTGGTATAGCGGACTGAAGGTAAATAGCTTAAATCAGTGAATATCCACCCTATAGTTGTCTGAGAAACGTTAAACGCGTTTTTCTCATAACAAGGTTTTTTTTAATCGGGCGTGTACTTTTCGCAAAATTGACTGGCCTGATCGACTTACAATTTTGAACACATGTACAGTACATATCGGGCTACCGTTCGGGGCTCTATCTTTTTTATTGTTTTATTATTACTATTTTTCCGGGTCGCGAAAAGTGAACATTTTATCGTAAAAATCAGAGTACTCTTTTTCACACGCCGCCATTTCGTAAATTTTTCTTAAATTTTTTGTATTAGAGTGCCGAACGATAACCACATTGGTATGATTAGAATGATTAAAAATCGTTTATTTCAGATGACAAAGACGGCCACAATCACAACCCGCGACGATGAAAAAATTTCGCGACATGACCTCCGCAACATCAAATATTATTTACAATTTCGAATAAAATGCTTTGAACAAATTTTAAATATTACTTCAAACATGTATAAATATAACTGTGTATATATATATAACTGTAAATATAACTGTAAATACGAATATTAAATACTATATAACTGTAAATACTAATATTAAATACTAAAATAGTATATATAACTGTAAATACTAATATTGCAGATTTAACCGTTGCTGTAAATTGAATTCCTAAAAAATCTTGAAAATGGGTGCTTACACAAGAATACGACGTTAAGAAAAATAAAAAAATACTGTGAATATTGCGGAAGTTTAGGCATTGCTGCACTCGCTCTGGTCAAAGCACAATCACTAAACAGCCCTGCAAGCGATAAGCATCAAATATGTACAACCGGTCCATATATGTAGACTAGGGTAGCACAAATTTGAGCTCTATTTTTTTTCGTTTCTCTCACCATCCAATTATCTATTTTAAAGAGAAAACCAATTGTCGCGAAAGCTGCAAGCGGTCAACAAATATTTGCAGGTTGCGCAAGCCTCCAAAAAATTCAAATTTTCATTAAAAAATCGATTTTTTTATCGTTCACTTCTTACCTATGAATTGTACGTTTTATAATTTTCAAATTAAGCTCGCGAAAGTTCTAGCCGGCCAATGAATATTTAGTGGTCACTCAAAAGCTTCGAAATTTCCAATTGTGGCGAATTTTTGTTCTCTTCTCAATCATAAATTTAACACTTTGTAAAATGTTCAAAATAATTAAGCCTTTTTTTTGTAGAAACGGATTTTTTAAATTTACCTCACACTTCTACCCGATAAAACGGGAAAACAAAGGTTATCATTCTTGGGTTAGTAGTGTGAAGTAAATTTGAAAAATCTGTTCCGAAAGAAAAACGATTAATTGTTTTGAAAATTTTACAAAGCGTCAAATATATCAGTGAGAAGAGTCAAAAACATTGGCAATTTCGAAGCTTTTGGACGACCACTAAAAATTTATTAACCGGCTAGAGCTTTCGCAAGATTAATTTAAAAATTATAAAGCGTAAAATTCATGGGTGAGAAGTGAACGAAAAAAAATCGATTTTTTATTGAAATTTGAATTTTTGGGAGGCTTGAGCGACCTCTAAATATTTCTTGGCCGCTCGCAGCTTTCGTGACAATTTTTTTTTTTTCTTTAAAGCGGACAATTGGATGGTGAGTTGAGTAAGGCGTTGAGGAAAAAAATAGAGCTCAAATTTGTGCCACCCTAATGTAGACACATGTGTATATGTGACATACTAGAGATACAGCAAACAGATTATATACGCCGTGACTGTGAAGATGATAAGGTTGCCAAATTCGTCCTTGAAAGTTGCTATTACAAAAATTCATCTGCAAGCCCCACTTTTTCCAGTTGTATGGTGAATATTTTGTTCAAGATATATTTTTTAAGAACCCGAATATTAAAAAATTAACTGATTTTCTTTTACAATGAAGTAAACATACATTCCAGTATACTGGACAAATTTGGAGCCACGTTATTGAACTTTTATGATAAAATTGCGACTTTGAAAATCGTTTGAAAAAGACTACTCTGATTTTTACAATAAAATGTTCACTTCTCGTGGCCCGGCCAAATAGTAATTATGAAGCAACAAAAAAGATGGACGGCCGAACAATAACCACATTAGTAAGGAATAGAATTTTTTCTAATCGTTCGTTTCAGGTGACTAGGACTTCCGTAATCACAACGACAGACCATAAAAAAATCGCGCATATGACCTGCGCAACATCAAATATGATGCACAATTTCGAATTAAATGGTTTGCAAAAATGTAAGATGTCATTCAAACATATATAAATGTAAGCTACTAACAATGTAGACTCGACCATTTCTCCTAATTCAATTCCCGAAAAATCACGTTGAAAGTGGGTTTTCACACTACAATACGGCCTTAACGAAAATCGCTAATAAGGTTAAGATGTCATTGCATCGTGAAATTTCTGAAAATCATAATTCAAGTATAATGTAGGATAAAGCCTACAAATTGCAAAGTTCCACATTGTTTCGTTACAATTTTATTTAGCTAACATAGCTTCTTCAAGGAGAAATCTAGAGTTGAACAACGAGCATTTCCATGTACAAGCTTTAGAAGTTTAAAAGATTTGTAACTAAAACGAAATAATAACAAAGTAGAGTATAAACTTTCATTTCCCACGCTTATTCCAAAATATCTTATCCTTTTTAAATTCGACGTAAGATCTTATTATCGCTTATAAAGCTGACTGCGTTACGTTCCAACTAGAGCCCGGGAAAATTGCCCAAATCTATGCCGATACTTGTCCAATTCGTCATTTATCACTACAATGTTAAAATTCGTATAAATATATATAAACAGTATAAAACCACAAATTCACATAAACTGTATAAAAATAGAGAGGAAATAAATAGTGCTTTACGCGTGAGTTCGTTTGGTACACGTTAGTTTTCTCTGCATCACATAAACTATACTGTTTTCTAACATTTTACGAACTAACAATGGTGAAAAAATATTTAATTAATTTTTTTTGCGAAAGCGATCTATTCATATTAAGCTATGCGTTCCTTCATAATAAGCAATTTGAAAATTCTTGTATTGAAACAAATATAAGCGTTAACGGGTCTGCATAAGCTCAGGGCCCAAGAATCAGAACTATTTTAAATATTTTTCTCAGATGAGAGTATTGGGACAACGAAGTACAAATTTCGAACACAATTAATACGTAGTATCGACAAGCTCGAGTTTCGTTAATAAAAAAAAAACATTGATTAAAAATGAAGTTATTATTATGCAGGCAGACTGCCGGCGTTGCTGCATGGCCAATCAATGTAGGCGATTCTAGCAACTACGGTGATCTTAAAGGGGCAAATACATTAAAAAATAGCGGATGTTCATGATTTTTTTTTGCAGGAAAGATTTCTTCATCATGCCTGAGACTTAGGGTATGTTTTATCAGTACTTTTGGCTATTGCATGGTACTTTTTGTTTTATTAATCTTCAAAAATGGCGTATAGCATGCCTTCTAAACTAGCGTTTTGAAAATACAGTATACATAAAAAAATTATCCACAGTTTCTGATGAAATTTAGTATAAATATTTCTAATCTCATTATCTAAACCGTGACCCCGAATGTTGAAGAAAATTTATTTTAAAAAAGTACCCTTCATTGGAAAATGTAGCCACTTTATTCGGAAAATTCAATCGTTTCGTTTCAAATCGTACCATCTCATCTATTTACAAAATTTCTCACTTTTTCTTCGTTCATATTCTGCGTATGAGTGTCAATGAAAGAAAAATCTTCGTTGGTTTTTTTTCAGTTCAATCCCGCTGGCGCTATGTGTCAGGCCGGCTGACAACATTCGCTGCAACCCGTTTCGCAAACCGTGCCATAACTTCGCCATTTTTAAAGATTAATTTTAAAAAATACCATTTAACAGTCAAAAGTAGTAATAAAACATACCCTAAGTCTCAAATCAATCATAAACTCTTTCCTTTAAAAGAAAAATCATGAAAATCAGCCGTTTTTTATTCGCCTAAAGTTACCCCCCCCCCCCCCCCCCCTCCCAATACATAATCCTGGCAGGCTTGATATTTTCAAGCGAAAAAATTGATTAAAAATAAAGTGTATATGATTTTAACTTTACTTTTCATTTGATTTTACGATTATAAATACTATAAATCATAAGTCTATATGATTTTACTTTGGTTTACTTTACTTTAGTTTGATTTCACTAATGATTAGCCTTTGACAATAATGGTCGTGATATGACAAAATGTCAATGACGGGCGTCGAGACGTGGAGACGAAGCACAGACGACTGCCTGTTTCTCGCTCTATAGACAGAAATACATATTACTCTGGTTTATTCATATATACATATACACACACACACACGTATAAAATACCATGAACTACCATCAGCAATCCAGAAGCACACCAGCAAAAAGGTCGTTTGATCTTCAAATCGGTTCGCAGAGCCCATTGTGAATTGTATCTACTTCCCTTACGCCTCTCCAACCCTCCGCGACAACCCACTTTATGTTCATCTTTATCGCACGCACACTACCACGAATTGCGCTCAATTCTCCTTTTCCATCAAGAACGAGATCCTTTCCCACTTATCTGACACTGGCTTTGGCCTACCACCATCCTACCAATCTTCTATCTCGATCGTTTCACCACCAAAGCCTCCTCAATCCCCTCTTTCTTCCCTCTTTTCATCAAATTTAATAGTCACCCATTCTCGATATAACGTCAACGAAGCGAGAACGAGAGAACGAATTCATATGGTTCATCACCCCTCCACAACGAGCCTACTCTCCTTTGTTTCTTTTTATCTCTCTTTGTGCCTTATTCTTTAATTTGTAACTTCAATTTTCATAAATTTTCGCAAAGGTGCACTATTTTCGGATAAATTCACGATATGAATGAGAATGATACACTTGAAAGAATTTTGAAGTGGAGACATACCATGGTATAGAAAAATTAAAATAGCAATATGGAAACAATTTAAATTGTCCATTGTCATAACAATGATGGATAGAAGCCAGTAAAACTTGCTCGCAATACTTTATAAAATAAAGTCGCTAATATTTGGCAAATAGAAGACAAACAAATACCACGTATGTATGTCGTTGATGGAAAGTACGAAACAATTGAGACTTACTGGGATTTCCCAATTTCCGTAGATGGAAAATCAAACGATCATTTTCAGAAAATCTGGATACCGAATACGAATACGCCCGAGAGGCGATCAAGCTAATCAGTATTAAAGTCTGTGAGTATAAGAGGCACCCATGGACACGAAGGAGTGAGGAATTATACGAATGGACTGACCGTGCTTAAAATTGAAAATATAAATCTTTTTAGTAGACATTGAGGACGTATATCCGGATCAATAACAGGTCAAGAAATGCTCCAGAACGTATTTCTCGTTTACTCCGCAATTATTTTAGGAAAGAATCGCCCTACGGGCACTCGGTACGTCCCACAACCGTAAAATCCGTTGTTTGAAATGCTGCGAAAATTTTAATATCAGCAGGAACTATCTAGTAATAATTTCTTCAATGTTCTCCAAAATTTGGTTTCGAGCCATACTCGAGGAACCTTCGCGTTCGATGTCAATGGAGCCCGATTTGCAGCCATGGTACTGCATTCAGCGATTTTTTTGCATTGGCATTGGGATTTTATTTGTTTGAGCATACCAAAAAAATGAGGTTTGGAGGATTTATTCCACATGCGTTGACCTATAGAGAAAAAAAAATTATGAAAAATAAATACAATTTGGCGGATCCGTTGTGGTTAAACTAAAAGAAAGGTCGCGAGGTGTCCGCCTCCGATTTCGATGAAATTCGGCATGTTTGTAGAATGGGTCATAACAGGTGACGCGTATTTTTTATATCGACGGAACTTGATTTTTAAGGGGTGAAACGCACCCTCGAAAATAGGGGTGTTTTTCGTTTTTCGTCGATAATTTTTTAACGAAACCGGGTACGAAAAAAGTTCAAATTGCAACAAGTTGTTATTTTCCGAGTATTATATATTGGCGATGAGAACGGTGCAGATAACAACAAATTTCACATTGTTTATTGCAAAAAAGCAATTTTTCATGCGTATCTTCGAGAGTTTTTAACCGAATGGGATGTAAATTTTCATACATGTAGACGATGGAGATGTAGTAGATACGTGTTTTTTTTGTTTTTGTGATATCTCACAATTAGGGGGCTGAAACTGCCCATCAATTTTTACCAAGAGTTTCGTATGATCAGCTAACCTTTTGCGATTCCGAGTTAAGGGGCCAGTCCACTTTGGAGCCACGAAAAAGGCTATTTTCGCAATTTTTTAAAGAATTTTATAAAAGATATGAATATAAAAGTTGTTGGGTCTGATAAATAAAGTCTTGAAATACATTTTTTAAAAAACTTGATTAATTTTTATTCATTTTTAAGTACAACAACTATAGTTGAACGTAACGCCCCAAAAATAGGTAGGTCAGGTAGCTCCATCACGACTTGGCAACGGCTTGTCTGGAACAAAAAAATGAAAGTCCATTAGGTTCAGTATGACACCACCTACAAAATGACTCTCGGATATAAAGTATTATTAAAAAATTAAAAAATGGAAGATGAAAACGAAAAAAGTATTTAAAAAACGGAGTTTTCGCAGTTTTTCGCAAAAAAAAGAGTAAAAATCAAAATTTTAGTATAAACTTCAAACGCGTTTTTCTCGAAACGCATCTATCGCATATCAGCGCACTTCTAAATAAAGCTGAAGAATTTATAGAAACGGTGAACGTCAGCATAGCCAAGGTTGGGGCTGAAAACACATTTAATCCTTATCGAAGTGGATTTAGAGCTACATACAGGTCGGTCATTGGCGAAAGAAGGGCAGAAATCCTTAGAGACAGTAGTGCAATCGAAAACATCGACAACATACAGTTATACTACGCAGTGTTTGATTTCTGCGAGTGGCAAGGTGTAGGCACCCATGTTGGTTGTTTTAAACGAACCTACTGTCAAAATTGGACCTCAATCGGAACAAACTATGTTCAGAGCAGAAAATATAATTCTACAGGCTTCGAAATCTGGAAAATTGAGGGCTAATCATTTCAAGCGTTGGTTTCAAAAAGTATATATTCCTAATACGGGTCCAAAAATGATAAAACTTCTGTATTTTTGGAGCGATCAATATCCAACTGCATTTCAAGAAATGGATATACAAGGCAAATACCCGAGTAGAAATATTGCTCCGACTGCAAAAAAGACCTGATTAGGCATCCTGATTTTTTTTCACGCCTTGATCATGATTTTTGATCAAGCCCTGATAATGTTTGTGACACTTTTTCTGATTTTGGTCTGATCAGGGTAAAAAATCAAGGTCTGATCAGGCTGAAAAGTGAAGGCCTGACATACAGTCCAAAGAGTTCGCTGCGGCTTCGGAAACCACCATCTCATCACATTCTTCATTGCACTATCAAAAAAATATTTAATTTGAATAGGATCTATTTAAATCAAATAGGTTTTTTACTACAATCACATTTGTTTCAAATATATTGTTTAGAATATTCAACAGAATATTTAATAAATCCAAAATAAATTGAAATACGTAATTTAGAGTTCTACCATAATGATTTTGTATCATAATCCGTCATTCCCTGGCCGTCAGAATAGATTTTTTTAAAGAAAATATTTTTGCATCCACTTGGGATCAAACCTAGAACCTACCTACCTATAGCTACGCACGCTGCCCCTATGCTACCGAGTAATTGTGGCATTTCGGTGGCATAAGAGACCACATCAATTCCTATAATTATTTGTTGTAACACATGATCTATATCAACTGGTTAATATCATTGTCATAATTAGAGAGTTTTATCAAATATCATGCTATAGATCTTTCAAACATAACCTATATATATATATATAACTCCTCTCTCTCTCCACCCCTCTCTACCCCCGCCCCCTTCGATGTGCGTATTACGGACCATTAATTCAATCAAACAGAAAAATGTTTGTCTGTATGAAAATTCTATTTAATTCAATTTTTTAAAATTAAATAGATATATTTAGTGGATTCGAATAAATTGTTTTTTGAACAGAGGAAACCGAATCAGATTTATTAGGAATAATAAAAAATGTACACATAGAGTGAACAAAATGTCTCGACGTTTTGACGACGGGCTAATATATATGGTTCGTCTGGTGTTTGATAAAAGTTTGGGGGGGTAAAAGGCGTCAAACTGTATATAGGTCCAGTTACTTGATAATTGCTTGAAGCTAGCCAGATCAGGCGAATTAAATCAAGCCGTAAGTTCAGTTTCCTGACCATCACCTGAAGATAGTCTGCTCAGGCGAATTTATGCAAGCCGTAAGTCCATTTACTTGACCATCGTCTGAAGCTAGCTGGATCAGGCAACTGGAGGCAACAATACATCCAGTTGCCTACCTATCACCTGACACCAACCGGATCAGGCAAATTGAGGCATATCTTAAGTAAGGCCTTCGTACTACAACGTGATCAGACCCGGATCAAATATCCAGCCAGCCTTACAATATTTCTACTCGGGTATATTAAATTTCTAACTATTCCAGCAGGTAAATATATTGCACCACTTTTATTAGTTCTGTAGACAATCAGTTCACATTACAATTAACAATTCTTGTAGATGAAATGAAAATGATACAGCCCTGTGATGTTTATGGTTTTCGTGTATGGAAAAACATCGTCCAACACTTTTCTGACATAGTAATATTATAGAATAACGACGTCAATTTGCACTTGAGAGACAATATTCTTAAGTTACAATCTCTTACACACAAGTAGTTTTCTTCTCCACGGCTTACAAAGCTTTTTAAATATGCAGGGTATGAAAGCGGTTACGAAGAAAAAAACCACAAAACTTCGAAAATCTGGTAGAATTTAGCTTTTCTCAAAATGCACTGACATGCGATATATGTGGCGAAGCAGCTATTATCACTGCTGCGTGGTGGAAGAATTCTCTTTGTTTCAAACACTTTTATCATGACTATCATTATTGTAATAAGTATGATCCTTAAGAAATATACAGTTCAAACATTTGTTAAATAAGTGAGCGCGAAAACTTTTTTCCCATTATATTATTATCTTCAAAGGCAGTACGTATCGAGGGAGAATTTCTTCGTAAATATACAATTGTAATCGAGTTGCTTTCCGAAGCACGAAGTTAGTATGTGATTGCGAAAGGCATACCTATTTATGTGCCCATATTATCAAAAAATTGAAGAGTGATTTTCACCAGTTGGTCACGAATTATTGCAATAAACAATACGCTATTTGTTGTTCTACTCATCGTTATTATCATGAACATCTAGCAGTCGAAGAATACAACATTTTTCCCTTTGAACTATATTTTTATCACGGACTGTTCACAAGTTATAGAAAGAAAAAAAGTTTTTAAGGGAGCGGTTGGCCCCTTACAAGTGCCGTTCTGCCAAAACGAGAAAATTCGTATGGAATATTTTGACTCGTTGTACTTTCATTGTAACCCACTTTGTAACATTTTGTCCATGTCGGAAGGTAAGAACCTTAAGCGTTTTCCGTGTGAGAGAGAGGCGGGAGGGGGTGGAGGGAGCATAATTTACACAAATATGCAATCAAGTCATAGAACGAGCTAATATTAACGTGAATTTAACCCGGAATCGCAAAAGGCTAGCTGATTATATCATGCTCTTGGATAAAAATCGAAGGGCAGTTTCAACCCCTTAATTGTGAGATATTGGAAATACAAAAAACATGTATCTGCTACTTTTCCATCCGCTATATGTGTGCAAATTTACATCCCAATCGGTTAAGAATTGTCGAAGATACGCATAAAAAAATTGCAATAAACAATATGAAATTTGTTGTTATGTGCACCGTTCTCATCTCCATTATATAGTACTCGGAAAATAAAAAATTGTTGCAATTTGAAACTTTTTCGTATCTCATTCCGTTGAAAAATTATCGCCGAAAAACGAAAAACACCCCCAGTTTAGAGGGTGCGTTTCACTCCCCAAAAATCGGGTTCCTCCGATATAAGAAAAATACGTACCGCCTATTTTGACCCATTCTACAACCATACCAAATTTAATCGAAACCGGAGAGGGACACCACGTGACCTTTCTTTCAACTCTTCAAAGCATGCATTTTTCTTCACGTGCACGTTTTTTGCACTTTCGTTATTGATGGGACCCGCTACGTGAAAAATAAAAATTCAATAGGTATGTTTTAGAAGTTATTGAAGTCCTAGGAACCTTGAAACGCATTTACAATCGCCATATTTAATTTAAAAAAACACATTTGAATCGTCAAAATCTGAATTGAGTTAGTGAACCTAAACCAGTGTTACACTATGCCACGAAGGGTTAAGCAGGCCCTAGACCTACAACACCATTGTACAATACTTTTATTGCGCAATAATATTGAATAACACGTTGAACCCAAACGATCATTTATTATCACGCAATAACTTTGACGGCTCATAAGCGTCAATGTTTTCGCTTGAGCAAGACCTCCCTAGAGTATAGCGCAATGCCAACCCTACACGATGTAATGGAAAAATATGGTGCAATAATATTTAAACTGCCTCAAATTTTTGTTCAATTATTGCGCGATATTCGATACTAACCCTTAACGGTCAAAAACGTTGCGCAATTCGTAATATTGTGCAATATAGTTGAATGATTAAACGAACTTACCTGTAAGTGAAGTTCCATCATAATAGTATGTAGCGTATCTTCCGATTCGTCAAATTGTAGTACCCCCTGCCTTACACCGGTGTCGCCACACGTTACAGACCGAAAAAAGACTCACCGCCACCACCGCGACCACGGTCTCAGGTTCAGAGTCTCTCAATCTTTCAGAGAATTTTTTGCATTTGTATTTTTATTAACTTGCATAAAAAACACGGGAATGAGAGATGGAAGAAAAAAATTGAGGCAAGTGGCTTTGAACCTACAACAACGCGAGTATGAGGCAACTATATTAGAAAGTTTATTTGTTTGATTACGATTAGGATCTTTTGTTTTATTGTATTAATCGAAACTGACTGGACTAACACCTTTTCCTGGCCCTTCTAAAAGTGTTTCGAACTCATAATAAATATCCGCGTAACAAACATGAAGGTGGGACAGAGATAGATAGAAGCATGGCCGACTAGTGCTGGCTCTGTCTTCAATAAGCTACCTACCCCTTCCACTGGAGTTTCCAGACCTGTATGTAGACCGTGACCGCGACACTCGATCTCGTCTGGATCGTCATTCCTGTATTGTCGTTACTTATAGGGACTCTTCATATGAAACACGTGCAAGATCGAGAAACTAAATTTGTTTACAAGGGTTGGACCTGATCTCTCGGAAGAGGTGCTACATACAATTATGATAGAACTTCACTGACAGGTAAGTTCGTTTGATCATTCAATTGTATTTCGCGCCTCTTCCTCGAGATCAAATGGTAGCTGTTTAACGTTGGTTACGAATCATTTACCGGACACAAAAGATTTCCATAAACTTCTTTATTCTCCCCAAACGGGAGTGATCATATGCCTATGAGGACCATTACCCCTTGACCACATATTTTTCATATAATTACTTTGAGTTTAACACTGTTAGACCAAATTCTCTCCGATCCGACACAATCTCTCTCTCATAAAATCTAGCAAAGCCTAGAGATCATTCCGTCCACCCGGCCATCTTTCGGATACAATCTAAACTAACAGCGCCTCTCTCCACCGATGAGGTCGCCGCGTGTCTAGTACTGTATGCCTCAAAAAAGCTAACGTCTATACCACTATCCTGTAATGTATTTTTTATCCAGTGACTCAGGGTTTTCGCTGAAACCGCTTATGTGGCTTTCTCAACGATGCTAAAAGCCGATTCTCCATACCTGTCAGCCCTTTAGTTCTCTCAAAGTAATCTTCAATAGTAATTGCTGGACAAATTAATGGGTCCTCCTTGAAGAAGGGTAGGGTCACGAGCGGTCGCGCTCTGTTCCCAAAGGGGTTTTGACTCTTTCTGAGATTTTGATTTCCACCGATCCCCTCTTGACATGGTATTCCGAATATCGATAAGCGTCAAGATCTGCATACGATGTCCAGTCGTCAGCGCCAGAAGTGTGACTAGTTTGCACGCCAATGTGTCTAAACGAAGTCTATCATTTGGGGCCCCATTTCTTAAATTCGTCCAGGACCACGTGGGTCCCACGTATAGTCGTATCTTGCTCTTGGATATCTCGGTTTTCAAACTTCCTTAAAAAATCTCTTAACCCTGGGATCCACTCTCAGCTCTGGACCGTATCAAAGCCCAATGGGTGAGCGAAAACAATGAGCCATATGAAGCTTCGTTATCAAACTCCTTAGTGAGGAATCTCAGCATCTGCTCGACCGAGGTCCTCAGAGGATCCGTGCGTTCCTTCTGATTGAAAGTCCACCATCTTTTCAACGCTGTCTCATACTGCCTCAGCGATTATTCACACAATGATGCCATGAGGATGTTTAAACTCCTTTCAGGCACTGATCTGGTACTCGGTACTCGTTTGATGAGTCCTGACGATAGGGTAAGACTCTTTCACAATGGATGGGATGCCCTGCTTAAGAATGTTAATAAATTAAAATCTGGCTTGAAAAGAATAGGGTCTGTTTCGAGTATTGATTCAAAGATTGGGAACCAATGCTGAACAAGCCAGTATGGTACCACCAATATCCCTTTGATTTTCCACTCTGATGTTATGAAGCGCGCGAAAAATTATGGAAAATGGAGGGAACGCATAGAAGAAAAAATCCCATTTCACTGTAAAGGCATCAATTGCCAAAGCTCCGGGATCTTCCATTCAAGAAATATACTTTGAACATCTACAATTCGTTCCGGATGCGAAGACGTCTATGTCTGGGCTTCCAAACTTCTGAATTTTTTTTAAAGCTTCGTCAGCTAAGGAACATTAAGTCTCGGCCTCTAGCTTGCGTAATTCCAAATCTGTCTCTTTGTTATCATCTGGCCGTATGCAAGACACGAAAACCCACAAATTTCGATATGATTTATTTATAGTATTTTATTGAGGTCTCAATTAGTTCATGGAGTAGTTCCAACGTATACCCTTGGGGATTTTTACGTATAATCCTTCCCAATTGAACTCTTCCCTATCACTCCCTACCCGCACTTCGCTAATCTAACCTAACTTCCGTTGCGTCCACAGCCGTCTTAGGCTACACTATACCGCATTTGCCGAGGGTACGGGGAAACTGTGGAAAACACGTATCGGTATAGACGGCCCTATATTCCTCTGATTCTCTGTTGCACAGACCTTAACTCAAGTTTCTACACCAAGGTATCAGAAGTATTGGCCTCCCGTTCGCTGGTCGATACGACCAGCCGATCTACGGCTAAGCGGTCACCGCTCCGAGTATTGGCTGCGCACAATGCTGCAACATACATTGCAGAATACAACAAAAGTTATTAAGTGCTATTACAACAACTACATTTGCTACTTTTTTCATCCTTAGACCCTATGTCGTAAGTGTCACGGTAATTAAGATATTTGTTTTCGTTTTTTCTTTAATTACCAGAAATTTCGCCTTTAAATCGTCATAACTTTTTTGTTTGTGGTTGTAATAGCACGAAATAACTTTTGGTGTGTTCTGCAATGTATATTTATCATAAATAAATAATTATTTGATACAATTGATTTCAAGAAAATGACTCATGGGCTTACAAAGTCTCAAAAATGCGTAAATGTATGAAAAATCTTAACTTCTCAATTCATTATACAAAAAAAACTAAAAGTTATTTTGAACTTAGCTTTGTTTCGAAAATTTCTCTAGTTTATACCTTTTCCAACGGTATTCTATATGTCAGAAGTTATACATTATGTGGTCAAAAGAAAGAGAATAAGTTTTTTTTATAATAAATTCAGGAGTTGAATTTTTTCATACATTCACAAATGTTTAAGACTCCAGTCTTAAACATTTGTGAATGTATGAAAAAATTCAACTCCTGAATTTATTATAAAAAAAACTCCAAGCACAAAAGTCACTTTCTTAAAACCAATTGTATCAAATAACCGTTTATTTATAATAAACATACATTGCAGAATTGAACAAAAGTTATTTCGTGCTATTAAAAGCAGAAATTAAAAAGTTATGACGATTTGAAGGCGAAATTTCGGGAGATAAAAAAAACGAAAAAAAAATCATATCTCTATTACCGTGACACTTAAGACATAGGGTCTAAGGGTGACAAAATTAGCAAATGTGCATTGGCAAATTAGCAAAAAAGCATTCAGACAGAGAAGGCGACAGGTAGGCAGGCTGAAGAGAATGGAAGAGAAAGAGAACGAGAGAAAAGAACAGAAGTCGTACGCGAGAGTGATAAAGGGTTAAAACGAACGGATGGCGTCGTTCATGTTATTGGCCCCCGCGGCCACGCCACTGTTGTGTCTGCGTGCTATCCCTAGGTTTGGATAGAACGTTTCAACAAAGCATAGAGAACAAAAAGAAGGAGATAGAAAAAGAGATCGCTTCAACTTATTGATTTATTGAGTTGAAAAAAAATATCGACTTTTTGTCTTCTCATGAAGCACAGTAGGTAGCAAAAACCCTATTTTTGTATTTTAGTGTTCTGCGAATATTGAAAACATAATCTGAACGAAAATAATTTAGTGCTAATGGATCACACGATACATCACTTTTTTTTAGTTGGTCAATTCTAATGAGACACAGTTAGATATTGAAGTCTTGGGAGTTACGGGAATACGTCTGGCTGAGGATGAAACACCAAGCCATCCACTGAGAAAAAAAAACCAATTGAATAAAAAAAAATATATTGGTTGATCCAAATAAATGTGCTGCTGCGGAGTGCCACCGATATATGAGATTGTTACAATACGATAAAATATTGGAAAATGTGATTGATTAAAATAACATATTATTTTATTTTAAAAAGCTCTTCTGTTCTCTGAATATCTCCAATATTTACACCAACAACTTTACAATTGAATTAACGAAATTTCAGTTAATAACACCAATAATATTGGATCAATGATTTCTTTTTTTCAGTGTACAGAAAGATTTGGCTCTGAAACTGAACGAGATAATATCATCAGGCCTCCTCAAAGAAGTGAGGACCGAAATCTTTCAAAAAATATTCGGAGAAGAGATGAGCGCGTTACGGCTACTTAAGGGGTTACCCCCACTTGCGATTTTGAAAAAATCGATTTTTTTTATTGCATTTTTTTGAAGTATAAGTATCTGAGAATATGTCCTGAAAATTTCAAGTCGATCCGAACAAAATTGACTGAGATATGAGCGTTGGAAGAGAAGAATCCGCGTTGAAAGAGCGTTGAAAGAGAAACTTTAAACGCGTTTTTCTCAAAATGGCATTTCTGAAGTCAGTGACCAAGATTACTCGAACACTAATGAACCGATCTTCTCGAAATTTTGCAGACGTATTTAATACATAAAAATGTAGTCTTTAATCGTTCGATTTTTTTTTTCGAAAAAAAATGGCCGTTTTATAGCCAAAAAACGGCCTTTTGTGTTCGTTAAAATCGAACCATTAACTTTGACTGTCCGCCATTATGTGAAAAATGAATATTTTTTAAAATCCTTCGATTAAAGACTAGTTTATACTTATATTTGACTAAATCCATCCGCATTTTTTTTTCAGATGATCTACTTCGCCGCAATGTTGGTCACCGCAAACCGTGTATTTAAAAACATTATTTCATTGACGGCCATTTGCCACTAAACAATGTAATATTTTTCAATAAAAAAATTACTGAAAGTTCTTCAAGATGTGTTTTTTTAGATATTGATCGATTAAAAAAGTTTTGTAGTTTTCTTTGAAAAAATTCATGATAAAGGCCTTTTTTTTGCACCACAAGTGGGGGTAACGCCTTAAAGTCAAATTGTCAAACTACTACAAAAGTCACCACGGAAATCCTCCAAACTGATCGTAAGGATAAACGTATATGGATACAAGGCCGGAGTAATGTAGTCCGCATTTTATCAGATCTGCAATGCTAAGGGAAACAGAGATTAGGAAAAGCCGCATTCTGCAAAATGTGAATCGACCTTCGCGAAATGCACTACGGGGAACTACAGTCGCCGAGCTCCAGTTCGGCAACAAATTGGAGCATTAGATAAACAAAGAAAATTGTTACGAAAATCGACTCTGGACTTGAAGATAACGACTACGATACCAGCTGCTCAAAATGTGAAAGCAAAAAACCTCAAAGGCCCGCTACCTCGTGTCAACCAACAGAAGGTATCGATAAGCGAGCAAAGGTCCTCGTGTCTGCACCAAACATCGAACAAGAACGATTATGGCTGCCGAGAATTGAGGGACAACGTTCTCAAGAACTCGCATGATTATCAGTTCCGAAAAAGACGATCCACCTAAATGTGAGTAACCTTGCGGGTAGACTTGAATATTTCGCTAAAGCATGCAAACATTTGACATGAGATCCGATAATTCTAATCTGTGTTACGGAATACAAGATACTTTTCTCAAGACCACTGAAACAAAATTCCGTTTCAATGGAACAAGTCTGATCGAGTAAAGTAATCGAGCAGTTATCACAATCGATTGTACAGCTAATGGCGATATAGATATTTCTTGTACCCAATGCCAGAGGACTAACTAGGACAGAGATATTTCTTGTACCCAATGCCGATGGACTAACTAGGTTCACACTTAAGTTGAAGAAACTCCATGCGTTCTTACAGCCAGAGAATTTGGAGTTAAAGGACGTGAGTATAGCGATGAAACTAATTGCAAAAAATGATTTTATGGTCACTATCGACCATAAGGGGTTTCGGGACAATTGACAAAATGTTACGATTTGATTCAAATTTATATAGTAAATTCTTTGTCATATACTAAATGCACCCGACAAATTTTTAATCGATCGTCTACACGATTTCTATAAAATTTACGATTGAAAAAAAAAACACGTCAGATCTCTACGATGAGTTAACGTAAGGAGTACATTATGACACTGATGACGAAATTGTCATAATGGACTGAATTATTTGACAGTTTTTCACAGCTTTTTTAACATTGTCACACTATTTCATGCATCAAACTGCCATTCAGCAATGAGCGTAGGCATCTCCCCATGTAAAAAGTATTTTTTCAATTATAAATGTTATAGTGTAAACGAACGAATTTAAATTTGAAGGATGCATTCAGTATATGGAAGAAAATGTATTCTATAAATTTTAATCAAATGGTTTTATTTCGTCAATTAGCCCGAAACTTTTCAAATAGGCCTATTGTCTAATCCCAACAGCGGAATCAGGCACTAAATATTTTAGATTTCTTTTCGCTGGAGACGTTTACGAGTTTGTCTGCCTATCTTTGGGTTAGTACCGGGCCATATGTTTTTACAAAGATTTTGACATCCGTCATAGCATATTTGCGAATCGTGACATATTCGTCATTAACGTTCTTCGACGATGTAGGTATTGTTATTGGGGAAGATGTACGAGGATTGTATGAATGCCGTAATAAAAACATGTTCAATCGTACAAAGACTTAGATTTATTATAAACAACGATAGGAACCAACTTATTCCTGCTTGTAGACGTACATTTTTTTGTTCCCGTTGTTTTTGTCAGTAGTCAATTTTTCATTGCCAAGCCAAAAATAGGGGTATTCATTCCATCGATTAAAAGTAATAACAACCACCCATCTTTTTAGTATCCTGCCCATAGTAGGATGTCATTTGATATAAAACGTGATGTTACTTAAGGGCAGGTTACCGTCCATGACGATAAAAAATCGGTTTTTAACATAAGTTGCATCCTTACAGTATTTAGAACACGTAGGTAAAAGGATATGTTCATATCTAAAGTATTGCAGAAGTTACAGCCTGTTGAGCGAAACCGTCCGCCGGCTGGAAAACAGGTAGCTGAGGACCTGGGAACGTTTTTCTGGAAATAGCATTTTTCAGCGCGCGGGACGGTCTACAGCTTTAACGGATGAACCGATTCACATGAATCTCTGCGCAATTGAAAGGTAAGTCAATTTGCGGGGCCATCAGGAAGCGATTTTTGTCAAAAATTGATTTGGAAATATTTTTGGTCCCTTTTGAAACAAAAAAAAACCGGGCCAAAAATTGGGTTTTTCTTCAAACAGCTGCCATTTTGTTACCCCGGGGTTTTTTAGAAAATAAAAAAGGTAAGGCCCCCCAAATTTAGTCTACTTTAATCATTTCTCACCCGTTTTTGTTTCAGATGAACTGGCAAGGCTGTGGAGCGCTCCGCGCACACGAAAACACGCCGTGCATGGCTTCATTTGACGGAAACTGGAGCCGCGATATGGGATTTTTTAATAAATGAAATTGGAATTTACTCTCCATGGATAGAAGAATAAAGTACATTGAAACGCATTTCCAAAAGCATTTATTTTATATAAAAAAAATTACCGAAGTTCATGCATTTTCCATGCCAGCCGACGGTAACCAGTCCTTGAGAAAGTTTTTTCTCGCGTACAGTAAAATGCATTATTACTACGTTTGATCTAAGCTGGATTCGAACATTTGGGATCAATCCACTAACCCGTTAGAAAAAGATAACACTTCATCCTCAGTCGTTTTGCATGGGTTCTTATGTCACATTATTTTACGCTCCGAATTTATATGAAAAAGCATTATGAAAAATGTTATAGAATGTTTTAGATTTTTTGTGGGTTATTTATGTATGCAAGAATCTTTTTTAAGCATTTTATAAACATTAATTCCATAATTATTGTGTAATAGATTGTAACTTCCTGAAATTCAGCTAATTGTTGCCTGAATGGAGAATAATTATCGATGTTTATGGTGTTGCAACCCTAACGGTTGTATAGTTTATTCAGTTTTTCATCGAGTTTTCTTTATTTAGTATCCCTTTCTACAATTTATATTTTACAATGCTCATTGCAATACACGTTGAACGGTTCGCCGAGCCTTCACTTCTTAGATTCTAAAATAAATGCAATAGTCTGTGCGGAGGTTTTTTTTCAAAACCGTAACAGATCGTAACAACCAAAAAGTACATCCTTACAAATGCATTCTATAAAAACGGAAAGGGAAATTATCAGCCGAACTGCAGGAATCCAAGATGCAAAAAATTTGGCGTGCTATTTTTTTCGCAATAACTGTCATAAATTGAACGTTTATTCAAACAATTAAAACAATTAAGGGAAAGTCAAATCTCCTAATTTATTCCCGACGATGAGGATAAACACGATATTCCAATATTTCAAGACCATAAGATTCAAAATGGAAGCGAAACGTGAGAAAAAAAATAGATAACAATTGAACAAGAATAACACTTTTATCGATTATTCTGGTAACGTCCAATAGAACACCTTAAATTAGAGCACACTTTGCAGACGAAGTTGAAAACAAGGAAACATACTTTTTAAAGTTAATATCATTACAATTTATTTAAGGACTGCATATACTTGCATATACTTGTACATTCATTGTATATATAACATTCTAGCTAGACATTCAGTAGAGCAGAGGTTTGATAGCTTGCGAATAAAAGTTTAGTATTTCCAAATTGCAAATGCAGAAACGAACTGACACGTCAAGTTTTTATTACGTCAGAGTACTACACATTATCTGGTGATTGCACTTTTATTGAAATAACTTCTGAGAAAGGATTCATAAGGATTTTAAAGAAAAAGGACAATGGATGAGCTTTGAAAGGTCATGCTTTGCGTCTTTGCAACAGGAGAAGGGTTTTCATAGTTCAACCAACACCTCCTACATAACATTATAGCTTGCTCCGTTGGAATAGAAGGAGCGAGCTTTTTAATTTTTTGATTAATTTATCGTTATGCTTACCTAAAATATTGTTCTCCAGACTCCGGATTTACAGATTTGTGATACGAATCCCTAAAAAGTGATTTTTTTAGGGATTTAAAAAAAACAGTGATTTTCACAAGATATCTAAAAGATTTGAGCTATTCGAATAAAGCATCCATTTTTATTGCACCGAAAAGATGCAAAGTGCATGAGCTTGAAATTTCGAAAGTATGATTTTTGTATTGCTTAGTTTTATAGCCTAGGATCTTACCTTTAATTTGCAACAAAGATTTTGTAAAAACTAAAAAATTGACCGAGTTATAACGATTTTTATAAAAGGTCAGATCAATCACTTCTTATCGTTTTCAGGTTACCTGTGCAAGCAAGCGCTAAAACAGATTGAATCTTGCGCAGCATGTACAGTAGACGTGAAATTGAACGCCAGCTACGGATCTTTGGTGTCGCAATTGGTTGAAATGAAATTACGCGGCGGTCTGATTCACGCAAACCATAATTCCATTCATCTCATTTGTCATGTAGAATCGATTTTCACAGAATATTCATCTCGCGCTGACGTCTTCGATCTGACGCTCGACAAAGTGTTTAATAGTTACACCTTCACGTTCCTCTGTAAAGAACATGCATCTGAAATTCTTTGCTTCGCAATAGTTTGTTTAGGTTAAGAATATTATTATATTAGGTTAATAATATGACAAAACGCTCACCAGGAAAATTTAAAGCTGAAAAATAAATTCGTTGTAAAAAAAAGTTGTTTAAATTGACAAACGGATAAAATGTTTACGTTACTCAAACGTAACTGGACATATATATTTTTTTTACAAAATGTTATATAATGAAAGAAAGGAGAAAATTAAAGTGCTGTTTTTATTCATCCTTGCCTGCATTTTATAAGCCGAGATGCCTACAAAAATGATGTTGAAGTAATAAAAAAAAACTAACATTAAAAACATCTACTAAAGTTCGTTTGTATTTGTACAAGCGTTTAGCTAAAAAGCTACAAAAATGTATTGTACAGGTGTACAAGAATCACATTAAATATCTAATCAAATGAGTTTTCTTTTTATTTCTAATTACGCTGCATTCACAATCTGGAATACCGGAGAAATGACAATAAAGTAAAAGAGAAAAAAGAGATGTAAAAGAGCTAGTTTTTATTAAAAGTATTAAGGATCATAATGCACCAATTCAAAGCTTTGTGAAAGGATTTACAAAAAACCCATGGGCAATTAAACCCGCAACATCGGAATTACGGAGCTAACATAAAACAAACCCGCCAAACCTGGGTAGAAATTTAATCTTTTAAAATCGTTTATGTTTGTCGGCTCGCTTAGATGGCGAAGCTTCAATTTCGACTGCGCTCAATGACATATTTTTCACCGTATATTCATTTTGAAACTGCTTTTGCTACGTGCTATAAAGTCGCAATTATAATAAATAGATATTTTTTATATCATTACGGAGAAGGAATCGCGGCGGAAGTCCCCGGGTGTGACTGAGACAGAGACTCCACCGCCCCCCGCAATCGCTGTCCCGCGCCTATGCGGGTAACCCTACCGCAGCGATTTTAGCGACCACTACAGTATTTTTAAATGTCCACAAAAAGCTACCTACCCCCACCACTGGAGTTTCCAGGCGTGTATGTAAGACCGTGGTCGTAATCACGGTCTTACATATACATCTGGAAACTGTAATGCTGGGAGCCACAACCATGTACGCCATTTAGCAAGGGCAAATTTTGGCCCTAGCGCCGCCACTAGTTGTCGCTGCGGTTCTGAAACCCAGACATACATAACCTCAATACGGCGAGCAACGGAGTGAGCGGTTGAAAACGCCCGTCGCTGAGAATGTATACGAGGATTGAATTGTATGAATACCTATCTTCATTTAACCCCTTCGTTGGCAGAGAGAATTCGACAAAAAGTGCCCAAAATGGCAGTAAATTATGGGAAAATTGCTAAACCTATGGGATTTGGAAATTTGCTAAACGAGGGACAAAATACCGATTCCACACCTATGTACATCCGATGTGCCCCGCGCCCACCTCACGATTCTACACCAACATCCGAGGTGCCTCGCGCCTACCCCACGATTCCACACCCACATCCGAGGTGCCGAGGTGCCCCGCGCCCACCCCACGATTCTACACCCACATCCGAGGTGCCTCGGCCCACACCACGATTCCACACCTGGGTACTTCCGAGGTGCCTCGCGCCCACCCCGCGATTCTACACCCACATCCAAGGTGCCTCAATCCCACAACCCAATAGCTTTACCAATATATTTACCTTCTCATAATGTTATTATGCGGTGTCTCTTTTCATTCCTTCTTACAATGCTAACTATCCGATGTTTACATTTTTTCGTTTAGTCCAATCAATTCATAGTATAAAGTGCGTGCGTGCATGTGTGTGTGTGTGACTGACGAAGGTTTATTTTCAAATACCCCACCCTCAACATGAATGGGAAATGTCCGCAAAAACGTTATTTTGTCCCCCGTTTTAGTAAATTTCAAAAACCCATAACTTATCGATTTTATGGAAAATCCCCCCCCCCCCCTCACCATATCATTATGTGTGATAACAAACTTTTTGTTATCATTTTTTAGTGATAACAAACATTAGCAAAAATTTGGAGCGGTTTTGAGGTGCAGCCCTAATTCTGCAGATTTACCAAAATCTTCTTCTATTTATACTTAACTTGATTTAAACAACTGGAATACCTGGAAACAAACCAAATTTAACGTGACGTTATATTTTTTGTTTTATTTTATTGTCTGTATACTCACTTGTATTTATATTTTATTGTATTTATACTTACCTGGATTTGAACTGCTGGAATACTTACAAGAATAATATAAAAACATACGGGATGCAGGGAGGTACAAATATCAAAAGGGTGATTTATATATGCATACTTACCTGGGTTTAAATAGCTCGCATACCTGCAAATAAGAGAAAATGAACGCGATAATATGAAAAAAGAACGGGTTTCTTTGTATTTATTTATTTGGTTTACCATGATGTTTACGTCAAATTTCTGTTAAATTATTTATACTTACCATGATGAAATACTTGAAAACAAACAAAAACCATCCGTCAACTCGACGATATGAAAAATATTATAAGATTCTTTTCATGGTTACTTACCCTGGTACGTTTAATACGTTTCAGGAATAGGCGTTGGTTATAAAGAGATATGCTACCGTTGACAACCGAAACACATGCAACTAGTAATAAAGATAAATGCTGTTCGCAAAATGTCCTTGCCGCACTCTGGCGCTAGTAGTCGTGTGACAGGCATGCATATATATGTAAGTTACACCGGTGTTTCGAATATTTTACATGAATAAAAGTCTGGTATAGATAACTTTATGAAAACCATTATTCGCGTGTATGATGGATTTTGTTATCGTTGTAACAGTTCGTCTTGTCGCAATAACGATAACACACGAAGTAATAGTAAGGAGACCTAAGTCCATATACAAAATGCGGCAACGATTTCTGGACTAAATGAGGCGATCCGCTGAAAGGAATAGCCGAATCGGCTGGCTCATGCGCAGTATGCATTGAAGCTGTTCTTGTCTTTCTCGCTGAAAATGCGAAATCGTACGAAATACGAACGACGCATTATAGTGACAGTTGGTGACAGTGGATTGCTCGTATAACCTCTCGATTTGTTAGTATAATTCGTAGCGCGGATTTCGTGATATTTCGCTGTAAATAGTGCACATAAGTCATGTGAAGATTGGTAAGTACAAAATGAAATAAATTAGCAACAAATTAGGTTATGAAGTTCAAAGACAACCACCAGTTTTCTCGTTATTTCGCATGAAAAATAATGTTTAAGAAAGTCTTGGTTTTTCAGCAATGGCGTGTCGTGTACCGGGTTGTAATACCAAATACTGGAACAAACAGAATAAACAAACATTATTTAAAGCTCCTTCCGTACGTATGATAAATATGTAATATCATTTATCATGTTAAATTAATGTTAATTATGTAAATACTCAGAAGTCATTTATTCTTGTATTTTTACAGGCGAAACAGTTTTCAGATTGGCAGAAAATTTTACGCCATGAAGGAGTCTCCGATTTCAGTGGAAACGACAGAGCGTGCGTTTCACATTTCGAAGAGAACTGCATTGAGAGAAAACGTTTGATATATAAACGTGGTGGGATAGTTTCCGAAGAGCCAAGGAAAGTGCCGCTGCTATCTCCTACTGCGGTTCCAACCATTTTTCCACCCAAAGTTCCTACGAACGAAAAAAAAGAACAGCTTAATTATACTGTCGTCTTCGATGAGAAGAATCTTTCGAAACAGAAAGAAATCTTGAAAGTGACGGTACTCTTTCTAACGAAAAAAAAAAAGATTTAAAGCGTTTGAAGTTGAATAATTTCTTCAGCGATGTTCGAAACGCGATAAACAACAAAAAAAGAGTTTCTCCTCATTTATTGAACAGCCATTGGATTCCAAACCGTTTGGATTAAAGATGTATAACATTGTCTAGGTGGCAGGGGGCTGGCATCTTTTGGAATGTTTGCTACGCGAAGTGTCCGCTGTTTGTAGTGTCCTACTTCGCCACTCGCAGCGCTAGTTGTTCTCGCACAATCCTGATGCGCGCACAAGGGCTATGTATGTGTACGCACGCACACATGTAATCGAGCAATACCCATATACCACCAACAGTACACACTGATGGTTTAATGTGGTGTATGCGGCAGTACGGCCGCGCGCCTGCGCAATAAGAAATTGTCAGAAGACTACTAGCGCCACGGGGAGAGGTAGTAGAACTAAATAAAGCGGTCGAAAAGCGTAGCATTTTTATATGCGGTAAGGGATAGGAGGTGCCAGCCCCCTGCTACGTGGACAGTAGGTCGAACAGGTGTCGTGAAAACCATGTGCCCAAAAACCCTGTAAATTTTCAAATCGATTGGATGCACCGTTTTTTTGCCCGAATCGTCAAAGTTTTGTCAAAAATTAAAGAATCACTTTTATTGCTCTTCAACCATCAGGTAATGAAGATTAAGACGAAAAAAAGATTCGATGTTTTTCTTACAATTTCGCATTGTTTACTCATCAAATGTCAAAAAGAAATTCAAAATTTTTTACCAAAAAACCTGAATTTTGAAATAGAAATCAAAATTTTGAAAAAAATCAATGCTTTTTCTTTCCGGCATACCTCTAATTGGTTTCATGAAGTTAGATGAAAAAAATGGGCACAAAATATATGATCGAAAAATTTGGTTCGGCCAATTTTTTTTCATCTTTTAATACACATTTACTATGGTTAATTATAACAGGAGTTATTATTATCAATGAAATGTATTAAAATACTGATAAACGAATTAAAAAGTAAATAATGTAAAAAATAAATTCTCTAACATCAGTATTTGATCCACGGACCTCCAGCGTGTTATCCCCTCTCAAGCATACGTCTGTGCAAGAGTGAGCGACAAACAATTATCGACACTCGCGCATAGGCGTGAGTGAGACAACATACAAAGGGGGGTCAGCGTAGGCGTTGAATATGTGCGGTAAACTGGTACAGCGCCGCGCGCTCTACAGCCGAAAAGCGGAACTTCTTTTTCTGTGCCAAACGCTAACACTGTTGTTCCATGTAAATCTTTGTTCTCTGAAAGTAGTGATCTCTTGTGACATCTGTACCTGATAGGAAGGGGGGGGGGGCGGATACCGTCGGACATGAAAGAAATTGCTGATTTCTTCAAAAGAAAATATTTTTCACCATTTTTGAGACGTAGGGTATGTTTTGTTACTACTTTTGGGTGTTACATAGTACAAGATGTCTCAAAATAACCTGACTTTTTAAATTGGATGCTATTTTTGTTATGGCGAACATAGAGTACTAATCTTTGACAACTGCCATCAGGAAATATTGAGGTTTAATCATGGAGAATTATACGATCGAGAAACGCATAGAAATTGTGAAAAATCACTACAAATGCAGGGCGAAACAATGCAGTTATTGCAACCGAACTTTCATCGTCGTTTTATCTTGCGCCGCGGCCATGTAAATTGGCCACCAAGATCGTGCGATTTGACGCCATTGGACTTTGTTGTTTGGGGTTTTCTGAAAGGAAAAGTGTATGCCAATGATTCATAGACCATCCCGGAGCTCAAGGAAGCTATTGGACGCACCAGTCATGAAATTAGTCCGCAATTATGCCAAAATGTTATAAAAAGTTTCGTCAAAAGAATGCTCGTTTGCAAACGGGGACGAGGCGGCTTTTTACCGGATATTGTGTTCCACACACAACGTCCATGTTTATACCGTATGTTAAAATAAAAAGATTCGTATTGTTTAAAAAATATTACGTTTTATTAATAAAACAAATTTCAGGTCCTCTTGAGACACCCTATAGATGATGGGGCATCCTGGCTCTCGATAACACTCTTGATGCTTGCGCTAATGCGTTCTTGCTCGCAGCCGCGCGTCTTCCTTTGATTATTGTTGGTGTAGTGGTAATTCGCCCTTAAACACACGCGTCTTAATATACTCCAGATTGTGTTGCCTTCTTGCTCGTGCATCCACCTACTGCTGCCGGCATTTCCTATCCATTCGCTTCGTGCCTGAGCGCCATCGACAACTTTCAGCTACCTTCGACGCTCTTACGGAACTGAGAGAATTTCCTGGCGCAACAGAGCCTTTACCGAATCTCGCGATTATCGTCAATGTGCTAGCGTGCGACTCACTGAATTTCCTAAGGGGGGAGATACCTTTAGGCAAGCTAAAAATTTGCTGATCTTCATTATTTTTTTTTAAAGGAACGGTTTCTTCACTTTTGAGACTTATCGTATGTTTTGAGTAATGAAACAACCGCTCAAAAACATCATCGCTTGTTTCACCTTATAAAGACATCCTGATTTACCTTATAATTATTTTTATTTTTCTCCGAGCAATCGTTTTGATGTATTTTTTAAATTAATCAAACGTACAAAAAAAGTGAGATAACATTCTTCAAACTAGCCAAGCCAGTTTACTAGAAATGTATGCAAAATTATTAAACCTTAAGAATAATATTATTACAAATAATTTATTTTCAATGAAAAAAAAACATATTACTATTATAACATAAAATTGATATCACCGTTATATAACAGTACAACGTATGTACCAAACAAGTACACTGGGAATGTTGTGCAACGACTTGGCGTGCATGGATACGAAAAAAAGTCCGGGAAGCCATGAAATTTTCCGTTCCTACCGCCTGCATAAATGACTTTTGGGACAGTATATACTGTACAGTACATTTATGAAGGGTGTCTCAAAGCATACGCCAAAATGTTATTTAAAATTTCTTCAAAGATTGAACATTAGGATACAGGGTTGGAGACGGGCATTCTTCGGGTATTGTGTTCTACACATAACCTCCATGTGTGTACCTTACATTAAAATGAAAATATTCGTCCTTTGCAAATAAATAATACATTTTATTAATAAATTAATATGTCAAGTCATTTTGAGCCACACTATATCAGGGGTGGCCACACTTTTAAAGTGTGGGGTCGACACTACGTTTCAAAATATTCCTGGCGGTTTACCGCCGGCAACAGTTTCAAACCCAAACAAACCCAAACATAGTTATTCAAAGAAAAACGTATAAACTAGTTTTACAAAGCGCTCACAGAAAATAGGCGGTCGACGGTTTCGCCACCCCTGCCCTATATATTATTTTTAATTTTAAGCGATGCATTAACCGCTGTGGTCGTTAGTAATTAGTAATTAGTCTCTCACGCTAGTGTGATTCGGATAGGATAACATTGATATAGGTATCGGTGTGTACCTCGAACCGCCCAATTCGCGTCACGGTGTCCGAGCTACGCTATATCCACTGCCAATAAATAATCGACTGTATTCGTTTCAAATCATTGAATATAGCGCGATAGATGTCAGCAGTAAAACGGAGATATATATTTTTTTCGTTAGCAAGACGACGGCCAAAGTCTATGGAATAGTTATGCGATCAAGTTTATATTTTTTATAATACATTTAAATTGATGTAAACAAAATAATATTTCAAGTATCAGATGATCTAGAGATCACTTTTGCAAAATCGCGAATTTGATATCCACTTGCATAAACAATTGAGGGTAACAAAAGGTTATGTGAATAAATTGTAGGTAATATTACTTCTTTGGTACCCAATCATGCAAAATACACTTCTGCAAAATTCATTTTCTAGCACAATGAAATTGCAACGATCTATATACTATACATCATTACTGCTATCTGATGAACTCGTATTCCTGAGATCGAGACATGGGGCAATTTAATATTTGTTTAACCTATCTGACCTATCGACCCGAACCGAAGTTTATTCTCTAGATTATTGAAACCCATCTTAAATGAACTAAAAACATTCATACAAAACGTTATTTAATACTATTTTTATTGCACGAAGAAATGTGAAAAAATGGTAAAAATCGTCACTTTTTTGTTCAAGCCCGAAAATTAATATAGTTTCACGGTTTTTTTGCTGGGTTTGTTTAGTTCGTCGACAATAAAAATTTATGTCAATTAAAAATAATTATGGTGTTTGAGTTCCAGACAAGAATTAAGAACACCATCTTTCCCGCCAGTTCGAGACTCCAGCGGCGAGGCGCTTCTATGGCCAATTTAATACTCCGTCATTTTGCGACAATTAGTTAATGCAAATTATTTTTAAACCCTTCAAATGTGTGTTAATGTACAATAAAATGTTCAAGAAAGTCCGTTGTTTCTTTACCTATAAACAAATCACTACAAATCACCTTTTTAGGCCTCTACACCGGACGGCGTGCCGCATGCACGCCAAGTCGTTGCACAGCATTCCCAGTGTACTTTTGTGGTATATACGTTGTACTGTTATGTAATGGTAATATCAATTTTTGAACACACTAATATGCTTCTTTTCAATGAAAGTTATATATTTGAAAAAATATTATTCTTAAGGTTCAACAATTTTGTGTACAATATTCCCAGTAAACTGGCTTGGCTAGTTTAAAAAATGTTATCTCACTTTTCCGTACGTTTGATTAATTTTAAAAATACATTAAAACCATTGCTTGAATTAAAATAAAAATAATTATAAAGTGAATCAGAATGTTTCTATAAAGTAAAACAAGTGATAATGTTGTTGAGGGGATTTTTCTATTAGTTGGCATTCAATTTTTATGTTCTAAAAGTGTTTAAATGGGATTTCATATTCTCTTGGAAGAAAAAGAATCCTTGTTTCCTTTAACTTCAGCCCAAAGAGAAATGAATTTCAAATTCACTGTTGATTGTTTTAAATTATTGTGAATGAGCAATTGAATTGGACAACAATTGAATAAAACAATTACTGTTGCATTCAATGTTGATTGTTTTCTGTTACTGTGAGACAGATACATATTTTGCGTTTTCGATTAAAAACAATCGACATTTTACATCTTTAGAGACTGCATAGCCAAAAACATGGATTTCTTCGCAGTGATCAGAGACACTGCCGAATTTATATTCCTCGGTATACAGAAGCAAATTCTTACATTTTTCTCACTTCAACTGAAAGCAATCGAAAAGTTATATCCATGGGAATATAATTTTTGTATTGCCTTTTTCTGATGTGAGAAATCTTCATAGAATGGCTTTTCTATATCTAGAAGTTTGAGGTTTTCAATGTCACCAATCGCTTCGAAAATGTTCATGATTCTGGCTTTGCAGTCTCTAAAGATATAAAATGTTGACCGCTTTTAATTAATGCAAGACAAAGATACTTTTGGCTTCCCATTGCCTAATAATATTACTATCTCACTGTTTGCCTTACATTAACTAAAAACAACCAACCTTTATATTTTTAGAGTCTGCAAAGCAAAAAGACATGGTTTTCTGCGCAGCGATCAGAGACATTGAAAAATTGATATTTGTCGGTACACAGGAACCAATCTATGAATTTTTTTCACATCAACTGAAGGCAACGAAAAATGTATATCCGTAGATGTATACTTATTTTACTGTCTTCCATTGATGTGAGAAAAATTCATGAATTGGCTCCTGTATACCGAAAAATGTAAGTTTTTCAATGTCTCCGATCGCTGCGAAGAAATCTATATTTTTAGCAAAAAGCCAAAGATGTTTTTTTTATTCCAAAATATCAGCCATCTAAAAATACTGAAAATCTCCAAATCAGCTTTCTCTTTGCACCTTAAGAAACCCTCATATTTTTTTCCTTTCGATGCTCGAAGCGCTATAAATTTTTCATTGCGCATGTTTAATGCAACACAAATTGATATTTCGTCCTCGTGATATGTTTTTGGTTTCTTTCGTGATGCAGCGAACGATTCTGTATTTAACGTCGCAATATCTATAGACTTTTTTTAGTCGTTGCGCTTGACCGCTATTTTTAGCGCCTCGATACCTATCGGTTTACGTTTTTTGTTGTGTTTATACAATGAAAAATTTATGTTTATTACTCACACTTTTCATTATCTGGTAATTGGTTTCGGTTTCTGAAACAGTACAATAAGAGAAATTTCATACCGAAAAATATACATTTTTTCTTACCCATGTTCAATGCAAAACGATTTTATTCTTTCGAGTGTAAAATATCAGCTCAATGTATTGCTTGCCATTATGTTCCCAATTGCGAAGGATTTCTTGAGGTTTCGATATTAAATGCGTTAAATTTATTTTTAGCTCTAAGACAGGGCTGTTTATTATTTGTATTCGATTAATTCTTCAAAACGTGAATTTGTGATGCGGAGAACCTTCGTAAAATTTTTTGTTTCCCCAAAAAGGGCCGTTTGTTTCACGCTTAAAAACGCTTTAACCATGACTAGAGATTAGAGCTATCAAAACGCCTCATTCTGTACCATATTATATCATATGTAAATATAGCAGGCAAGATATCAGTCAGCTGTCGAGTTGCGTGAGACGAGTCTTAAGGCTGTTGCTTATGAATATTTGGGTAAATAGATGTTAATAAAAAAAATTCCTAATCGTTATGGCGTATTTTCTGAATATACTGGCAAAAGGAGAATGAAGGTTTCCGCACTGGTTTATTAAATATTACATTTTGGAGCTTACATCAATCTCCACTTTATCGCATTGGTTGTACGGGGAAGCAACGTTGTTACCATTTAAGTTTCTTGCGTATACCTTCCGCATTTATGAATCAAGTGATCCAAAAAACGAATATTGTGTGACGGATAGTGTACCGAGCAGTATTACCGAAAAAATAGACAGGTTATCGATCTAGTAAATGAAAATGTATGAAAATTATGCGACCAGTTTACGAAAAAGTAAGTCATGTTGACGAGTATGTATTAAAATGTGGCAACGTCGGAATTATGGGAACAGCAGAACCAATCAATAACCTAGCGCGCCAATTTCAAATACGTCCAAGTCAAATGCGACTAAGAGGAACTTATTAATTTATTTATTATGATGTATTCCCGTTTTTCTAGCTTCGGTGGGCATAGTACGATGCTTGTGGGCACGAGCACTGACAAATCGTCTCTTCCATCGGAAACTTTGCGGCGAACTAATGTTTTTTCTGAATAATTTGTTGCCTTCTTTTGCTCTGACATAACCTCTGAAATCGCCGACCGGCACGGAACGCGCGTAACACAACTGCGACTGTGACAGTCACTGCAGTCAACCTAACAGCCTCGAATTACGACAGAACCGTGCGACGTCGCCAAAGCTCGTGTCTGTTTTAATAAGATTTTTAAACATCAACATTTAGCTTTCTGATAATCCTAACTCCTTCAAATGACCATATATGTAAATAATAATTACGATTATCTACCGGGCATTTAAACATTTTTGTGACATTCAGTCGTACACCCCGTTAAAATTTTGCTACAATAAGTTGGCACTGGTGACGTCACACAAAGTTATAGCATAGGAACTTCCTTTCTCCCCCGCCCTTCACAAATGATTTAGCAGCAACCTCAAACGGGTCACTTTTCCCGCTGTTAAACGATTTGTTAAGGGAAGGGTAGGGGTTTCAGCGTGAAAAAAAACACTTTTTTGCGATTTTTTTCATCTATATGGATAGAGTAAATTTATTGAAACCTTTTGTACATTGTTAAGTGTCATTTTAAGAACATTCCGTGAAATTTGTACACGAAAATATCCACAAACAAGCCGGTGACAAAGCTTTTCCAAGAACACCTTTGGAAAAACACGATTTGCGGTGTTCACTGTATCTCAGCCAGAAATTATCTGAAATCAAGTACCATTAAAATTTCGTCAAAGTATCATCAAATCCTCCCCCAACGAACTTTGTTTTTTTTTTCCTCTCTACATTTTTGGTGATCATGTAAAGTGAAAAGTGCTATTTATCACGAAATATTCCGCCATTTTGGGGGTGGAAAAACCCCTCAATGTAAAAAAAATCTCAAACTAACCGTTGGAGGGAGGTATTTTATATGTAGAAAGTGTGTACCAAGTTTGAAATAAATCGGTCATGTAGTTTTCAAATGACAGTGAACACGAACTTTGAAAAAGTGGTTTTGCGAAAAACGCGGCACCGGCTTGTTTGTCGATATTTTCGCGTACAAATTTCACGGAATGTTCTTGAAATGATACTTAGCAATGTACAAAAGGTTTCAATAAATTTACTCTATCCATATAGATGAAGAAAATTCGCAAAAAAGTGTTTTTTTTTCACGCTGAAACCCCTACCCTCCCCTTAATCGACCCTCAAAAAGGCGTATGTACTATGTTTACGACATGGCGGATTTACTTTATCCGATTCAACTAAACCGCGATTGTGGACCGACTTTTTTGGGGAAAAAAATCGCTCGGAAAGTCACGCCGAAAAATACGAGATCTCGGGATTGAGCAGACGGATCGAAAAATAGTCTGAACCAAACGACAGGGAAAAACAATATTACACTTGTCAAATGGAATCAAATTTTCGATTCGGCAAGGCTTTTTCGCGTGGCGTCAATTCAAATTTGAAAAATGACAGATAAAATCCCATCTTAATGTATAAAAAGTGCGCGGCGTGTTCGTCAGTGGGGTGGATCAGTGGGGGGTCGAAATCAGTGGGGTAGACGTTTTCTTTTTTATTACTTGGTGTCGAGACGCTGCCGCGTGTCTTGATGACTACTTTTGGCTGTTACATGGTATTTTTTAATTAATCTTTAAAAATGGCGGAGGTATGCTATGGTCTTCTGAACTGCACTTTCAAAACTGGCGTGTCGTATAGCTAAAAAACTAATCGACCAATTCTGATGAAATTTAGTCTAAATGTTTCCAACCTTATTGTATAAAACATGACCCTAAATGTTTTTTTAAATAAGGGGAAAAAAGTATTTTTTATTGCGAAATACAGCGGTTTTTCAATCTTTTTGCTTCAAAGCATACCATTTATTCGATTTTCAACATTTCACACTTTTTCAGTGTTCATATTCTGTGTATGAGGTTAATGAAAGAAAAATCTCTGTTGGTTTTTTTTTCAGATTAATCCCGCCGACGTCTATGTGTCACGCCGATTGACAACATCCGCTGCAACCCGTTTAGTAGACTGTCCCATACTCGGCCATTTTTAAAAATTAATAAAACAATTACCATGTAACAGCCATGTAAAAGTAGTAATAAAACATATTCTACGTATCACAAATGGTGAAGAAATCTTTCGTTTTGAAAAAAGATCACGAAAATCCGCCATTTTTTTCGTGCCTAAAGGTTCCCCCCCCCCCCCCGGCCCTTAATTGCGGGTATACGTACATCGCTACTACAAGTCAGTGCATCGGATCAGACCTAAACCCGCCAATATCACCCAACAGCGTTTCGTCTACACACGAGAGTTTCGAATCTCGAACATATGGTGTCAACTTTTTCCAGGGACTCTTTCGAGGACACAGAATATAGAATGCTTATACGAAAGTTGAGAAAGTAATTATGTTAAAAAAATATGACTTGATATGGGAAATCGTTCCGGCGACCAGAATATAAAACCCCGAGAAAAAAAGATGAGAATGTCTTTACAGCAAAAATACATTTTTTTCGACTTGTACAATCTGATAAGCAAGGATTCCGAAAATCGAAAGAAGTTTCAATTATTTTATTGTGATTTTATCGGCTTTCTATATTTTACATGGCTGGACGATTCCCAAAAAAAAAAATTGCAACCATTTGCGATCTGCGGGATTCATTCCTGACGGACGGTGAAAGTCAAAAAAATAATATTTTTATTGTAGTTTTATCCTCGTCTTCATTTATCTTCGTCATACATTCTACGTCCCTGATTTCCAACTTTCGCATTCCACCCCTATTAGGGAGGAGGGAAGGTGAATATTAATAAAAATCGTATCTCCTGGGGTAATGTGCGATCATAATATAGTCATCTTTTTGTACTTTAAAGATGGTGAGGCCCGTAATAAGTCGACACTGCTAGCCTGTCCAAAGAGTCCGCACGTTCATTGTGTCATCACAATAAGAAAAGAAGGATACATTAAAGCATAAATTTCTTTAGTAAAAAAATATCCAGTACTATTAGTACATCAAACATCCCCCCACAGGACGTTTTTGAAGAAGGGTCTCGTTTTCACAATGTTTATCTCTACAACGTTGAAAGTCCGTTCTTTAACTTTACAATTACTTTATCTCTCATCTGTATAAACTCGGAAATCCACCAACTATACAAGAGTCTCAAGTTCGGAATATTGAACCTCTACAACGATCTAGCCTCATGATATCCCTATAACGTATTTATTCGGATTTGCATCAACTACAATGATGGATTTGCAATATGCATTATTCTATAATGTATCCATTCTACAAGAACTTTGAGTACTCAACGTTCATCTGGGCGATCTTCTTGTTAACTCTGCAATAGCTGATATAGCAGCTGTATCAATTGAAGAAGAGATATATTAACCCATTAACACCCAAGCGACTATGTTTGAACACTTGAGAGAAAAAGGATGTTTTCTGCAGTCTACAGCAGAAATAATGTTACCCTATACGTAAAATCGCCCGTTCTTCCAATTTATGACATTATATTTTACTTGTGGTCCTTCCTAAGGGGGGAAAAAAGGGTTGTAACTTGAAAATCGTGGTAAAAAAAAAACATTCGTGGACAAATGTATGAAAAAATATTTGTAATCGCTAAAAAAACGTTGTATTTTTACTCATTTTGGTATAAAATTCACGAATTTGTTTTATACAGCGAAATGACAAGAAATTCAACCCCTTCCCAGGGTCGAAATAGGGGTGAATTCCAATGGTGATACAGCTGCTGCGTGTCACCCGCGTATCACGCTTGGGCGTTAATGGGTTTACCTTATATTCGAGATATATACAAAATAAAGAGACAAGATGTGATAGAATCAAACACGAGACAAATCATTATTTATCCAATCTTTTGGACACGTTTGGAATTAATTTGGAATTAATTAAGGACACGTTTGGAATGAATTCCTAACGTGTCCTCTCGGCCGCATGGCGTATTATGATACGCTAAAAGTCTATTATTAACAATAGGCTATAAATAATTAATAATAGATTATTATTAATAATATAATAATAGGTTCAATAAGTGATGTATAAATAATCGTTGTATTATATTCTGAAACTTATCTTATTGTTTGTTATTTGATGAGAGGGCGAGACATTAATTACTCCAAAATTTATCGCATACAAAAATAAAAAGATGTGATAAATAATGATTCGTCTCGTGTTTGATTCTATTGCATCTTGTCTTTTTGTTTTGTATTGCAAATATCGTTGATTTAGATAAGACACTCAACTTAAGTTGAATGTGTCATCTAAATCAACGATGTTTGCTTGGAGGCATTCACTCCTTCCTTTTACTACATACCTATCGGTGAAAAATCATATTTATTTGGCATAATTAAGGGTCATATTCATTTGGAAACAGTTAGAAAGTATAATAATTAATTATAACATAACAAACTTTTATGATTTTTCAATGACACCATTTATTAACAAATATTGTTTTATTGCCTATTTTTTAGGAAATTTAATAGAGAATGTAAAATATCTTCTTTTATGTGTATATATATATATATATATATATATATATATATATATATATATATATATATACACACAATAAAGAAGATATTTTACATTCTCTATTAAATTTCCTAAAAAGATTTCCTAGAATATATATATATATATATATATATATATATATATATATATTCTTCAATGCAAAATACACCTGATATATCAGCTGTTGTAGAGCTAACAAGGATATTGCCTAGTTGAACGTTGAGTTTTTTCTTTTTTTTTAAGGCGGGGGTTAAAATGCAAATTACGCACCGTAAGAGAGTCCAAATGACCCTCTCGTGTGTCGGACTTCCACATATGCCGGTGATCTCGTATGTCGGAATGGTGATATACCGACTAAACAATCCCCCTCCACTGTCTACCGGCGGAGTGGCAACACGTTAGTATAACCTCACCCACGCGGGTCCTGTCCATCGTCCGTCTCATATCGTTTGTTAGTCCCACCGTCTACCCCAGTTACGTATCCGTCCCCTCATTCGTACTCCATACATCCATCATCTTTCTTACATCTCAGCACTGCCTCGATGAAAGTGGCAACTGCTGTCCATCGGTCTTCGTCTCGTAACATCAGCCCGACTATGTTGTCAAGCGTGATGTGTCCGGTTCTCTGTTCCAGTTGCTGTCTCCGTGTCGTCCATCTGTCGCACGTAAAAAACGTGTGTTCTGCGTCGTCACGTATTTGTCCGCAGTATTTACAGTTCAGCGTCCGTACTCGTTTCATGTTATGTAAATAACCTCCAAAGTATCCGTGGCCCGTTAGGAACTGGGTAGGTCGGTTATCAGTCGTCGTGTCCATCGTCCACTCGTCTCAGTCGTCCAGCGTGCGTGCCAGTCCGTCATGGACTTTTCTCTTTCGCACTTTGCCGCCTCAGGCCTTTCAGTCCTTTCGTCGCGTTCGTAAATACGTTTCCGTTCTGTGGCCAGTAGGTCTATGGGAATCACGCCCGCCACTACCAGGATCGCCTCTGCTGAGACGGTCCTGTAGGCGCACGCTATCCTTAGTGCCCCCTGTCTTTGTACATACGTCATACTCTTCCTGTATTTCTTTATGGCCGCGCGTCCGCCCAGATCTTTGTGCCGTACAGGAGGATCGAATGGGCCGTCGTCATCAGTAGCCGTCGTATTGACGGTCTCGGTCCATGCGTATTTGCCATCAGGCGGCTGAGCGAAGTGACCTTCACCGCCGCCCTCTCGGGCGTCCGTTTTATGTGTGGCCAGAAGGTCAGCTTCGTGTCCAGGGTCACCCCCAGATACTTGGCCTCCCCTCTGGTTTCTGTGCATACTGTTCCGACTCTCATCGGAATGAGGGTCGGAATTCGTCGTCTCGTGAGCATGAGGAGCTCCGTCTTGTCCAGTGCCAGAGTCCATCCGTGCTCCGTCATCCATCGGTCTACACGCCTCATGACTTGATCAAGTGTCAGCTGGGCCAGATCCGCGTTGCGCTCCACAATCACCGCCGCCACGTCGTCGGCGTAAGCGACGAGCGATGCGGTTTGCGGCATCTCCAGCCTCAGCAGTCGTACGTCACGTTCCAAAGGTCCGGTCCCAGGATTGATCCCTGCGCTACACCCGCGGTGATCCGCCTAGTCACCGGTCCGTCCGCCGTCTCGTACGTTATTCGTCTGTCGTTGAGATAATCCCTCAATACCCGAAGTAGGTAGGGAGGAACCCGGAGAGCGTCTTCCAGCGCCCCCAAGATATCCACCCACCTAGCCGAGTTGAAGGCGTTTCTCACGTCTAAAGTCACCAGTAACACTAGGGGCCTTGCCGCGTGACAGGCCTCGTCCGTCCTCCTGACAGTGTCGATGACCTCGCGGATAGTCCCTATCGTCGAACGTCCCTTGCGGAAGCCGTGCTGGTTCACGGACAAAGCCCCAGCCACTCTTATCGCGTCTGTCAGTCGCGGTCTCAGTAAAAGTTCGAAAACTTTACCCGTTGTATCCAGTAAACTGAGCGGTCTATAGGAAGACGGCATGTACGGCTCTCCCTTTCCTTTGCTAAGGAGAACCAGTCTGGCCGTCTTCCAGCGCGTGCTGATCGTCCCTGTCCTTAGGCATTCGTTGTACATCCCGAGGAGGATCCCAGGCCTCAGCCGCAGGATCTCCCAGGGTATGCCATCCGGTCCCGGTGCTTTCCTCGCCTTCAAAGAGGTCGTAGCTTTGATAGCTCTTCGTCGGTGAAGACGGGGACGTCTAGTCTGTCGTCGGTGTGCTCCGGCTCCTCCATCATCGGGTGAGTCGGGAAGAGACCGTCGACGATCTGCCCCATGGTCGTTGCGTCATGGAGTTCCGGTGGGCCTCGAACCCCCAGTCTCTGGGTCACAATTTTGTATTCCAGACCCCAGGGGTCTCGGTCCACCTCCTCGCAAAGCTGTTTCCAGCACCGCTTTTTGCTCAGTTTTATGGCGTTCGTCAGCGTCTTCCGTGCGGTCTTGTACTCTGTCGTAAGAGCGGCCGCGTTCGGCCTGTCCCCCTCCCGAGCCCGGTACATCCGCCGTTCGGCCCGAATGCAGTCTCTCCGCAGTTCGGCGATGTCCTCTGTCCACCAGTACATCGCTCGCCTGTCGTGTTGGGTGCTCTTGCGTGGCATTGACGCCTTGCAGAGCCATCTCGTTAGTTTCAGTGTTTCGTCCACGAGTCGTTGAGTCCTCGTGCGTCCAGTCAGTTCGTCAGACACGCTCACTGCAGGAACGGCTGCTTCCAGCAACGCCTTCGAGAACCTGTCACCGTCCAGTTTCTGTATGTTCCACCGCTGTGCACGCACCAATCCATTGCGTTGCGTCATTGTGGGTCCTGCCACCTCAAAGACGATGTACTGATGATCGCTGGCTGTGTAGTCATCGATCACCGCCCATCGCCTCATCAGCGGGACGATACTGTCCGAGATTAACGTCACGTCCGGTATCGAGGAGCCCACCCCCGGTCTTACGTACGTTGGTACGTTTCCCGTGTTGGCGACCGTCAGGTTGAGTCTAGCTGCCATCTCTAGCAGTAAGTGTCCGCGTCTGTCCGTCCTGGTCATGTCCCACTCGATCGCTCTCGCGCTGAGGTCGCCCGCGACAATTAAGTGGCCAGACAGCTCCCTCAGCGCGTCCTCCAGTCTGTCCGTCTTGTCCTCAAACTTTCCAGCGGAGCAGTTTGGGGTCAGGTAGACGCTGACATAAGTCAGGTCGCCCACCCTCACCCAGACGTAGTCGTCCCCCGCCCTGCTGTCGAGTACGCGCATTCCGGAACCCCTGACCCAGATGGCCGAGGTACCCGCGCCGTTTTGGAACCACGTCGGAGTCGTCCAGTCCCTGTACTGTTCGCTAAGTATGAGTACGTCAGCGTCGTGTTCCGTTGCGATTTGAGGTAGCAGCAAATGTGCTTCCTCGCATCTGTGCATGTTTCCCTGTAGGACCATCACGTCTTCGTCTTTTTCCTGCACTCCTCCAGCGCAGCTCAAAAGACCGCACACGCCCCGGAACCCGGGACATGCGCGGTACTCTCGTGCCCCGCCTCGGCGCACAGGAAACACGTCGGTCTGTCTTTGCAGTCCTTGCCGACGTAGTTCGTCCCGCCACATTTCTAGCAACTCCGTGCCCTGTCCGTTCCGTAGTTGAACGTTGAGTACTCGAATTTCTTGTAGAGTTGATACATTATAGAATTACAGTAGAACCTCGATTATCCGAACCTCGATCATCCGAACCCTCAATTATCCGAACGTTGGCGCGAAAGATACATTGTTGCTCGCTGCCACCGCCGTGAGCAACAATGAGCAACCCAACGCAACTTCTCCTTCTCAAATGGCTGCAAGACTGAGCCGCTCCAAAAGGCGTTACATCCGTTCGTCAATTAAAAATGGACGATTTTATAAAAGGTTATACCTTTTTTCAGGTATTTAAAATACACACACACGCCCGCGCGCGCACGCGCGCACACACACACACATATATATCAACGTTAATATGTATGTCAAATTTTAATATGTACTGTTAGTATGTACTGTTTTTATGTAAAAAGGTGTTGCTTATAATCTCGTCCCAAACAACCCATGTTTCGATTATCCGAACTTTTGATTATCCGAACTAGTCTCGGTCCCAATTGGTTCGGATAATCGAGGTTCAACTGTAATACAATATTGCAAAACCGTCATTGTGTAGCTGATGCCAATCCGAATAAACACGTTGTAGGGATAATCATAAGACTAGATCGTTGTAGAGGTTCAATATTGCAAACTTGAGACTCTTGTACAGTTGGTGGGTATTCAAGTTTCTACCGATGAGAGATAAAGTCATTGTAAAGTTGAAAAACGGACTCGCAGCGTTGTGGAGATAAACATTGTGGAAATGAGACCCTTCCGTTTTTGAAAACGCTTTTTGAGGTTACCATGATAGAGGCATGTAGGTTCATCTGAAATGAAAAATACAAAGAAAATTATGTTAGTTGATCAGTTTCTCTTGTTGTCGCCAAATAATTGCAGGCCCCTCGTGCCCTTCAGTGCCGTTGCGATACAAGAGGCTGCGGGTCCACGAAAGGTATCTAAAGAGGCGATGTAAACATAACGATACCCTGTCCGTTGTGTACTACACATACTGAAAGGGGAATATTTCTGCTAGTTCATACACATCTTCATTTCCCCCTCCCCATAGTGGGCGCGCAGTCTAACGTAGCGTGAGAGATAGAAATAGTTCAGTCATCTCTTTCTAGCATATATCGAATCTATCACATAACCAAACTGAAACATCAAGATTGATTTTTACAACCTCCCGGCTATTCAAAAAACAAAATGGACAATTCGATATCTTAACGGTCATTTTTTTATGTGTCCATTCCAAAGGAAATTACGAAAAGATGAGTTACCGAATAATCGTAAAAAAATAATGAGAAAAAATACTGTTCAAGATGATTAAAAAATGACTTGTTATTTTTCCAATGTCATAACTATCTACAACGTATTGTAGCTTCATTCATAAGTTTTCCTCGTAAATGTTTTGATGTATTCCCAATCTTTACATAATATACTGTGGTGTAAGATCGATATGACACATGCCTTTAAAATGTTGTGCTTCAACAGCGTTTTCGGGCTGTTGAAGCACGGTTACATTTTTTAATCCGTATACGTTATTTAGCTATTATAGTCACCGTTTTGCTATGGATATAATAACGCATGCCAGCAAAAGGTACAAAAAAACGTCTAAAAACATCCATAAAATCAGGGTATAATTTGTTATAACTAAGAACAAGATAGTCAAAAACGACAAACCAATGAAATGTTTGTTACACAAAAGCAATCAAATAGTATTTTTTTACGCACTGCTCGGTGAATCATATTTTCCTCATTTTCTCTGGGCCGAGCGGAAAAAACAATAAAAGCAACCGCTCATTCCAAAGCTCCGTTACAAAACTCTCCTCACCAGGATCCTGTATGACAGTCAAAAAACGTTGGTAATTTTCATCATAAGATTCCAATTTGGTTATGTATGTTATATTTACCAAATGCAAAAAAAATATGATCAAACTATTTCCATGTCTCTCTAATGGTACCCGCATACTGCACGCGAGTGGCGACGAGCGATCAACGATACCCAATGGGAGCTTAGGTATTCTGAAAACCCCCTAGGAAAGTGAACCTCTTTGAATACGGCCTAGACTTTTGGTATATTCAAGTTTTTTTCTAACTGGGTGCAAGAACTTTCATATGAAGGAAAAGAATCTAAGAACATCCGTCTTTTTAACGATCCTGGCCTGTTCTGTTTTAATCCGCTGCAACTAGTTCTCTATTATTTTACTATCAAAAACAATATAATACACTAAAGATTCAGAATTAAAAAATAGTATAGATATACAAATAAAATCATTAAATATTATTCATATAAGAGTGATCACATAGTGTATTTACGGATTTACTAATGACAAAAGCATTTTAACATTTAAAAACGGCCAACGGAATTCAACATGATCAGATTTGCATCCGTCCAGTTCTTTTCAACGCTGCATATTTTTGGTACTGATGACGAATCTCATATCGGTGGCTGCAGACAATGAAGATTATTTTACAGGAAGGTTCGGAAATATGTAATGCCTTTTCATGCGACAGTAAAGTACGCAAATCCATCGTTAACGCAATATGGCCTAGATTCACCATACTAAAAAGCGAATGTCTCGTACTTCTGTTCCGATGCACAAAAGTGCATCGGTATTTCTGTTCCGATATACTTTTGGCTAGTTCAATATGCTATGCGTTAAAATGCATGATTATCAGTTATCATCGAATTTCGATATTGTTGCTACAATAGTATTAAAAAAACGACATCAGCCAAACGCTAGTCTGCACATTTGTACGTTTTTCTAGATCACCTGTACATACTATGGGTGTGCGTGCCTGCGTGCGGGCGCGTGTGTGTGTGTGCTTGCCTGCGTGCGTGCGTGCGTGCGTGTGTGTGTGTGTGTGTGTGTGTGTGTGTGTGTGTGTGTGTGTGTGTGTGTGTGTGTGCGCGCGCGCGCGTGCGTGTGCGTGCAAAAACTATGAACCCAAACGAGAACCGAGTGAATGAACGAAACGGAATGAACGAGGTTGCTACGCCTCTGCTAAATAAACTAACCCTCTCCGTGGCCCAGCGGGGAATTGGTGAGGCGTAAGAGAGAAAGAGATAAAGCGGTGTGTGCAGTGAGGCTGATGCTGCCGGGATTTTATTAACTTCTGTACAACCGAAGCAGCACGAGGGTTAAGGGAGGGGGTGCGAAAGAGACGAGGGGATGAAACACACGTATTATTCTATAGACAAACCTGCGCTAGTGTACGTGATGTTCCGTCCTCTTTTCGCTCTTGATATCTATCTCGCTGTCTTGTACTGTGCTCGTGTGGTCCATCCTCCGATGTTGGTTATTTCACCTCCAGCTCCCATTTCACCCCAAAACAAAGTTCTCCCACCATGGCATTTCTACGCTCGATGTCAACCATAGACGTGAAAGACAACTAAAATTCAGCACCCTCGGCCGACCCTCACTTCTCCTCGAACGAGAGGACACCCCCATGGTCGGAATCAACCTCGTCCGCACCTCATCACACGGACTTGCCCTGGCACACCGCGTGAAAGGGGAGCAAGGAGACAAACTATACACAGACACACTTAGGCACGCGCGCGCGGGCGCCTGTGTGTCTGTACATATATATAAATATAGGTAGATGCCTGCAGGGTATGTCCGACAAACACGCCAAATAAAGGGATAGTAATTATTGTGTTTGTGGCGCGGTTCATTTCTTTTCTGAAAACGACTGTGCCTGGGCTCTACCCCCGGAGAATCAGAAGCGACGGACGAAAAGGTCTCTTGCAAAAAATATATGACGGGGAATTGTTTGTTAATCTCGTAATTTCGTGGATTTGTTGTCAACAAACGTGCGCTTCATTCAAAACAAACCAGAAGAAATAATTGTATAATTTTTATGTGCAGAGTGAAATGGGATTATTTTAACTATTACTATTTTTGCTATTTTCTATTCGTTTTTTACTATTTTCTATTCTATTTTTACTATTTTCATATTCGCAGCTATGTCTGTGTAGAAATTTAAGTCAGGATAAAATCCTGCCTCTGATCTGCCTTCCCTAAATAATATCAGGCCATGGTCAGGCCATCCAGCGTGGATCAGGTTCGCCATGTAACTGGTCTTAAGCCAGACCAGGGGGCTGCCATCTTTCAGAATGTTTGCTACGCATAATGTCCTCTGTTTGTAGTGTCCTATTCTGCCACTCGTAGCGCTAGTTGTTCTCGAACAATCCTGATGCGCGCGCAGGGGCTATGTATTTATACACACACGCACGCATATAATTCGAAGACTTTCCATAGCTTCGAATGCGAGGATCGGCTAGTACGGTGAAAAACGCACCTTTTCAGGATTACGATATCCTGAGGTACAACCGTGCACAACACACGGCATTAGCACACGAGTATAAGTGATTTCGGTAATTTTATCAATTTCGCACCGCGGCTTAAACTCCAAACGTCAAAATAGTCGTATTCGGCGTCGGGGTGGTCAAGTACGCCGTGCGGGCCTCGTGCCTGCGCAATAAGAATATTGTCAGTGACCTACTAACGCCTCGGGGAGAGGTAGAACTAAACAAAGCGGTCAAAAAGCGCACCATTTTTATATACGGTAAGGGGTAGGAGGTGCCAGCCCCCTGGACCCTGATCCGCTATTTCCTTTTTCAAAAACCGATTTGGAACTGGACAGGAAAACGATCAAGTATAAGAAGGGCTTTTGGCGATCTACCCGAGTAAAATAGATCGTATTACGTGGTATACTGATACTTATTATCCCTTTGCACTCGAGAGGTGACTCTCGCTCACCCCTCACTATCGGAGAGAAAAGGGCCTCGAGTGCAAATAGTTATTTCACAAGTATCGCAAAATCATAAGCGTAAGTGCACGCTGTAAGCAGCACACTTCTGTACGCGGTACAAACGCACAAGACGAACTTTTATCCTCGTACGATGGTACCTTGCTTACGCGAAGCGCTTCGCTTGTAGCCATGTTGCGGTTTGTTGGCGAAATACATTCAGGCGTAATGTCTTCACCTGTCAGAACATTGATAATTCCCAACATGGCGACAAGACGTTAAGAAACCACAAATCACCTCCTTTACTTGTTCGCCTCATTAAATAAGAACCCCGCACAAATCAAAGGGAAATTGGCCCTCAGTTAAATCGTCTGAAATTTTAGTATGTTGTAGAGGAAGTCGAGCTGATCAAAAGTCATCATGGGCACGAAGCTCGAATTACAGTTCTTTTTGAGATTAGGCGGTTTTGAAAATCTCAACTCTGAAAAAATGGCTTTTTTATTTAAATATGATTTTATTAAAAGTTTCTGCGCTTTTCACACTACGTTCATTCCAGATCAGATTGTTATCATCAGTGAGGTCTTGTCCTTTTTTTGCAGCAGTGCGAAGACTTTGCAAAAAAGCTTGTAATTGTTGGCCTTCGATTATATACGGGCGGTTAATATGCCGTAGATCGACTAACAACGGTTCAAAAAATATAAATCCTCGCTCATCTAAATGTTGTGAACATGATCGGGTGCCTTCGGGAATAAAGATATTTTTCAATATGAAAACGTTTGTTCTAGCGTCTAATGAAAGCCGCACAATATCATTTTCTGCATGGCAGATCAAACAAGTATGACTAACATTTTGTGTTAAAACATTTAGTCGCATACAGTTCGGATCAGCTGCTATTAATCTCATTTCCTCAATGATGGACCTGTTGCAATTCACACAAATCCTACTTTCATCATTCAGTTCTAGAGGAGGGTGTTCAAAAGCATTTCGTCGTGTTAAAGCGATTTGAGCTTTTTCTTGATTTTCGTTAGGACGAAGATAGGGTAGCTGCCTTAGGAGAAAACGCATGTTGCAGACGAAGCATTCTAGTCGAGCCATGATGTCTCCGTATGAGCGTTTTCCGGAAAAGTGACCGAATATTCATCGACTTCGTTAGCTGCGTGGTGAGATAAGGTGCGGAGTGAGGGAGGGGGTAGCGACAGTAGGCTTGAGGGAAGAGTGCCATCACGGAGAGGGAGTAGAGAGGAGGGAGAGACTGGGGAGTGAAGAGAGCCTACAGACAGACGCGGAATGCAAGTACTATGAGCACGGGGACTTACGACGGGAAAATCACTCCCTCCTCCTAGAAATCTCGGAGGGTTTTGAGAAGAGGAATGTTGCGGAGAGAAGGGAGGACCTGAAGAGCGATTAGGAATGAACGTAGTGTGAAAAGCGCAGAAACTTTTAATAAAATCATATTTAAATAAAAAAGCCATTTTTTCAGAGTTGAGATTTTCAAAACCGCCTAATCTCAAAAAGAACTGTAATTCGAGCTTCGTGCCCATGATGACTTTTGATCAGCTCGACTTCCTCTACAACATACTAAAATTTCAGACGATTTGACTGAGGGCCAATTTCCCTTTGATTTGTGCGGGGTTCCTTGGCCATTCGTTATACTCAAATAATTAATTATTGAAATCCCGGTATTTATGATAAGCGTTCTTATCCTCGTCGATTATCATTGATGAAATGAATGGTGAACAGAATCACAACACATGTATTAGTGTCATCCTAATCAATTATAAATATCTTCGATGAGGTGAAAAGCAAAGTAGATTGCTTTACACAGTAGTTCATACTTCTCAACCCTTCGTCTGTACACTGGGTCTTTGAATGCACAAGCAAAATTTTCAAATCGAATATCTCTGGATTTTGGAAAGGGGGGAGCGGGACCCGCCCGTAAAAAAACTAGGTAGTGGGGGTATGTCGTACCCACAGGGGCGCCACGATCGATCATTTTGTGCCTGAACAGCAGAAAGTGAAAGTCTCGAGCATGCCGTAGAAGACCCAGTGTACAGACGGCGACGGTATTTCGTGTAAGTAAAATTAAATTTATGCTCTTTTTCGACTTTTATAATAATTTTAACCTTCCTGAAATTATATTTTTAGAGTAATTCAAAAACGGCAATTCTTTTCTCGATATTCCCTATTTAAAATTAAGTAATTAACAATCTGCGCAAAACTAAAATGGAGAAACGCAAAAGGTGCTCAATATGTCCTTACACAGACGATAAGAAAACAATGTTTTGCTCTGCGCTGTGTGGTGTGCCCGTGTGCGAAGAACATCGCACGTGTTTGTGTATGCAGTGCGCGAACAAAAAATTCCCGCAATAATACCGCATATTTTTTTATATTAATAAAAGCGATCTTTTCGGTAGTCAAAATAAATATACTTTTTGAAAGTAGCACATTCGCTGTATTTTTTTCCTAATAGTACATGTATTCAGCTATACAACCCCGAAAGAATTTTATTTTTACATGAAAATTTGTCTTAGTTATGATTTTTTTATGGAAATCGATGCTTCCTCCCTTTTCAGTTACATTTATTGTTGTAAAAAAATGTATTTACAATAAATGTGTAAATAAATTATTGGATCGTGGAAAGAAATGTTGTAAAAGTAATTCAGAATTTGTTCAGATTTTTTTGACGTTTTTTTTCTTAGAAAAAACATTAGCAGGACTTTTACGACCCAGTCCCAAAATTTAAGTGTACAGACGGAGGGTTAAAGACAGGCTCCACTTTTTAGGACATGTCAATGTTCTGGTCGGGTAGACATTTTGGGAAGATGTACTCGCTCTCATTGTATCCTGGCCTGAAAATAGTAAATTCCAAACATAGAGGGTAAGCCGTAAAAAACGATTTAGCGATCTTCCCGGTTTGTTCCATGGGGCAGCCCGGTCAGTTAAATCAGACAAGGCAAGTCTGGTCAGGGCTCGACACAGAGGAGGGAATGCCCGGACACATTTCTGCACGGCAAGATTTAAGCTACGCTTATTTTTAAAAATCAGTTAAATATTGGAGATCCGGAAAGACAAAAAACTACAGCCTTGACACCGTGAAACGAAGACTTGCGAAAATTTAATCTACCAGACGGTTGCGCACTGAATTCATCGGAACAAAGGCGATAATGTCTTTTAAAAAGTAGCTCAAGTACGTGAATACACGTCGAAACTTATGCGAATTGCTGTTGATGCTAGATTTATCGTTTATGATATTGACCTACGAAAGTGGGTTACACGGGCGCACGAAGAGGGAGACCAAGGAGATATACGTTTTAGCGATTCGCTCTGAATTCGCAATCAGCTCTGGAAATTTATGGACGAGAAACATGTAGATAAAGAAGACGTTTTGAGGCGGGATGACGAAAAGTTTATGAAAGAGGTAACATGAGTACAATATAAAACTGACGAAATTTATAATTCAGATAAAAGCGGTTTGAAACTGGAAACCCGCACTGGTCGAACTTTGGCCGTTGACGCTTCCGCATCTGGAAAAATTTACAGCGACTTTTTTCATATCACATAAATGAAATGCCTAAACAGTTTAAAAATGTTGTTGAGTTCGGTTTCGCTCAGTTTTCCAACGCATACTGTAAGCATAAGCACGCGGATGTAAAAATGCAGCGGTTATAAGATGTGCATGCTGTAAAAAATCTTTCTGCTTCATGGTTTTTTTTTATGATTATCACTTTTCCACAACTTATGAACCATTAGGATGATCATCACCTTAACATTTTTTTCTTTTGCTAAAATGCAATGGTATATGATGTTGGGTTTTGCCGCTCTACTGAAACACTGCAAATTTCGATAAACCTTATTGTACAATTTCGAACATACACGTATACAGGAAAAATTGTAGTTCTTAGCTCTCCTTAATTACGAATAATGGTATGATCAGAAAAGGAATATTTTCAATGATGGACCTTTAAATTGCGACGAAAGAAGTTCTATATAAAGATCGTATCGATTTCTCATCGTATCGACGAACAGGGGGTAGCTCGCCCCCTTAAAGTTGCTTCTTGCCAAATCAATTCCTCTAAAATAGGTACTGTCTCATTCAAATCGATACACAATTTCTAAATATGAAATAGAAAAAATAAAAGTGAGGTTGGGTTTCAACCCCTTAAAGTATTTTTTCATCTTTAATGCCTGCTGGGTTTTTTATCCGCCTGAAGAAAAAACGTTCCCTTTTTGTTTCAAGGAAAGTTGGTTAACTCCTATGTGAAACTGCATTGTTACTCCTTGATTTGCCCAACTTCAAAGGGTGATTTCACCCCTTGAAACCACTGATTAGCAGAGAAAAACGTATTCTATAGGCTTTCAAGCGCTTTAACATATATGAATTTTGACGAAATCAGAAGCGGACAGTAAAATTACTTTTCTTGTAAGTACTTTGTCAGCATTTTTCATCCATTCGTATGTCACGTTGAACCTACCTTGAATAATAGAATCTTACAACGTCTTCTGGCAAAATCTTCCCCAAGATTAACGAGAATAAAACTGATCAAAAAAATTCTTTTGTGTTTTGGTAGCTAGCCAACCAAATGAATTCCAAACGATCGAGAAATAACTTCTCGCTAATACAATATAACAACCACAACTATTGAAGGATCCCTCTGTACGCTAAAATTTTATACCATTTTGAACAGCTACATCTCCATAGAAAATAATCGCAAAATTATTTTCAACCGGTGTGTTAAAGCATGAACTTCGTAGTTAATGAACGAGTTTGGAAAAAATTGTCGCACTTTTTTATAAAGTTATTTACGAGACATTTCGCTTGCATTCTTAGTATTTTTTTCAAATATATTTAAAAATATTATTTCAAATAAGACAATGGACCAACTTACAAGAAGGTACTCGGCATAAGTATTGTACGTTAAAAAATATATATATTTATGTATAAATATATCGGCATGGCGTGACACTCTCTACGTATGTGTATATTCACGCATGTCACTAATGAGATCTCCCTCGAACATCACTATAGGTATTCTATGTGTCCATCGTACATGCATACACTGCCGGCCAAAAGTATGGATACACCTAGAAAAATTTCGCGCCGCACTAAAAGTTTCATATCTCTGTGAAAAAAAGATATCCGGATTTCCAAGGCGGCATTTTAAAAGGGCCAAATGAAGCTTTACTCTGCGTTTCGGAAAAAAAAATTTCGATTTTTTCTAGACCCGCGGCGCCATTTTGAAAATAGCCGTTTTTTGGTTTTGTGGCTGTTTAAAATCGGCGGCACGTCTTCAGGACATTTTTTTTTTTCAAAGAACCTTAAAAGATAGAGCAATGGTTATAGTTTCCTTTTTTAGAAAGTTTCATACGATTTTTTTTCACCGAGTTATCGCATTTTTTTCTCAAAAAGACAATTTTGAAAAGATGCTGCTGAAATGAGAAACTTTGAGATTTAGAGAATATTGCCAGATGGAAAAAAAAGTTGCGTTACATCGTATTGAATCGAGCAGAATTTTTTCAATTTTTTTTTTCAAAATATTTGCTCCAACATTGAATTTAAAAAAATAAAAAATTTCAATGTTTTTTCTCAATTTTTAGACGCACAAAACATCTACCTCTTAGCTCTTACCTAATCTAAACGCCCTTTTCGGCGAAAAACCCACCGCTGGCTTTCAGCACTGCATCAACGATGCGTGGCATCCGATCGATTAATGAATCCAGCTGAGCTGAGCTGAGGGATCTCCACGCAGCTTGCAGTTTCTGCCACAGATCTTCGGCCAATGTAGATCAGGTGATTCGTATATTTCGATCGAGCTCTTCCCAGAGAAGTTCGATGGGCTTTAGGTCGGGTGATTGTGGCGGCCACACCATATTCACGATTTTTTTTTCTTTGCCTCGTTCTCCAAATATTCTCGACAGAGACGGGAACTGTGTTTCGGATCATTGTCTTGTTGCATGGTGAAACCACGCCCGATCGTTCTTAGCCCCGATGGAATCGCATGATTAATGAGAATTTCTTTATCTTCTTCTTTTCTCATTATGCCGTCAATTTTCACAAAGTCTCCGACACCATGACCGGAGAAGCAACCCCACACCATAACGGAGCCACCGCCATGCTTGACAGTTGGTATCAAACACTGTGGTGCCATTTTTTCCGAAGGATTTCTTCGAACAAAAATGCGTCGACGACCACCGAAGATTAAAAATTTTGACTCGTCCGACCAGAGTACATTTCTCCACGGATTAATCGTCCACTTTTTGTGTTTCAGGGCCCATGCGTATCGTTTTTTTTGTTTGCCGGACACAACAAAGGTTTTCGCACGGAGACACAGCCTCTGAGGCCAGCACTGTTAAGACGACGTTTCACTGTCATCAGTGATATCGAGGTTTCCCTTTGTTCTTTAAATTTGGCACAGATTTCCGTTGCTGTTAAGCGACGATTTTTTTTGCTGGTAACGACGATATTTTTATCGTCTGAGGACGTTGTCACTGTGGGTTGACCCGGACGATAGCGATTGAAATACGTCTCGGACTTCTTAAACCTCCCGATGGTCATCTGCACTCCTTTCAAAGACACGCGAGTTTGTCTGGCAATTTCTCTATACGACAATCCCTTATCGCGCAACGCGACAATAGCCCCTCTTTTATACAGTGGAATTTCTTTTTTCCGTAGTTATTGATCCGTTAAGAAAAAAAAATTGCGTAAAAACTTGTTGATTGCAGACCACAAGGGTTCGCGTTCGAAGTTTTCGCACAACTAACTGGCTTTGGCAGCGCGACACTTGTCACATTATTCCAAAGAATCAAAAATGTAAACAAAAACGATGAGCGAAAAAGAGAGCGAGAAAAAGAACACGAGAGAAATAGAATATCGACCCGCGAGAAATAGAATCTTTTTTACGCTCCACAAAGGTAAAATTTGAACAAAGACAAGAAGCTTTATTTCCGCTCCTTGTGTTTAGATGAGGTAAGAGGTAAGAGGTGGATGTTTTGTGCGGCTCAAAATTGAGAAAAAAAATTGAAATTTTTTTTTTTTAATATTTAATGCTGGAGCAAAACATTTAAAAAAAAAAGTTGATAAAAAAGTTTGAAAAAATTCTGCTCGATTCAATACGATGTAACGCAACTTTTTTTTGCAATTTTCTGTAAACCTCAAAGTTTCTCATTTCAACAGCATCTTTTCAAAATTGTATTTTTGAGAAAAAATGCGATATCTCGGTGAAAAAAAAATCGTACGAAAGTTTCTAAAAAAGGAAACTATATCTATTGCTCTATCTCTTAAGGTTCTTTGAAAAAAAATGCAAAAAAAAATGTCCTGAAGACATGCAGCCGATTTTAAACAGCCAAAAAAGCCAAAAAACGGCCATTGTCAAAATGGCGCGCTGGGTCTAAAAAAAATCGAAATTTTTTTTTCCAATACGCAAAGTGAAGCTTCATTTGTCCTTTTTGAAATGCCGCCTTGGAAGTCCGGATATCTTTTTTTTTCACAGAGATATCCAACTTTTAGTGCAGCGCGAAATTTTTCTAGGTGTATCCATACTTTTGGCCGGCAGTGTAAGTAGAAAGAAGGCCTTACATGTATGTCTTCTCTATACCTATAAATGAAAGTCGGGCTTCTGTCTGTCCCGGATAAATTCCTGAACCAATGGTCCGATCTTGATGCGGCTCTCGTCAGTGTATAGCGTATTTTCCAGTGCAGGTTTTAAGCTACCTATCATCACGGACGGCTGAAAACATCCGCGGACGAGCGGGCGCCACCACACGCTTCATATCACTCGACACGTCGAGTGTATTGTTTCTCTTTCGTGATCAGATGACGTTACTTACGTGGCTTAAGGGGTCTTCTCACTTTCTACGCTAAAAAGGCTTATATCATGCATTTTTTGATGGGTTTATATTACAGGTATTGATATAAAAGTTGTTACACTTAATATATACACTTTCGAATTTTTTTTTATCTGTATGTATTTATGTAGCCCAAACAAACTTTAAACACGTTTTTCCCGAAACAACGTTTTTCGATGGTTTGTTGATAAAATCTTCGAAACTACTGAACCGATCCTTATGATATTTTAACGACATATTCTTTGCAACTATAGCTGTAGCGCATATCAAGGATTTTTTGAAACTTTGATATTTAATATCTTTTTTGTTGCCAAAAACGGTGAACATACACGTTTTTTTTTGTTATTTCAAAAAAAGGCCGCCATTTTCTTATTTTAGCATAAATCAAAAATCGTATGATATGCAGTATAGCCATTAACACACTGAATCTACAACCGTTTAATTTTTTTGTTTCGGATGATCCATCTCCGAGATTTCATCAACAGCGCAGACCTACGATTTTTCAGGACATTTTTTAACTACCATTTTCGTTTATACATAGTGACTTGAATAAATTTATAAAGAAAATTTAATGACTTTCAAAAGTGTATTTATTAAGTATAACAACTTTTATATCAATATCTATACTATAAATATATCAAAAAATTCATTAAAATAGCCTTTTTTAGCGTCTAAAGTGAGAAGACCCCTTAAGGAGGTTGGAGCGATCTAGTTGAATCAAATGACGGTTTATCCATTTTTTCTCAATGAACCTCAGTAATGCATTCTTATATTTTTATTATGTAAATTACAAAAACTTTTTTATTACTACCAAGTTGAAAAAGTATAACATTATCTCGGATTATTATGAAAAAACTGCGTCAGGAACGTCCTATACAACTCAGAATGAAATTTTGAGTAATTATAATTATGGATATCTATATTTATTCCACTAAATTAGTTAACATTACCATTAATTAATATTAAGTGTTGCCCGAATACGGGACCTTCGCGAGCATTGAAGTTGTCAGCAATGCTCTTCATTTGCCAGCCAAGATTCGTAATCTTTCATCAAACCTTGATGGTCCAATAATGAATATAAATGATTTACAATGGTTTCAGATGGTTTTTTTTTCGAAATGTTTACAATGGTTTAATTTGCGGTAATCCATTGTTAGAAATGGTTTATCTTGGTGCTCAATCGCCAAAAAAAATTAATCACCTGTAGAGTGAACGTCTTGCCTACCTGACCGCACATAAAACTATATACATTAAACTATTTTTTATCTCCAGTGTTTGGTGGTGAAATTTTTTTTATCCGTAAACACTCCGTACAATCTAAGCAATGAAATGTACATTTTTTAAATTCAATCTTGCATTGTGGTTAACGCTTCAACCTCCTTAATATCGAGCAACGAACGAAAATGTCAGACTCACTGAAAAAAAACATTTTGACAGCGGAAATGCAGTCCAGTAAAAGAAACAAAAACCCAGTACTTTTTAGCGTATAATATCAATTTTTGTCTGGAGGTAGATGGTTGCATACTGAAAGTAACCTCAATAAAATGCTGCCCCGCAACTTGTCCCAACCCTGAGAAAGAGGGGTTGAAAACTTGAAAATCGCCGTATCTTGATAATTAAAAGCCCGATCAAAAAATGTTTCAAACAAGAGGTGTTTGGAATTATAAAATACGTATAAAGTTATCTGACGTCCAATCCCCTATCGTTGAAAATAGCGGCACAAAAATACGAGAGCACCACTAACCCAGACAAGGACGCAGCGATATGTCTACTACGTTCGCACACGCATCAACCCCGAATTTTCGAATCGTTTTTGTCCCGCTATTTTCAAAGATAAGGGGTTAGACGTCAAGTAACTTTATACGAATTTTATTATTCCAAACGACTTTTGTTTGAAATATTTTGTGATCGGGCTTTTAATTATCGAGATACGACGATTTTTAACTTTTTCAACCCCTATTTCTTCGGGTTGGGGCGAGTTGAAGGGCAAAATTTTGTTGGGGTTACTTTCAGTATGCAACCATCTACCTTCAGGCAAAAATTGATATTCTACACTAAAAAGTGCTTTTACTGGACTAATGTCCGCGAGCGAGCGCACGCCACCACGTGCTCCACTCGACACGTCGAGGGTACTGCTTCTGTTTTCGTGATCAGATGACGCTACTCTTACGTACTTGAATATCACAGAGATGAATTCAACGTTTTCACAATGCCGAAAAGGAAATCCGCACTTGATCGCAGCAGTGTGGGTGCGAAAAAGAAGTGCATAGCGAGAAGTAGTAAAAATCGTGCGCGCCCGAGCGGGCAAGGGTACGATACCTAACACACACACACACACACACACACACACACACACACACACACACACACACACACACACACACACACACACACACACACACACACACGCACGCACGCACGCACACGCACACGCACACACACACACACACACACACACACACACACACACACACACACCCAAACACACACACATACACACACCCAAACACACGCACACACACACACACATACATATATTCCATGGAACAGAGTTGAAAGAAGATGGCCTGATTGCTCTCTCGCCTATGCAACATTCAATATACGTCTCTCCCCTAAAACGGGAGATGTAATACGGTGCCCCTTTCCTCTCATCCTAAAGGAGCGCGTGATATCATCCATTCCATTTTTCTGGCTAATTTATAACAGGGCTACGACTTCTGCATGTTTTAACCCCATCCTCCGCCCGACAGTCCTTATTCCGCGAATAAGGATTATCGCACTTCCATACTCCTACTATGCCTATATATACCCAACTCTGAAAATCTCAATTCCAATTTCCGTCTGGTCGACATTTGGAGGGGAACAAGAGGAGTAGAGCTGACACTAATTTCGCACGACTGCTTATTTCCTATTGAGACTGTATGTGCGTCCACGTGGATGGCTTCAGGCATGCCAGTTGTGGACGGTAGTCGTAATAGACTGTGATGAATCCGACATATGTCCATACTCGCGTATTATTAAAAAACGCTTGTGTTGAGGAGCTAATAAACTTCATTCATTAACTCAATGCGTCTCGATTCATCCTTCCATATGCATGTTTACACATGTACACATGTATAATTCTATATATAAAACATTGAATGCTCGAGTGCCATATTAACGATCGCAATGAATATTCCGTCCGCGAATATGCGGAAAGCAAGATATACAATGAAAGCATTATGTAGATATAATATGCATATTTATATAATGGATAAAGTTTTTTATTCGTCATTCCAGTTTTTTTTATTCATTATGAAGCTTAACTGAATTAAAAAATTCCTGAACATAATAGAACTTTACTTGCAAATATAAAAGTAGGAATATTTTTTCTATGTCGCAGATAAATTCTGGCGCGAAGCGAAATAAAATATGACAGCCAGTTTTCGAATATGAGATAAAAAGAAAATGAAAAAGGGAAAATATTCGACAAACAAAAACAGAAACACAGTGAAAATTGGTGCATTGATGGGGCATAATTGCTGCGAATTTATTTTTAATTTGGTCGGATGTTCTATAAATCTCGTTCGGCGTAGGGTTTTTGTTGTTCTCGTACTTATTTTGGAATATGCAGTCGGTGCTTTGCCTCGTTGTATGGGATTCAAATGGAATTATTGTATACGCCTCTTGCATATCTCTAGTGGCGCGGTTGTTGGCAGATTCATGCAACTCGTGGACGTTCGACTACGCTCAGCTGTGCGGTTTACGTATTAATTTCGTTCAAAAGGGCTCGATGAAATAAAGAATAAATGGATGGTACGAGGTATTATTGTATTGTGGGCAACAAATCCCCAATCTCGAAATCGGGAATTGATTTTTTATTTTTATCGGGAACATTTTTAGAATAGTGCAACCTTTTTAATTCTTGTCTACTTGGCTCTGACTAGGCTGATTCCAACATTGCGGTTGATCGGTTTTTCATTGCGTGCATTCATAATTTATCAAAATGCAGACTGCTGCTACATGTTTGTATCCTCAAACCGATAAGCCAGTCTTGCAGGTACATTCTGTTATTCGTATCGTACGATCCAGGTTCACCTGTAAAACAATCAGTTCCTATTGAACAGAAAACATTAAGATCGAGTAAGCACACCAAAAAAAAATGTACACAAACATGTAGACACAAATAGAGATTGCAAATAAAAATACACAGTACCCTATATTCATTACCGTGTCAACGGAGTGAGATGATTTTAAGTAAAACGTGTACCAACGCCAGCACAAATGAAAATAAAAACAAAAGTGCAGCATATTAATCATGTTTAATTAAAAATTTTGCATCAACATTTTTACGGAATCACATGCAAACTATTTTTTATTTTATTATTATTCATCTATGATATAAATATTATTAATTCAACATTTCATGGTTATTCTTAAAAGACGTATATACAGAAAAAAATTACAGGAAAGAGAATAAAATGAAAAGTGATTTGACTGTGCGAAAAGTAATCTAATGACGATGGACAGATTACTTCAGGCTTTACAACATGTTTTTGTACTTTCGAAAACAAATGTTGCACAAATGGCTCAAATATTACCCAAACCCATATTATGGGACTATCTAAACAATGATTATTCCAAATACTAAATATACCCAATAAATTCAGGGTCAAACATATGGCGGCACAAATGCACAGTAACCCATGCAGAAATGTGACCAGGCATTCCCTACTTTGTGTCGGGCCCTGACCAGACTTGCCTTGTCCGATTCACCTAACCGGGCCCTCCCATGGAACAAACCAGGAAGATCGCTAAATCGTTTTTTACTGCTTACCCTCTGTGTTTGGAAATTACAATCTTCTGGACGGGAAACATTGCGAGCAAGTATATATTCACGTAATCTCGACCCGGCCAGAACATTGACATGTCCCCAAACGTGGAGCTTGTCTATGAGAACTGTGTAAAGCTACTTTGCTATCACCTCATCAAAGATACTTATACACTGAAAAAAAATCGTTCATACATCCAAAATTCAGTTGGTTTAACAAAATGAATCTTTAAATACGTTCAACTTGATTTTTAATTAGCACAACAAAACAGTATAGTTGGTGGTAAAATAGTATAGTGGTGGGAACTGTAGCTTATTTAGCATGTCTGAGCAACTGTTAAAACAACAAAATTTTGAGACAACAAAATGCATTTTGCACATTCGATGATTTTTTTTCTCCGTGTAATTGATTAGAATGAAACTATTATAATACACGTGTTGTAATTCCATTCAACATTAGAAGCATCCATTTGATCAATGATAAAATCGACGAGGATAAGAATGCTCATCATAAATACCGGGATTACAATAACTAATGATTTGAGCACAACGAATAGCCAAGTTATTTAATGAGGCAAACAAGTAAAGCAGGTCATTCGTGGTTTTTTTTAACGCCTTGTCGACATGTTAGGAAATATAAATGTTCTGGCCGGGAGCTGATTGAGAACTGATTAGGAACTGGAGTGTAAATGGTTACTTTACTAGTATCGATAATCATAATTGCTCGCTGTAAGCATAGCATTTCTGTACGTGGTACAATGGACAGGACGAACTTTTATGCTTGTACGATGATACCTAGCTTACGCGAAGCGCTTCGCTTTGTTGACTCAAAGTAACATCATGAAAACACAATGTTTTATTGTCACCGTGCAGCCCTAACCTCGAACGCCCACCAGAAACCGCTGTCTGCCTAAATTAGTCTGGTCATAACTCTGTCCATTTTGACAATTAGGTAAATTTTTCGCAGACATATTTTCTATACAAAATACTTGCAAAACATGCCAAAAAAAAGTCCGATTATTCTGACCCGTTACATTAGAATACGGCCTTAGGAACATTATCTTAACTGCCAACTGTTAGTAACTAGCATGCGTATCTACATACACAAAACATGATTTCCACCTCTTGGCCGTACATGCTCCTTAAAATGCTGCAAACCCTATAAATATATTACTAATTTTATCATCCATTCAGCACTCTCATGTGCAATTGGAATTCTTTCCGATGAAGCCCTCATCATCAAGTTATCACTTTTATAAATTGTTTCTGAGAAAAAAAAAGACCGCTGAGAGGGACTGATGACATACATCTCAATCAAGGATATTCTATTTTGTTTCCTGTCTACGACGGTTATTTTTTTTTTACTTGTTTCTTTCCTTTTGTAGACTGACTTTCTTATTTTCGTGCACATTTAAATCTACCGTTTCATTCGCATTGTCAATCCGCGAAGCAGGAAATTTGTTCTCTAGTTCCACTGAGCCCGGAGGCCAATGGGTGCACAATCTTTGTTTCCCATGAAAGAAGCGCACGATTACTTCAGCGTTCTCGCGTTTTTTTCAACACACAGGAATTATGTTTCTTCAAAATTTAACAACGCAACGACAGCCGTGATGTTAACTAAGCGAGCAGCCCCCTCAAAACTCTTATTTTCGCACGAAACCGTTCTTCATTCGTAAAAGAAAGCAAACAACTCGAAAAAGGGAGGAATTCAAACATACCAGAAATATACACCCCACGCCTTATGATTCCGTCTCAAAGTTTGAAATCCAGTTTCACATCCACCGAAAACAACTTATAAGCTATGACTTTCATCCCTCTAGATAACGCTACAAGGCTCCTAAGGAATTCGCTTAAGTGTCCTAGGACCGCTATTATTAGATCTGCAAATTAATGATCGGCCCCTAATTTCTACTAATCATGAATGCGATTCGAATATGAATAACTTGCCCGTCACACATGTATTTGCGAGCGCCATCTCTAAGCTTTAAATCGAGCTATCCAATTTTATACCACTACGCACGCAACCTAAAATTTTAGTGGTCGACGAGATGTCTTTCAAGAAGGAATATTCGAGGCATTGCCTTCTTTTCGCATTCAAATTGAAAAAAAAAACGCGACTGAAGTGAAGGACATGATTTGTTTGGCTGTTGGTGAAAACGCTGCATCATATAGCACGGGAAAACAATGGTTCCAGCGGTTTCGAGAGGGAAATTTTAACCTCAAAGATGGAGAGCACCCTGTACAGTTTAAAAAATACCGTAAAAAAGACGCGAGATACCATTTCTGAGTTGGGCTGGGAAATTTTTCTGCACGCGGCGTATTCACCAGACTTATCCTCTTCGGATTTTGACCTCATCCGATTTCTCCCACACCACCTGGCGGATTTTCGATTCAAGACGTTCGACGAGGCTAGAAAACGCATAGATGAATTCATCGAGTCAAAACCAGCAAAGTTTTTTCGATCTGAAATTTGACAATTGCCCGAAAGATGGCAAAAATGTGCATAAAGTGAGGAGATTACTTTGCCGTTTAAGTTTGTTTTTGTTTGTTAAAAATAAAACACTAATCAAGATGAAAAAGGCCGAGAAGCAATTTGCGGACCTAAAACAAGCCAGGTTCACAATATTTAGAAATATATTTTCTAGATACAAATCTTTACTTAAACAAATATGTCTAATTCCATACTCAATGTCTCTTTAATGTCGATTACACGAATTATTTAAAGTTTCTCACAGCCGGAATTCACCATTCGGGAATACCAGTGTCTTGGCCAGGAAAATAATCCGTCAACATATATTTTCGGGAAAGCCATTACTGTCGCACTGACGTTCAGAGGCAAACAGTAGAAAAATATTTTACTTCATCCCCACCTGTTTCATGGAAAGGCCCTATAACAGAATCAGACCAGGCATTTTGTTGATATTTTGTTCACTATAAGATGAACAAAATATCAACAAAAATACGTGACATGATATTTTTAAGTGCGCGTCGGCAAAATATCTCTTGGCTGTAGTGAATCAACCTCGGCGAGTGGGGTACTGCCACAAATTGGTCGGCAATTGTTACGTGCAAAATAAGCGCCATGGGAAAATTGACCGGACATTAGGGTAAGAATAGGGGGAGGAACGGCGGCGGAGAAAGTAGAACTGGGGAGATGTAATAAAAAACCGAAAGATGATGGAGGATTGAAACCGCGGGACGATTATAGATTGAAAGGATTAAGAGTTCAGGCGAAAGGAGGATGAAGGAGTTATATGTAGAGGTTGATTGTGGCTAAACTATGACGATCTGCATGTCGACAGGGATGAAGGAAGAAAGAAAAGTATATGGGGCTAGAGAACACGAAAGGTCGGTAACGACGCGGGAGACAGTGAGATCATATACCAGGTGTTCCATTTTAATCTTACACCTGATTTATCTCGAAATCTGTTGCGATCAAGTGTTGAATATGGTGACACTTTTAGGGTCCAAAGGGGGACGTTCAACAAAGATTTTTTGTTGGCCAAAATTCAAAATGGCGATGTTGAGGTGGGCAACATGTTAAAAAAAATGAAAACATGACTTTGTTCTCCAAAAAATGTGTACGGCCAAAACTAACAACGTTTGTAGGATTTTTTTATGAAGACTATCATTTTTAGGCAAGAACACCATTTTGTTGACCATTCGTCGCTATCCAGGATGTACCACGAGAAGGTAAAGTCACTAACATCCCAAGTGTAAGTGTGCGTGCGAGTGTGTGGATATGAGTTTGTTTGGGGCCATTTGATAGCGGAAGTGACGAGGCGCCCGTCATCTTATCCTTGTTTGGGTTTATTTGATAACCCAAGTGACAAGCCGCAGAAACCTAATCCTTGTTTGGGTTTGTTCGGGTAATCAAACAAATCCAAACAAACTCACACGTGGTATGTCCTGAATAGCGCTAGAACAGTCAAAAATGGTGTTCTAACCTAAAAATTATGCACTTTATAAAAATAAAAAAATTCCTAGAAACGTTTTTAGTTTTGGCCTTACAAATTTCTTGTTGACAAAATTCATGTTCACATTTCAAGAAAAATTTTCAGCCATCTTAACGTTGCCGTTTGGGATTTTTGAAGAAAAACATGCGCCCCCCTCACCCCGAACCCTAAAAGTTTTACAATACTCAATACTTGATGGGAGCAGTATTCTTCAACACAGTCACTAGAGTCACAGTCACATCAGTTGCTAGATTAAAATGGGACAGCCGGTATATACAGGGTGATTCACTAAACTTAGTCACTCAAAAACACTTATAAGTACTGATTTCAGACGTAAATTCAAAGTCAACATTTAAATGATTTGTGAATATCTACATTTTGGTAGCTTTAGCTTTTTTAAGTCGAAGACTTGTCGACTTTGAACCTGGCTTCAAAGTTACCTTCAGTTTTTTTAAAATGGGAATCTTTTTTTTTATTGGCTCCAAATATAGAGCACCAAACCTACGATATCGTAATCTTGATGACCTTGAAATACCAAAAAATTCACATTAGTACATTATCACAAGGCAAACGTGCGAGTAAGGGAATATTAATGAGCGGGACATACATAAAAATAGAGGAAAATACAAAAGTTAAACACGAATACTAAGGAACGCTAGAGAATCATTCGTTCGGAAATCATATCATAAAATGTATCGCGGTTAATGGACATATTATTGAACATGGCATGCAATTAAAACTTCATTTGGGTCTAAAACCACCGCCTTTATGCTTGCCTTGCTTTCATCAACGTTTTGCCACTTTCTTGGCACTTTAAGGTCATTGATTTGTTTTTTTTGCTTCACATTTGGGGCCAATAAAATGAGGGATTTCGCGTTTAACCCTTTGCGGCATAGTGTAACACTGGTATTACACCTAATTCAATTCAGATTTTGACGATTCAAACGTGTTTTTTAATTAAATATGGCGGTTGGAAATGGGTTTCATGGTTTCTAGGACTCCAATAACTACTAAAACATACCTATTGAATATTTATTTTCCACGCACCGGGTGTCATCAATAACGAAAGTGCAAAAAAAAACGTGCAGGTAAAGAAAAATGTATGCTTCAAAGGGTTAAGGCGGTCCTCGAGTTTCTCGGGTCGAAAAAATCGATTTTTTTTTCATAAATCACATCTACAACATGTGTAGAAAATGTGTGCCAAAGGATTTTTCGATATTCGAAGTGGTTCACAAGTTACGGCTCTGGAACGAAGCAGGTATACGGAGCGCGCGCCAGGAGCGCGAACTGTCAAACGCGTTTTTCTCGAAATACCATTTTTCGAAACGGTGACCACGATATTTCAGAAACTACTGCACCGATCTTCTTCAAATTTATACAGCATCTTTAATATGTTATAAGCCAGCGATTGAACTACGATTATCATGATTGCTTCGATAGTTTTTTTTGTACGAGCGAAAAACTTAAGAAAAAATGAGTAAAAAATAGAATGTAATTTTCAAAAGTGTATAAAAAAGTCAATTTGTGTAATTTAGAATTCACTCTAGTTCAATCGCTAGTCTTAAATATGAAGATTAAAATGCCGTTTGGTTTTTTGATTTCAGATAAGCGGAACAGCCGCAATCTTGGTCACCGTCAAGCACCTCTTTTACTTGATGTCTTCCTGTTGGCCGCTATACCGTTTATTCTATCATATATTGTGACTTCAAAAAATTTGTAAAGCTTATTTAAATGTTAATTAAGATTATGCAAAAACAATGAGATTTATTATTTCGATGCTTTGCCCGTAAAAAATTATTGAAAAAGCCGTAAAAAAACAGCCGAGAAACTAGAGGACCGCGTTAAAAGGGAAGGAGCGACCTCAAAAGTAGGTTGATACCTCCAATTGGAAAAAATCTTAGGCTTCTAAAATGTAGACATTTAAAAACTATTCAAATCTTGTCTTTGACTTTTTGGTCTAAAATCCATATTTATAGCTGTTTCCAAGTCTTCTAGTAAATCACCCTGTATCAGTGTCTGTGCGTGTATATTGGTGGCATATGAACGCAACGGAGAAATCGCGGAAGGAAAAAGTATAATTGCGCCATTTGAGAATCGATAACAAGAGCGAGATAACGAAAGAGAAGAGACCAAACTACTATATACTATAATATCTACTATCTGCCGTGATAAAGTGTAATTATTTTCCGACGGAGTGGAAATTCGTTTCCTGAATCGGATTCTTGAATCGAATGAAGTCATTTCGTCATGTCGTAAACATAGTGCTTACACCCTCTTGAGAATCGATTGACACTTTTATCAACAGGCGCGACGATCGACGCGTTTTAGACAAAGGTCCTTCATATCAGAAATTCTATCAAAAAATACTTTGACATTGTAAATAGGGCGGCAAGCAAAACATTAAGCTCGTCTGGATAAAACCTTAGACTGGAGAAAATGCAAATGCCTAAAATAGGGAATTCTCTTGCATTCAACATAGGTAAGGAAAAATATATATTTCAGGTACTGAAAAGTCAGAAATATGGGCTCTTCATTGCTTAGAGACAACGATCAATGTTGGAACAATCGAGCGGCTAAAAATATCGATTAGCCTTGCATCAAGGACAACAAATAAAAACCGTTCAAGCATCGCCAAGCCAAATCTATGGATTCGTTTGCTTGGTCGCAGACAACAAAAAAATTCTCACCTGCAGGTACCAAGAGGTGCACGCCGAAACCTTACACATAATTTCCAGTGTACTTGTATGGTTCATGCGTTGTATTTTTCTATGATGTCGAAATAATTTTTCTATTATAATGATGTAATTTTTTTCAGCAACAATGCAACATTTTCTATAAGATTATTTCGAAGGTTTGACAATTTTGTGTACCAAATTCTTGTACACTTACATAATACGCACATTGTACTTGGCCATTTTATGAATCACTTCATTTATCTTTATACAATTGATTAATGGAAAAAATATAATAAAACCATTATTTTAATTCAAATAAGGGATAGTTATTTCCGAGGTAAACCATTATTTTTGATAAGGTAAAACAATGTTTTCGCGAAGATTTTTTATTACCTGACGTATTATTAAACTTTTTATCGTTATACAGAGATATCTTAGTAGCAACGAAGCGTTGATAATGATACGGCGTTATGCCATCCATATAGAGGTATAGCAACATCATTAACTTTTCGATGAAACGACACGGCTTGAATCGAGCGCGGGTCGATCGAAGAGGAATAAAGGGACGATGCAAGGGAATATATGAGGGTGAAATGGAAGGAGAGCAAAAAGGTTACGAGATAGAGAAACTGGAAACTTCCCACCCATTCTACGGAGATAAGCTCTTATATGTTTATTTATATATGTACAAATATATAAAAGATACATATGTCTTGTGCGCCATAGTCATATATATATATATATATATATATATATATATATATATATATATACACACATATATAGCACACAATACATTGTAAAGGATCAGACGGGGATGATAATAGGTTGACATCTGCACGAAGCGTGCCCCCTTGACAAGTCTTTACCTTCGAACAAAATTCTTAATTAAAGTACCCACTCTTGTCTACACGGACTTAAATACTTAAAAACGATAGTATGCATTTTCTACCGATACCGTCGTATACTCGTTAGTACTAAACTAAAATCGAATAATTTTGCGTTTGGAACTGGTGTTAGTCACAGATTAATAATGGACCAACTCAACTTGTCCCAATATCACTGTTTATCAGTAGCGTTGCAGGCTTTAACTTTCCCATATTAACGGATGTCAAAATTTAAAAAGGTCAAACTACTACAGTACATACGAAGTGTTTAGCCTCAAAATTGATATTGACCACGTATAGCGTATATAGATGTTCCATATCTAATTTAATTTTTTTCAATATAACGCGAGATTTCGAAAAGTTTTGGGCCTTTTTGAGCCCGAAACCTGCAAATTTCAGGAGAACAAACTATAAGGCTACAGCATACGCAGAATATTTAAATCGATATTAAAACATCGTTTTACGGTTATTGCAAAAAAATACGGTTATTGTCGCAAAAAAAATCTTGTTGGTATAAAAAATGTACAATTCATGGGTACAAACTTGTGCCGTATTTTCAAGTATATGGCATCAACTCAAAAAAGAAAAATGAAAGGTAGAAAATGTTGGTATGACAAAGATGACAATAATGATAAGAACTAGAAAATGATTTTTAAAAAATTCAATAAATACCCCCCCCCCTCCCTCCACCCTCTCTCTCTCTCCCTCTCTCTCTCTCTCTCTCTCTCTCTCTCTCTCTCTCTCTCTCTCTCTCTCTCTCTCTCTCTCTCTCTCTCTCTCTCTCTTTTTTCTGTGACCACGGAGGTGCCTTGTGGTGTGACGAACATAATAAACGACATAACAAGAGTAAAATTTATTTGCGGGTTGGAGGTAACCGCCTCGATTCATTTTGCGGAGCCTCCAAGGCAACCCCACTAAAAACTGTCAAGCTCAGGTCAACCTCGCCCAAATATACCGCCCGCCGCGTACCCTAATTGCAACCGTGGAAAACAAGTATCAATAACAGCTGTTAACTTCCGAATGGTTTTCATCCGATAGAAAATCGACACGCATTTATAAAGACGAAAAACTATCGCTTTTTTGGAAACTATTAATACACGAAGACAGGCGAAAAACACAAATTGAATTTATTTTTCAAGCCCGTACCTTATACTTTTTATACTTTTTTCCGCATCACTTTTTCGTGCTGCATTGTTATTGAAAACAAATTTAATGCATAATTCATTAACCATTCTGGACCCTTCTAAATGTTGGTATAAGTACATCAATATCCGCCAATTTGTAACCGAGTAGCTATTATTTGTTCAAACTTTCATTTTTGTACTTATAATTAGACTTCAAACCTCGTCAACCTTATGTTAACAATTTTCATGTTATAAAAATCTCAAAGATATGAAAAATTAAGGAAAAATACAATCATCTTACACAGATCGCTCAAATCTGATGGAGCAAAAAGAATTAACCATACGAAGTTTTAGTGTTCTTTCGAGGAATATCCGGATATAAAACAAATCGTTGCAATCGCAAATAAAACTAACAGTACTAGAGAATAATTATGAAAAAAGACTTAAGAAGTCAATTGCGAATCGTAAACATCTAAAATATATACAATAGAACAGGATAAAAATCGATTGACATCGCGTGTCACTCGTTCTTGTGAAGTAGAAAAATCACCCTGTATTATGCATAGGGTCACGTACAATCAAAGTGGAAAGACATAATTGCTTTCGAATTCCTAGCAAAATTCGAAAAACGCATTTACAAATAGTTTGGTCAAATTCTCAAAACACACTATCTTTATTTTTTGGAAATCATATGTTGCCGGAAATCCTAATAAATCAGATTATATTATTCCATCTGGCCGTTACTATACATACGTAAATATATATTATATTTCCCTGACTGTGTCTGTGAGTGCGTGGATGCGCCGAGTGTATATGAGAACCGAGTGATAAAAGGTACAGAATGAGATGGATTGAGAGACTGAAAGATTCGAGCTGATATTATCGGTAATGGCGCAATTAAGATAATAGCGGGTAATTCTGCACAAAATTCAAGGGAGAAAACGAGAGAGCGTATAGGCGAGAATGAGCACTGCGAACTGAGACTGCTAATGAAGGAAACAGTTAGTTTCAAACGGCCTGCAATAATTATACCGTCGCGGAAGGGGCTGAAGGGAGAGGGTTAGCCGGAAGGTAGTGGGGGAACGAAGTCGCATATAACCAGCTCTATATTACAGATCCCTCTTTCCAACACAATGTGCGAAATTGTTCATACTTCCCTTGACATTTTGCTCGATACGTGCAACGCTCTGTACTTCCTGTACTCATCCTCATTTTCGCTGCTCACTTTCATTCGAACCGCGAGTCTTTAAGGGGCTACATACGATTTTGCGAATCAAGCGTCTTCTGGTGTAATACGTAATATCCATATATTATACATTTTTATATATATTCGTGTATTGACGTTGTTATGCATCGTGGATGTCTTACGATCAAAGTATGGAGGCTAACACGGGTACCCGTTGCGATGCCAACAATTGCTTTCTTACACCATTTGCTCTTTCAACGACGGCAGTATCAGCAGCAAGTGATCAAGTTATCAGACTTCCACGCTTTCACCAGGGCATTTTTCTAGGAATTTAACTTTAAGTCACTAGCAACGGGTATCGCGGCAGTGATGCATCGCTGAAAATGACGGAAACTTATAGATCACGATTTCATCAACGGTTTAGCCGAGAACAATATATTATTGAAACTATCTAAAAAATGATCGCGAACAAATTATATAGTTTTGAATGCATTTTCTGCAACGAACAAAAAAAGGTTTCGATTCATAACATGAATATTGTTGATTCGAGTACACAAGAACAATTGAATTTTGCTCGATTGATTCAAATAAAATTTCTATTGAGTAAATATGTTATTATATTTTTCTCACCATATCCGATATTGATTTCCAAGTACATTATTCGTTAAGATATTAATATTTTATTTTGATTGAAAAATATTAAACAAACGTCTGAATTGGTTAAAAAATTATGCGAAAATAAATTTGTTTCTAGCGCATATGGTTGAAAAAATTCGACCAACTCATGGCCGACCGCCACCGAAGTTATAGGTGTCAGGAAACCCGTAGTTCTCGGATTAACCGCTAGAAGCCGCACGCGCGCTCGTTTCTCGTAAGCGTAACGCGAACCAAAAATCTGCTTAAACGCGGTAAAAAAACTCCAAAGAGTATCGCTTCTTGGCCTGTGGCTAAGATCAAAGTGTAGTATCTGTTCTTATCAGTTGAATATCTGATATTTCTCTCCATGGATATTCCATTGGATATCTGATATTCTTTCCACTATTATCGTGGATGATCATTCCAATGAAATTCTTTTTATTGAAAATTAAGAACAAATTGATAAACTTACGTCCCATGGCATATTCGTTTCGATGGAGTGAAGAAATAATTCAATTGATTATATTTTTGTACAAAATAAAAAATGTTGTACCACCGCTTCATTATTTCATCCATATATCTACGGATTGTATATAGAATTATTGCAATAGAATATAATTTTATTTAAAACATAACGTAGATATTCAGAGAATAGAAGAGCTTTTTCAAATAAAATAATATGTTATTTAAATCAATCACATTTTCCAATATTTTATAGTATTGTAACAATCTCATATATTGGTGGCACTCCGTAGCAGCACTTTTATTTGGATCAACCGATATATTTTTTTGATTCAATTGGTTTTTTTCTCAGTGTATAATAGGTCGAAATCGGAACAAATAAAACCTGCAAAGGGAAACATTATCAGCGTATTACTTTTTGAAAAATCAATTTATAAAAATTGGCCTTTTTTAAGTCCAAAAAAGTAGAATGCTCCTTTAATCCTTGGGCGATTAAAATATACTGAACGGTTCACGATTTTAGTATTTTATTTAAATCAAATATTCACCCTATTTAGTATTTAAGCCACATGAAACTCTTATAATCTATGGAACCACACGAATAAACAGTACGGTAGAAATGGGCTTACGTAGGTTACTAGTGGATAAAGTACGGCTCAATTTTTTAAACGTATTTGCACGATGTAAGTGGATGGCGGTTACTTATTTAGAGGCCACTAGGAAGCTATACGTATTTTTAAAAAAACTTTTTAATACTTGCGACCAAGCTATCAGTCATAGGAAGGTACGAGAAAATAAATACTGCTAGAACTTTGTAAGCGAAACCAAGACACAGCCTACATCTACCGTACTTACTCTTGGCACGGTAGGTAGAACAAGACCGCGGCTAAATCTGCAAAACCAAGACGCAATCGAGCTTGGTCTTACTCGGTTTTCTTTATTATCAGATTCAATAATCGAAAGCAAAAAATCTTAAAAGAAAACGTTGAAAAAATCAACAAAATATAGTGGCAATTAACATAAAAGCAAAATGAAAGATTTAAAAAAAAATTCGAAAATTTTTTGTATCTTTTTAATGTGACATTCCCGACCAGAATTCCTACTCGACTAACGTGATCCTAATGCAATGCTTAAAGTGTAGAGGGTGAGATTTCTGAGGTTTAGTTAGCCACAATACGTAATGGAAAAACTATCGGAAACAATTTTGCGACGTGATGAGAGAGATGGAAAGCAACCGAGAAAGAGTCAGAGCAAAGGGCATAAAGAGAGGGAGGGAGGAAGGGCATATAAAGATAAAGAGACCCTTCGAGGAACAATCAAAATGCTGAACGGCCCTGTCGAACTTTGAATAAGAGAGAGAGTGAAAGAGGGAGAGAAAGAGAGAGCCAATAGCATCACGAGCATAAATGTAATCCATATATACTCATTCACCGCTTTACTATCTGTATTGATGTATATACACGTAGTAAGAGAGAGTTAGAAAGCCACAACGAGAGAGCGAACGACCATACGCAGACGATGGTTACCATGGATTCTCGCATGACGGTTATTCGGGAGCTTCAAAGCCCTATTGGCACGACCAGTAGACTTCAACGGATCCAGCCAGCGACAGGCGTTCCCACCGACGCGAATGTGTTAATATTGGTAGAGCTAATTTGATAGTTTAATCAATTTCCGTAAGTTACTACGGCAGTTTAATAATGATGTCATCATTTTCAACGAGAACCGCAATGGGGTTAATCTCGTTCGACGAGCTAATATTCACCGAAGTTAACGGGGTTTCAAATGCAGCCAGTGAACGTGTCACCATTTACGGCTTTGTCTACATCATCTACACATACGTCCCATTTCACAGTCATAAAGCCTACTTACATGTGGGAGTGCGTATATATGCGTAGCCTCTTGATGTATGCAGTACTTTGTGTATTTATAAATCCCTACAAAACTTTAACAAGTTAAAAAAACGCCAAGTAATTAAAAAAATGCCCTCGAAAAAATTATCGGTTGTTTCACTATCTACGAAATTCTAATTAACCTCGAAATATTTGTGATTTTTTTCAAACAAGCGTTTTATTTAAATTATTACTTTTTCGATTCAAACGACAAAAGATGTGATATAAATTTTAATGAAAAAGCCAAGCAAATTTCCTAGAAACGTACGCAAAATTGTCGAAGCCTAGAAGTACTATTTTTCTCAATATTTTATTTTAAAAAACCAAATACTATTATAATTAAAAGTACGAATCACGATTATATAAAAGTACAAGGTAAGCATCACACAAGTGCTGTATGTATGTATTTACGAAAAACGTACGCAAAATTGTCGAAGCCTAGAAATACTATTTTTCTCAATATTTTATTTTTAAAAACCATATTACTATTACGTGTTGTTGAGGAATCGGCTTCGATTCAGCCAATGAAAGTTTCCAAGGTCGTGATGGAAGAAAGTTTTTCTGTTACGTTTCGATCCTTGATTCGGGTCCTCTTCAGAATTTTATTTGTTCTATAAATTATGAGATACAAATTCTATAGATAAAGTTTACAAGATTTTGTATAATTGTGCTTTGTGTTATAAACGAGTTATAAATGTGTTATAATGATTTGTGTAAATAATATGTTAGTTTTTTTCCCTAATTTGAATAATAGTGATATTGCATGAGCAATTTTTTTGCAATATGTTAATTTATTCTTTTTGTTGTGTGACAAGAGTGGTGTGAGAGTGTGATATTATCTACTATATATTTTTAGGTTGAGAAATATGTTAAATGAGGAACCAGAATATTGTCAATATTTCCAGTTGTTTTGTTTGTGCTTGGAAGATGATTAGAATAGACAGTATTTATGTTGGTCCAATACTGTCTCATGAAGGTGAATCGGAGGATTGATTCGGACCCTTTATTTCCAATGGATATTACTATTATAATTAAAAGTTCGAATCACGATCATATAGCGTACGGTTCCGGTATAGTACCAGTACGCCGTACTGGGTATGTAGTACCGCCACCGTGCTAGTACGGTACTGATACGAGTTACTATCCTACGGCGTACTGGTACCGTACTACTAGATGCGCAACTAAGTTTCCGGGTTTATCCCGGATATCACACGTTCGTGTCTCGTGTCCCATTCTGGCCATTTTTCGAGCAATACGTGCTTCAAATTGATTAGTTGTTGTCGGTAGCGATGCCCATTAACAGTTTCGCCCGGTTTCAGCAGCTCATAGTACACGATTCCTTTCTGGTCCCACCAAACGCAGAGCATTGTCTTTTTTCCGATGCGATTTGGCCGTGCCGTCGATGTTCACGCTTCGCCAAGTGAAAGCCACTATTTTCTGCGTTTGGTATTCTCGAAATATATCCATTTTTTATCGCCAGTAACAATTCGATGCAGGTTACTCTTTCTGTTCTGCCGCAAAAGCAAAATTTCGGAAGTTGCTCTTCGATTTTCCATTTGCCTCTCAGTCAACTCATGCGGCACCCACTTTCCTTCCTTATGAATTTTTCCCATGGCGTGCAAACGTTTCGAAATACATTGCCGAGTCACATTTAATGCCTCGGCAAGTTGATCTTCTGTTTGAGTGTCATCTTCATCCAATAACGCTTGCAGATCGGCGTCCGCAAATGTTTGCAGTCTTCCCGAGCACTCCTTGTCCCTAGTCTCAAAATCGCCACTTCTGAACCGCTTGAACCAATCTTCACACGTTGTTTTTGATGGTATATGTTCGCCGTAGACCTCCTCAAGTAACCGACGTGCTTCATCTGCTGTTTTTTTTTAGGTTGAAGCAGAAAAGCAATGCTTCCCGCAAATGCTGTTTATTTGGCACAAACTTAGACATTTTCGAGGTTAGAAAGAAGGTCGTTGTGTTGCGATATTTGTTTATATTACGACTGGGTATTCTTAACAGATGTCCAAGCTATAAAGACACCCAATTTCAGACCTGTATGCCGACTACATGTGTCGCTAGCCCCATCCATGTGTGAAACCCGGGAACTTAGTTGCGCACCTAGTAGTAACGCATACAATTGGACTGTGTATCAGTATAGTATACCGGTACCGTACGGGTTCCCCGGAGGGTACAATCTCGGTACGCCGTACCAATAGTACACTTGGTTATCTGGGTAGATCTATACATGTGCGCCTCGTCGAAAACGACGCACTAAATGGGCGTTACGCGAAACAAGCGACGTTCCTCGTGCGTGCTACTCACGAGATTGTACGTCATGAGAATGACGGCGACGTCGTCGAGGTCGCTGACTCGCCAGCCCATCCTCATGGCCTTACGCTTGTTCTGCGACCCGCGATACTACACGACGTCCATTAGTGAAGACCAGCGCGAGAGCTTGTTTCTCCAACTTTCTACAAATCGTTCGAACAGTTTTCACTATTTTCTCGTAAACAAGATAGATCGGGGGTTGCCAAGGGGACCAGGATACAATCAGATGTTGCAAGCTTTTATTTAACTTGACTTTCTGTGAGATGCAAAATGGAAAATCGATATTTCACCCACTTCACGACTACTTAGAGCGCTGAAATTTCACAAACATGCATTTAAGAGATGACAATGCACTTTCCAAAAAACCACACAATTTTCCACTTTTCATGTAAAATCAAAATTAGCTATATCTAATCATCTCTATAAAATCTCACTAACACATACAAACAAATTCGTAGCCGACTGTGTTTGCATGTGAAACGTAACAATTAGCTATAACAATTAGTTATGAGTTCAATCCCAGTTACAGTCTTTGTTATTTTTACAAGCATTCCATATTCCTAACGTACAAACTTGTACACTAAGTAAACTACTAGTAACAACTAACTAGTGAAATCAGTTGAAGACTAAAAAGTAGAAAATAATTTTTTCTACCAATTAACTTATATGTGACTATAAATAAAAGCTTGGGCGCTCAAAATTTAGACATATAATCTTTAACAATAAGACAATCATTAATTTACATAAATCCGTTAACATATCAGCTGTCTTTGTAAAACAACCTTAGATGTCTTCAGTAATAATCCTGAAACTGAGTATAAACGTGTGATAATAATTTCTCTCATTACTATAGTGACAAATTAAATACGGTTAGTGAAACTGAATTGATCAAATTTATTAAGGGGTTAGGCCACTCTAGAATTTTCCAAAAATCGATTTTTTTTAATGGTCCCCTAGGACCTCAAAAATGATGTCCCAAAAGATTATGGCCGGGAAAAATCTCGAAGTACTCGGTTTTCGAATTTTAGTACAAGGCCGCCTGGTCCGCCGCTCACTACTCAAAACTTCAAACGCGTTATCTCAAAACTGCATTTTTTAAGTTGGCCGGAAACATAACTCAGACAATTTTCAACCGATTCACTTGAAATGTTGAATATATTTTGAAAAATCCATTGTCTATGGAAGTACGTAGGATTTTTTTTTATATTGCATAGTTCATTTGTTATTAAGGATTATCTGACGATTTTTTAGGCAAATTTTTCACTTTCCACTTTAGACGTGCGCCATTTGGCCAAAAATAAATATATCGAAGAAAACCTACGTGCTTCTATAGCAGTTGTTATATATAATCGAAAAAAAATCATTGGCTCATTATAATTTAAAAATTACAGGAGCTGCTTTTCCGGCCGTGGACCCTGGAAAAACGGAGGCGTCATCGCAAAAACGCTGCACAGCCGCCATTTTGAAATGAATCGCTTCAAAAAAATTATTGTATACAGTCATTGATATGTATGATAAACACCCTTTTTGTAATCTCGATTTATTTTGTAGTTTTTCTGAAAAAAAATCCCACAAAAGCCTATTTTTTCGGCCTCTAGAGTGGCCTAAGGCCTTAAACATTTAACAAGTTGAGCGCTACAAGCTTTTATTTATAGTCACATATAGGTGACTAGGTAAAAAAAAATATTTTATTCTTTTTAGTTCATTAAATAAAAGCTCGTTTAAAAAAAATTACATATAAATTTGTGAATTTAAGACGAAGGATTTTTTGTTTCCTTACTCATGGTGGAACTGGGCACGACTGTGAGATGCGGTCCATTATCCTCGTTCGCGGTCGCGATCTTATTAGCCAGGATACCGTTGACCTTCTGCGAGTGCATTATGGCGAGCCAGTGCAGGCCGACCATCCGAGCCAGCCAAAAAATGCCCACGGGCTGATGGCTGATCATCGAAGCACCGGTTTCAGGCACTTGTTCATCCGTGCCTTGACCACGTGCCGCATCAAAAGAAAAAGCTGGGCCGAGTTACTTCAGTTTCTTTCCCCTTTTTTTGGTCGCCTTCCGAGTCGGCATCTTTCAGCCTCGGGGAGTTCTCGACGTCGCTGTCACTGTCCTTGAAACGCTTGTCGATCTTGCGTCGCGTTTGAAACTCTGGAAACGGTCAAATTACTATCAGCGTTCGGTAGAAGAAGACGACACGAGTCCTTCGTACTTTTTTTTTAAATCTTTGTAGATGAAAGTTGCGAAAAAATAACGAGTATAAAACGAATAATCCGGGCGGTAGGAATTGTGGAAAGTGAAAAATATACTCACGCATGGCTGATTTGTTATCGGCGTTTTTTTGGAAACGGAATTTGTGAAAATTGTTAAGGAGTCTTGAGCTACCTGTGTCCGTTTTAATTGTACGCTCATCTGCGAGTTTACCGAACTGCCAAAAACCATTCAATTACGAATTAATTTTGTAAGCGTGAATAGGGCTGTACGTTTTTATGCACTTATATCAACTTTCACTGCTTTTACATTTCCACTGTTTTTTTACTTTCACGCTCTAACCCTACTTGGAGGTTAAAGCCGGCAGAAGCCATACATTCGAAGAGTCCAACTGTTGACGTTTCTAGCATGCCATCGTTTGTTTGGAGCAGCGTTGCCCGGATAACGCGGGGAATCTCAGAGCCAGTCGACAAACGGTGCACTATAGGCTGAAACGCTGCGTTTCAGCCTGAAGTGAGTCTGGAACGTTTCTGAGGTATTGAAGAATTTTTGTGGTAAAAAATTCGCTCGGAAATTGGGTCAAATATTACGAGATCTCAAAATAGAGTAGACGGATCGAAAAATGTCCCAAACAAAATCGATAGGAAAAAATAACATTTCGTTCGAAAAATGTCATTAAATTTTCGATCCGATCCGCGTTCTCACGTAATGGCGAATCTAAGGTAAATAGTCGTCTGCTGAAGGCTGTTTACTGTATAGAGAGTCGCGGCGTGTTCGTCGTCCCTGACAGTGGTGCTCATCTTTCTTATGGCTGTTGTGCACACATTTTCCTTTTTTACTTGGCGTCAAGACGCTGCCGCGTCTCTTGATTATTCTAGACATACTAGTACATTCTGCTAAAACATACATTTATAATTCTAGGTATACTATTACACGTCAATATATTGGGATGTTGAATAAGTTCTCGCTGTTTTTTCGTGATAATTAATACTTTATTTTCCAATTTTAATATAAAAGAGACACATTTTAATATAAAAGAGAATATACCAACAGTGGTAGCTCCACGGTTGATGCGTGGGCGCGACGATTTCCCATACCCAATAGCATTGGCCTGCATTAACAGTGAGACGAGTGACTTGCAAGGAAATCACACAAGGTAACGCCCTCCCATTTCAATGAAACTTTGCATATTTGTAAAGTGAATTTACATATTCAACACGCCCTTTCATTTTTACAGAATCCCACTTTTAGGTGGTAAAACACACCATTCAAGATTGTTTTTTTTTTGCATTTTCGCGATAACTTTTGAACGGCGCAAGATAGAAAAAAATGCAAATAGGAAGAATATTGTTTTTTTCGACCACTGCATATTTATGATAATTAAAATAGGAATAAAAACAGATTGAACTTTGTTCATCGCAAAAAAATCGACTTTTCAACGCATTTCCCCGAAGGTTCTATTTAGATTCGGATTTATTTTCGTTCGTGTACAGAGGATGGAAACAGTGATGTGTCTTTTGACTTGTCGATATCTCGCAATTAAGGGGTTTGAACAACCCTTCAAGTTTATTGCTAATATTAGCGCGTACAATTTTCAAATTTCACGTAACTCGGCTAATTTCGAATTCCTTTAACCCTTTGAAGCATACGTTTTTCTTTACGTGCACGTTTTTTTTGCACTTTCGTTATTGATGACACCCGCTACGTGCAAAATAAAAATTTAATAGGTATGTTTTAGTAGTTATTGAAGTGCTAGCAACCTTGAAACGCATTTACAACCGCCATATTTAATTAAAAAACACTTTTGATTCGTCAAAATCTGAATTGAATTAGGTGTAACGCCAGTGTTACACTGTGCCGCAAAGGGTTAAATATTTGGATTGCCTATTCCATGGCCCCTATCCGTCTAAATGCAATCAAAGGTAGGTATTCCGTAACCAGCTGGCAAATTTGGACTTCGAGTTGAGCAAACTATCTTCGGAGCAGAAATTGTGTACGCTTCGGCCTCGAAATCTGGAAAATTGAAGACTGTTCATTGCAAGCAATGGTTCCAAGATGTATATTTCTAATACTCGTTCGAAGTCTATACTAATTCTGGAATCATGGAGCGGTCGATGTCCATCCGCATTAAAAAAAATATATCCAGGACAATTATATTATTCGCTACCTCAAAATAGGGTTCTGTAGATATATGAAAAATACATGCCGAATACTTTCACCCACTTGACAAAAAAGCAAATTCTCATCAAAATCGGAGGGGAACACCTCGCGTGGCTGCCTTATTAGGCATCGACTGACTTGCGCTCCGACTACCAAACGGAAGGCAGTTTGACCGAATTTCTGATGGTAACAGAAATGGATTTTTCCAACACCCCTTCGTGACAGCGTTATTCCATTTTCGTTTTTAGTCTTCCGTGGTCGAATAAGGATTTGACTAGTAGAAACGACAAGTAGACTACTAATGCAGTCATGCTAGGTTCACTTTATGGAAACTCCATACGACGACTGTACAAATGACTTTGTCACATACGGTTCGAAGCCCCCCAAATAAAATATCGATCATTATAAAACTTTATTAGTTTGTTCATTCAGACATTTTTTTTTAACATCAAATTTATTTATCATTTTCATATTTTGGGAGTGCATTCTGCGTCATACGCAACCTAATATAATAAACGGGATCCCGTCAACGCTGTGCCTCCCCGCTCGTATTCGAAGCAGACCTAAACTTCGAACCCCTTTTTCTCATAACTGCATTTTCGAAATTGGTGTGCAGGATTACTCACAAACTATTGAGCCGATTGAGTTGAAACTTGGTAGAAATATTGATAATATTGCTACCTTTTACTCAACGAGACTTGTTATTGATAAATTGTTTAAAAAAAAAGTTTCTTCATCCATATTTTACAGAAATTTTGCGTGAAATGTTGATTGTTTTTGTAATACGTGCCATTCTCTCAAATTTGAATTTTCTTCATTTAAATTACCGTCAAACATAAACTATACATGTTCCAACTGAAAACAATTTGAATTTTTTTTGCAAATCAAAGCAGTGTACGCAGATTGGCAACTCCCGCGGTAACCTGCTGTAACACTCTGCCACAGCTCCGCCACTTTCATGACAGATGAATTAAAAAAAATTATTTTGTATACTTAGATTTACTATTAAAGTATACCTACAGTTTGATAAATGTAGAATAATTATTTCCTAGTTTAAAAAATCCCTCAACATTGCTCAATTTTTTCCCGTCTGAATGTATATCCCGCCTTAATCCCAGCACACACCCACATATTTGTACAAAATGAAAATTCATAGACAGGAGCGAGAAAAGAATTAACGCGAGTGGACCGAAAAATCTCGGTAAAACGGGAGAAACGAAGCTGGGAGGATCGAAATGAGTTATTATGAACGCGGTGCTGTGTGTGTCGGTACCAGAACGGAAGTGGCACGGCGGTTGGTGCTGTGGTGGTTGTAGAGGGCGCCCCGTGGTTCCTGGTTTAGCGGGAAAAGAGGGTTGGCAGGAGAGGATGAGCACTGACGGAAACCGAGAATGCGGAAAGCTGTGTGCCGAAGCTCGAGCCTCGCGTTCGCCACCGTGAATTAGAGATTCGAGCGACCGTGTTCGCAGTTTTCGTTCGGAACGTTGCTACCCCCTCACCCCCTACTCACGCTGTATGCAGATCCCCGGACGAGGCAGGCATATTAGGTTGAGGTACGCAGTTAGGCAATAACCGCTGTCAATAGAACCCTGTGCCTCGGCTCTCTTTCCCTCTCTCTCTCTCTCTCTCTCTCTCTCTCTCTCTCTCTCTCTCTCTCTCTGTCTCTCCCTCTCTCTCCTGCCCTTCCTCCTGCACACGAACACTCGCTCGAGCTCCGTCTCACTTTGGCCTCCACTCTTGGAGTGGCAACCACTCGAAAATGCTACTCGCCAAATTAGGTAGGTTATATGGGCTTCGTTTCATTTGCGAGCAAACTTTAATAAACGCTAAAATTGCGTAAAAGAGCAAGGATTTCAGACGGACCTGGGGCCGAGGGGAAACGGCGGTAAAGGGTGAGGAGAGAAGAGTCGGAGGCGAAGTGAACGTGCAAGGGGCGCGATTCCCAACGATCCGCATCATATACATCGTACCTTCCGATTATATTGCCACTACAAGTCACGAAATCCATTGAACTTTTCTTTTTATTCGGGAAACGTACCATTGCTATTGTTTCTGTTTTTTATTCTGACGGTGATTCGAAATGACGAGTATAAATTTCCGCTTCGCTCTTTAGCGCAGTTCAAACTTTTTGTAGGTCTTACAAATTCCCTAAATCGTGTACGCATCCTACTCAGTAATCTCGACCATTTTGGTTCACAGCTCTTGGGGTCACGAAATTACTTGAAACTTTGACAATTGTCACGAAATAAGGTCCGGTCTTGAAAAACTTTTGTATAAACGTGATCGTTGTTGCGTTTGACGGTTTTTAACCCTTTGAGTCCCCCTTGAGAACCCTTTGAGGGTAGTCAGAACATGCCTTCTTCAAATGTTATTGAAAAGTGCTCAATAAAAAAAATTCAACAAGTTTTAAGTTCATGTCGCGGGGAATGTGATATGCTGATGGTGCAAAATATGGCACATATTCCGTATTGCATGAATCAATATATTGGCATGCATAGTACATGCGGCTGACCTCTATTTAACGGGATCTATTGCGAGAATATTTTTTTCAATCATTTTAAAAGATTTCGACACTTACATTTCTATGAAGGATAGATTAGTGACCATAGCATGATAAATCACGTATACTATTAATTAACGTTTTTGGGGGCAGTCTAAAATAGATGTACCTAATACGACACCCCAGGAACTGGGGGTGAACAAAAAAACGGACTTTTTTTGAGCGGTGCGTCGCCTTATATTGTCGTAGTACTTGAAGAAGAAATTACTCAATGTCAATATTAAGGTATTGAGGAATTTTTTATTAGAAATACACGGGGATGGGACATAAATCCCGAACGTGCGCTTCTCGGATTCCGTACCGTTCATGCTGTAAATATTGCCTCGTAAATCATTTGAATAGGAATTATATTTTTTAATTACAATGTTTATGATATTCCGAGCGAATTCATTATTTTTATCTAAGAATAATATAGAGCTGCGCAAATCATTTTTTTTTCATCCGAACAACATTCTACGAGAACTTTGCAGTGGTGCTCATCTCAAATGGATTTACACAAATCCGTCTTTACTTTTAGCACACTCAAAAATGTATTTTATTTTATTTGTCCTCCACGCTGTTGGCTTGTAAGAGGAGGCCGTTTTACTTATTTGTTTAACATATTCAGATAACATGTGCGATTGGTTAGGTGCATCCAGACGCAAAGAACATTCAGAGACTTAATAGACTTCATGTCTTTGAACTCGATGTATACATATTTCAACTACACGAAGTGATTTTTGGTAGAAAAAAGTTATTAAGTTTCTGTCATGAACAATAGATTTGTTCGCAGCGCTGCATGAAATATATGGGTTCACGTCCTACACGTCCTCACTTCCCGTCAAATTTTCCGATCTAGAAAATCCAAGAACAAAAAAATATACGATTGTGATTATTGTCGGTGATACAATCAAATTTATAAAAATCTAGTTGTGAATTTTCCCGCAAATTTGAAGAAAATTCCAGAGTACGCGTTTTCGGCGGATATATTTTTTGTAAAAAAAACGCTTTCTTGTGAATTGAGAATCATGGTGCCCACGACAGCGAATACGATAAGAAGAATGGACGAAGGACTGTGCGAATCAGCAAAAAAAATTCAGCAAGTATCGTGTGCAATATTTTGAAAAAAGTCGATTCGAGAAAAACGCATTAAAAGTTTTCGAAATAGGGGAGACTGAGGACACTTGATCTCTATGGGAGATTTGCTACACGATATTTACAAAACATCTACGAACATTGCATTACTTTCAATTGGCAATACTAGGTGTTTATGGTACCCACAAACTTTCTAAAGCAGTGCCGTTTGTCAGCCCTGACAGCTTTGCAAAGGGTGGATGGCGTGGTGTTTGGTGCGGCAAATAAATATTTTTCGTAAGTTCTCATTTTGATTATACTGTTATTTCGAAAAGTTGTTCTAGGGGTCTTTAATACAAGTGATTATAGATGTAGTTTACAGTTTTACACAGAAAAACACTTGCATTTAAATACCTTTTTTCTAAATAAATATAATTTTTTACCGCAATCTGATTAGGGGACACTTGGTACATGTTCTTATGGGAGAGTCGATCCCACGTATCGAGTGGGACTTATTTATTGTTTGTCTTTTCTCTTAGAATTTCTATCAAAAAACGTTTCAAGTGGCCTACTCAAGATGATATCAGTGCAATCGCTAAATGTCAAGTTGTGAAGAAACTGCCTGCTCTAAATCTTCATCAAAGAGAATAATTAGCATTGAGTTTCCGAACGCATTGAGATACTTCAAAATTTAAAAGTACATAGAAAAGAAAGGGGTAACTCTGAGAAAGATCATTAATCCAAGATAAAAAGAAAATACTTGATTACCTATACGATATAATGATACCCATAAGATTTAAGATTATTTAATAGAAACAGAACGTTTCGTTAAATTATAAATGATAATATTTTTAATGTATTAGATACTGGATTTTTTACTAAACAGATTTTATTACAGATGATACCTACAAATGTTGATTATTTTGATCTAAGTACAGCAACCAACTTAAATTAAAGGGAGTTGAAATAAGCAGTAAGAAATATTATTTGTCGATTCAGATTATGAAAAAGCTGTAATTTAATAGTGATGAAACTGTTGAATAAAGTCAGTTATAGCCTTCGTTGTCACTGCGGATCTAAACCATCTAGTGTCGCCAAGTTTTTGTGCAACTTTTTCTCTTTATGGTTATTTTTGCATGTTGCTATCTGATTTTTTATATAAAATTTTTGGCACATGTTATGCAATATTTAAAATATCTTCATGAATTTTTTAATGATCATCCGACTGATAGGCTTGTCAAACTGAATTAAATTGACCCAGTGCGACAAACATGTTTCTCCAGGTAAGTGTGGCAACGAAGGGTTAATGAACATTAAATGGAATTATAACAATTTCAACATCTTCTATTGCATATCTACGTTGCTGATCCTGAAGATGTAGGCAATGGTATCCTGTGCCCCCTATATATGGACAATCTGCTCCCTCGGATCAAGTCATTCAACGGGGGGGGGGGGGGGGATCAAGTCACCCATACATATGGGATACTTGATACCTGCCTCTGCCTCTGGTTTGGTGGGATATTTACAACATTTATAAACTAACCTTAGTCGTCATTATACTGATTATTTCCGATGACATTCCACGTTTTTCGATGCCAAGGCATTTCGAATATTATATTAAGTAAGGGATTTTGGGGTAAAAAAAAGAGGTGATCAAATGTCTCCAGTCTCCCCCACCCATACGCGGCTCTGCACCTAACTTGCCTTAAAAATCTAAATAAATTAAAATTTGAACTTGAATATTGGACCCAACACTCCAGGATTTAGAATGAAAATAGGGTGGAAAGAAGGTTTGATTTTTGAAAACTTCTGATTGAAGAATACCAAGTGTACCAAGGATCTGAGCTAGGGGGCCGGGGGCAGTTCATATTAGCTTCAAGGAAGAGGGGACGAGGCACAACGAGAGCCAGTTCTTATAATATAAATAAAAAAAATAATGAATTTTTTTTCTTATAATACTCTTTAAAACATAAGTAGACGCTAGAATAATAATATAACCTTTTAAGTTAACAATAATCTTGCCGCATTAGCCGCAAATTTGTCCATTACTTTCTTGTCTGACGTCTCACGGTTTTCTTTTACATAATTTCAATGTACGCTCATCAGGCATAACCCAGTGAGCCTTTCTTCTCTCATAGTGCTCCTAGGCTAGGTTCGAAGTGTACTGAAGAACCAACCTAGGACCGCCGTAGCGCATGGAATAGTGCTCAAAATTTTTAGTGCCTTTCCTATGGCAGGGAAAAAAGGTAAGCCTCGTTAAACAGTTCAACGATTTCTGTATTCCTTAAGGGGTTACCCCCACTTGCGATTTTGAAACAATCGATTTTTTTTTATTGCATTTTTTTGAAGTATAAGTATCTGAGAATATGTCCTGAAAATTTCAAGTCGATCCGAACAAAATTGACTGAGGTATGAGCGTTGAAAGAGAAGAATCCGCGTTGAAAGAGAAACTTTAAACGCGTTTTTCTCAAAATGGCATTTCTGAAGTCGGTGACCAAGATTACTCGAACACTAATGAACCGATCTTCTTGAAATTTTGCAGGCTTATTTAATACATAAAAATGTAGTCTTTAATCGTTCGATTTTTATTTTCGAAAATAAAAATGGCCGTTTTATAGCCAAAAAACGGCCGTTTTTTTTCGTTAAAATCGAACCATTAACTTTGACTGTGCGCCATTTTGTGAAAAAAGAATATTTTTTTAAATCCTTCGATTAAAGACTAGTTTATACTTATATTTGACTAAATCCATCCGCATTTTTTTTTTTTCAGATGATCCACATCGCCGCAATGTTGGTCACCGCAAACCGTGTATATAAAAACATTATTTCATTGACGACCATTTGCCACTAAACAATGTAATATTTTTCAATAAAAAAATGACTGAAAGTTCTTCAAGATGTGTTCTTTAAGATGGTATATTGATCGATTAAAAAAGTTTTGTAGTTTTCTTTTTAAAAATTCATGAAAGAGGCCTTTTTTGCGCTACAGGTAACGCCTTAATTTATCATCAGGTATAGTCTTCTTCATCCATAAATTTATACCAACTGTCCAGTTCGCCAATGATATCGTCCACATCATGAAAAATCTTAAACAATTCTGCATTCTTGTGTAAATCTGTAATACTATTATTGGACATGTACACGAGATGTACGATAGTTAAAGTAAGAGCTGGAGTATTTTCTGAGAAGATCGAATATTTAACGATAACGTAGTGAATCGATGTATAGTATTATTAGTAAACGTCGCCAACATTCTTTATCGTCGTCTGATCGCGGATTGCTGCTGTATTTTGGCTTATGAGCAAAACGTGGAATAGAAATTTCTATTTACAAATCCATCGCAATAGCTTGTGCTTTTTAAAGCAATCCATCGGTTATTCTATCAGCTTCCTGGCGGTCATTTCTGAAAACGTCAAAGATTCCTCTGATGTGTTCCCGCACCGCGATCATATCCATAGATTTAGCTTTCAGGGCGTTAACTACTGGTTCAAAAACTGCTGAGTATTTGGCTATTGTTAGTAAAGCAACGATGAACAATGATGTTTTTACGGGTGAATGCAACTGGTACACAGATTTTCTAGTAGTATAATTTCCCTCTGCAGATAGTGTTTCTAGACATCTCACAAGCTCTGGGAAATGTTGAGCTTTTTTTTATTGATTTATATTTTTCCAACCATCTTGTCTTACCCATTCGTAATAGGTTTGGCGCGCAGTTCCGACATGTAGTCTATTCTCTGAAAAAGTTCATAATATCCTCTATAGTGGCAACGGTATATATATTTTGTGGCACTGCATTTCCCTCATTCACCACAAGGTTGAGTTTGCGGCTTGAGCAATGAACAAATAAGACGATAGAATATTTCTTAAAAAAAAATGGTTTTTACACCGCTCTCTGTGCGATCCATTGTAGAACAGCCATCGAGACCAAATCCTACGCAATCTTCTGTTGGAAGGTTATAACTAACCAAAAATTGTCAATTGGTTCGGGACTTGATGAGGCGTTATGTGCTTTTAGTTCAACAGGACGTGAAAATTCTTGTCGAATTTTCCCTTTGAGTTCGTCGTACAACTGCAAGCATATTGATAGCTGTTCTTTCCCAGTTATGTCTGCTGTTTCATCAGCTAAGACTGCGTAAGCAATTGGTTTTTCAATGACACTTATTACATTCTCCCTAAGGTAACGGTACCAATCGTCGGACGGTTAAGGGCGTCCCTAGATTATAGGATGTATTACTCATTTAAGGCCCCTTTTTTTTAGAAAATGACTGAAACTGACGTCAAGCTCATAAGTTCTAGTTTTCAAAACACATGCATTAACTGTTGGAAAGTTGAATATGTTAATTTGTTTGCATTTAAATGTTGAATGGTAGCAAATGTACCGATTTTCGGAGAACTGTTAGCGATATGTCCCTGTGTTCGGACACTGTCGTGTCCCAGTTTTCAGACGCGTCCCTATAACCGACCATTATGAGGTTCTAGTTTTCGGACATCCAGAAATTAATTATAGTGACGTGGTTTAAGGAGGTACACCAGCTTCATACAATGTTGCCATGCTAAACCATGGTAAAATTTCAAAATGGTGATAGATCAATAAAATTTGGTGAATATATTCTTTAGTATTATATATGTCAATACAATTTTTTTCAGATTTTTTCATTGTGCCGTTATCGAGTAATTGAACATTGAAGTTCACGTGTATAAGCATAGCGTTTTTATAGATATAGGTATATATTCCGGGTATAAGAATAAACGCTTGTGAATTATTTGTAAGAAAACGGCACAACCAAAAAATCTGAAAAAATTTGTATCTACATGAATAATACTAAAGAATATATTCACCAATTTTTATTGATCTATCACCATTTTGCTGAAGCTGGTGTACCTCCTTAAATTCAACAGGTACTTAAGATATCTTCTATTCATCCATATACGGTCAATAAGTAATACGAAATGTATTTGTGCAATAAAGTAGTTTTTAATAAATATATTTAGATATGCATTGAACATACAATTTGCTTCATCGGTGTGACCTGGACCTTACGACGAGTTAAAAATAAAGCAATATTTGCAGTAGTCAGCTGGACATAAAAAATACTATTTCAAGCACGAGAATATTTTATTATTTTTATGTTCTTTGAGTAATAGTTTTTGCAAAGTTTCAACGTTTTATTTGGGTCATTTCATCGCAGTGTTATATTCATTATTTTTTTGGTGACTTGACCCCGTTAAGCAATAATTTGATATATTAGTTAAGAAAGTAATCCTCCGGGCACATTTCGAATATATGAGTAAGAAAAAAGAAGGCACCAATGCCGTATAACCTCGCTGCAAGCCGGCCACATAACCTAAAACTTTGTTTGCATCACGACTAGTTACGTCGTATTAAATAATGTATGTATTATATAATTTAAATGTAGGACACATGTACACCAATTGATTTTCCCTTCTTCTTTTCACAAAAATCGCGGTCTGAGTGAGTACTAAGTACTTAAATGAGTAATTTATCGCGAGGTGCGAAACGAAACAGACGACGCTTGGTGTCCGGTGTTTCGGTCTCTGTGGGTACGTGCCCTCATACCAGTAATCGGACATGAGATTCGACCGTGGTACATGCGTGTGATGGATGGCCCAATTAATGGGACGCTGAAATTATTATATAAAACCTTCTTGAAACTAAATGGTGACAACGGAGTCGAAAAGTTTGTCTTATTCGCTTTCGACAGGTCACAAGTCTGGTCTATAAATCGATAAATAATAAACCGCTATTACTATCACAAATTGCCGCAACTCTTTGGCTCTTCGGTTTAGAAAAGTGACTCGTCAATTTTACTATGAAAATTTGTTATTAGCGTACAACTTTGCAGTAATTAATTAATAATTGAAGGCCGAATAGGATACAAGTATTACTTTTCGTTACCTGTAGATTATATTACTAATATAGTGAAATATGGAACAACTGTCCGAACAGTAGGACCTGTCCGAGCATTGATACCGTTACCTTAATAACTTCGCCGCATAACCTTATTAATTCGTTTTGTATTTTTGGCTATGTGTAAACTGCATTGCGGTGACACTTTTCAAGGTGACTCTCCAATTGGTCGTCCCCAGAATCATTTCGTAAATTCAATCAATCTAATAAAGCTCCTTCATCTACCTGTCTTTCTCTAAGGGACTTGTAACGTGTGCCGCAAAACACTACACAAATAATCGATAACAAAATTTGCTTGTTTTCATCGATCGCTTTGTAGTGCCCACTTTGCAGTTAGAGGACCACAGGTACTAGGGCGTTGAATAAGTTCTCGCTGTTTTCCAACAGATGGCGTTACCAGAACTGCGTGCGTGTAGTTCAAGATAGTAACGCATCTATAAAAAAGTACTACAAGCAATCTTGAAATTCAGTGTATGTCATTTCGCCGAAGTGCAAACAACTTTTTTTCATAGTGTCGAACATGTCAAATTACGCACCAAAAAAAAGTTTTGCGGGGAATTTCACTGCACGCCTTTATTGAAAAAACAAATCTGCAGCTGAAGCACACAAAATTCTTGTTGAGACTTACGGCGACGATGCTCCGCCGGAAACAATACGCAGAGATTGCTTTAGACGATTCAAAATTAATGGTTTAGATTAAATTAAGGCATTACTTCATATAGACTCATGTCCTACGTTAGTTGAACTTGCAGAATCATTAGGAGTTGATCATACACCAGTTTCGAAACGTTTGAAAGTATTAGGAATGATTTCCAAAAATAAACGATTTATTTTCACGAAAAAAACAGCGAGAACTTATTCAACATCCCAATACGTTTTCAAGAGTCTGCAGCGGCTGTCGCTGTTAGATGGAGGTGGGTAGCTAACAGTGCCAATGGCAGGAGGGAACAAAACACAGTGCTCGCAAAGAGCACCTTTTAGTCGTTTGGAATATACTAGTCATGGTGGATATTGATCTAACCAAGCGTGATTAAATTTTCTTCGCAAATGGCTTGCATCAGTTTCATAATTCCTTGGCGGGATTCAAAGATTTTGGAATACCTTCTCCTATTCTACTGATAGCTGGGTAGCTAACCCACCATAACAACCCGGATCATTTTCATGGCAGCCACCGTTCAGTGTAATTTCGGAATCGACTGTTACCACACAAGTTTGTTGGGATGTTGATGAAGAAGAACCGACAGAGACAGCTATATTTACAGGTGCTGCGGGAGAATTCGATGGTTGCCCAGCATCACCTTTAGCTGATCGTGGCACTTCAGTTTTGTCATAATTATCATCGCTTCCACTGCTACTATCACGACCATTTTTCCTTTTATGCTTACTAGACCCTAAAACAACAGACACACAAAATTTACTTTGACTTTATTGAGGGATATAATGAAAATAGAGTTAAGATAAATAGAAGATAGTCTTGTTAAAAATATCATGAATCAATATAAAATAAGGCGATATTCCAATGACCAAGTACCTATGATATAATATATAGGATTTTTTACATCTAGCAAAATGTACTTCTGCTAGATGTGATCCCTCTAAGAACATTAGAGAATGCCACTCTAAGAAAATGCATTCTAAAAGGGGCCCGGCAAGTTATACTACATATAATAGGTAGTTAGACTTATATTTATAAAGTACGAACCTGCAACGAAAAGGCTGAAAAATCGCCGCGTCATACGAAAACTCTACTGTTAGAATGAGATAGACTGGCTTCCTAAATTTCTCACCCAACAATGAGGTATAGGGGAGACTGGAGATACTTGTTACCCCCTTTCGTTTTTCACCCCAAATTCCCCTAATGAATGTAATGTTCCATATGTCTTAGCACTGAACGACGCGGAATTTCATTGGGAATAATCAGTACCATAACGACTAAGGTTAGTTTATAAATGTTGTAAATAACCTACGAAAACTAGAGGAAGAGGAAGGTATCAAGTGTCCCATATATATGGTTGACTTGACTCCCCCCGTATGGGTGACTTGATCCGGGTGAGCATATCTCCCATAAATAGGGGACACATGATACCATTGCCTACATCTTCAGGATCAGCAATGTAAATATGCAATAGAAGATGTTGAAATTGTTATCATTCCATTTAATGTTCATTAACACTTCGTTGTCACACTTACCTGGGGAAACATGCTTGTCAGACGGGGTCAATTTGACTCAGTGTGAGTATGAAAAAATTCATGAACATACTTAAAATATTGCATAATATGTGCTAAAAATTATTATATCAAAAAACGTAATTATTATATCAAGAAACGAGTTGCAAACAAACTTGGCGACGCTGCTGGATCGTTTAGATCCACAGTGACAACGAAGGGTTAAACTGACTTTTATCAACAGTGTCATCGTAGTCAAATTACAGCCTGTTTCGTAATCTAAATCAACGCAGAATACCTCTTACGGCTTATTTTAGCTTCCTTTAATCTTAAATCTACTCAAGTATTTTCTTTTCATTTTAATTAAGTTAGACTTTTATGAACTTTAAGTTAGTATTACTTATATCAAAATAATCAACATTTGTAGATAGCACCTATAATAAAATCTGTGTAGTCAAAAACACATAAGTATCTAATAAATTCAACATATTATTATTTATAATTTAACCAAACGTTATGTTTCTATTTAATAATCTTAAATCTTTTAGGTATCATTATATCGTAAAGGCAATCAAGTATTTTCTGTTCATCTTACATTAATGATCCTTCTCAAAGTTACATATCTCTTTTTCATCTACTTTTCAATTTTGCACTTTCTCAATGAGTTCGGAAACTCAGGGCTAATTATTCTCTTTGATGATGATTTTAGCTTTGGAGCCGGCAGTTTCTTTACAACTTGATATTTAGCGATTGCACTCATATCATCTTGAATAGGCCACTTGAAACGTTTCCCGAGAGAAATTGTGAGAGGAAAGAAAAACAATAACTAAGGGACACTTGATCCGGGGGGATTAACTCTTCCATAAGAACATGTACCAAATTTTCCCTAACCAGGTTGCGGTAAAAAGTTATATTTAGAAAAAAAAGTATTTAAATTCAAGTGTTTTTCTGTACAAAAATTCAAACTACATGTATAATATCTTGTATTAAAGACTTAAACACCTAGAACAACTTTTCCAAATAACAG